>OW386285.2:308109464-308468464 GCA_936432065.2 Rutpela maculata
GAATTTTTTACAAAAAAAAGCGTCAGCTGTTGTTTTACTCTTCGCAAATACGAAAACGTATATTGCATTTGATCGGCACATTTCTAAAACCGTAAATATCGCTCGCAGACAAAAAATTTTCATATCATTGTGTTAGTGAACGAATTCTGAACAACTTTCAACATGTCCGTCTGTCCGTCCGTCCGTCACGTTTCTTGTAAGCACGATTACTCAAGAAAGAAAACTCCGATTGTATCGAAATTTGGGCAGTAAGTTAGTGTTAGCTAGAGGAAGAATCCCATTGTTTTTTAACAAAAACGATCGGTAAATAAAAATGTTATTAATGATTTAAAGTTGAAAACATTTTTTTCCGATTTTTATATTTTTGTAATTGAATAGAAATCTGATGGAATGATGCTTCCTTTTAATATCTAAATATGTATATATTTTACAAATATACATTTCATAATGTAATATACAACCATGAAAATATGATTTTAACTCATGTCTTATAATGTAAAAATTTACATTTTTTTACATGTAAGGTGGTGGTGTAGTTCTTATGCTTTTGACTCGGAACCCAAGGGTCCCGGGTTCGAAACCCAAATGGGGTTAGGTATAGTTTTTTTTTTCATTTTTACTTTATTTTACGTTGTCTTTTACCAACTAAGTTCGTACTGTGTGTAACAATTATATAAAAAGTTCAGTGCACAGGCGAAGAGTACGTTTTTAAGTTGTTTTTCTTCGTATCGGTGTCTTTTAAATTCGAGTTTCCCTATTATTTAGATTATTAATTAAATAACCGTGTCTAAAAATTAACTTTTTTCTTATTTTGATAAAAAACTTACACCAAGTCCAACTTTGCCTGAAAGTGCTAAAAAATTTGTAATTAGAAAAGTTGTGTGGCAACGCCCGGCTCAATGTAAAGATATTGTTCATCCGTGTGTTTCATTAGTTCATTATCATTGTGGTTTAAATTGTATTATTATTTTCGATGGCTATTCTAATGAAAGCACTTCCGTTAAATTTACAGAATACCAAGGAGAAGCTAAAAATGCATTTCAGAAATAAATGAATATTGACCCACAAAAAAGTAGGTAGTAGAGATATCTCAAAATGAATTTTTAGCATCAGTGTCAAATAAAGATCAGTTAATTAAACTTCTAACATCAAATTTCAATCAAAATAATATCACAGTCAAATGTGCGGTTGCAGATGCTGATTATTTCATTGTAAAAGCTGCTATTGATTGCTCAGCTGATGTGTGTAACCCCGTTATAGTTGTTGGTCAAGATAGAGACTTAATAACGTTACTTATTGAGCATTGCAAAACAAAAAATGTATACATGATGATTGAGGTAAATCTGATAAAATAACGAATATCTGCAAATTACGTTCAGTGAAAATATAGTAAAAAATAGTCTATTTGCACACGCCATACTGAACTAACAGCCTATTAATTTTCAAAAGTTTTGCTGAATCAAATCAGCTTGCAGTAATTGGGGAAGCATTTATTTTAAGATGGTATGGCAGTAAAAAAACTAATAGTTTAAATGATTACAGGTTTATTATGAATAATCAGATTTTTGCTAGACAAAATATTTTCCAGCACTTCGATCTAATAGTTCTTCCACCAACATCCGATGCCACTAAATATCATACTTATAGAGTGTATTGGCAAATTCAAGTCTGATTAGGCGACAATCTTAATCCAGAGAACTGGGGTTGGAAAAACAACGGTTATCTAAAACCAATAAAAACAGTACAAAAGTGTGCCCCTGATTTCATTTTAAATATTTTATTCTGTGGTTATAGAGAAATTGCAAACAGTCTTGAAAATGTAAAAAATATAACCTTAAGTGCAATACCAGCTGTGTAAATTGCATTGGACAGGACAGGACTGTGACAATGCGTCACAGGTGTTACTTTCTGAAAATGAGGCTAGTTTTTAGTTAAAGCTCGTATTTGATAGTGTTTTATGCTTATTTAATTTATTCATGCTTTTTACTACTAAGAGTTTACAGTTTTCACTATTTATGAGTTCTGTTATTGCGGTTGTTGTTACGTTTTTTTGTTTTTAGAATTGATTTTATTTTACGAATGTATTACTTTAATTAATTAGTATTACCAGTAATAACTGTTGTTGCCTTTTGTTGCATTATATGGCATTAAAATACAAGAAGTATTCCTTTTTGATACAACTCTGTCATTTTGACAACCGTAACTTTGCTAATATTTAACCGATATCACATTAAAACTTAGCTCTTTCTCTCAAAATCTTGCCTCTTTACTTTTTCCCTAAAGTGTCATCCGTGCGGGCTATTACCGATTAAAGAAAAAAAGTGCCTAATTTCAACATGGCGTCGCATTTTTCCTTTATTTCTGCACGGCGGATTTTTTGGGATTTTCAGTCAGATAGTCATAGAATACAATCCTGAAGAAATCAGCTTGTTACAAATTTGTTCCGGGTCAACTTTTTATTTTACTGTACTAAAATTCATGTTACCTTAGAGAGAAATCTTATAATAGATGTAAGAAACACCATTGCTAAATAAATATTTATATTTTTGATTTATAAGGTGATTTAACTAATCGTCGATAATGATGAAAAATGTGATTATTAATGTTAGATCACTGTTCGCGTGATTGACTTTTTATAAACTTTTTATTTGGTTACATGAGGAATCAACGTTGATTCCTGAATAAAAGATACAATTTATGTATGATGCATTTAATATGAAGTGAGTATGATAACTGCCGGTACAAATGCTCGTTAGTCTTATTTATAAGTTTTCAAATGATGTGTCAGCCAAAGTTGAACAAAGGAAATGCAAGCTAGCTAATCAGCATAATATTGTGAGAAGTTAAAATGAAACTTAATATCTAGATAAACAATTCAAAGGAAGCTGTTATCTAATACTATAATATGATGCTATCTGTAATGTCGCTTTATATCTTGATGATATAGCGTATAATTTTATATAACATTAGTGTTTAATATTGTATTGTAGGCGAATAAAACTAAGCATCAAAAATACGATTTCAACGATTGTTCGGGGGGGGGGGGGCAAATTTTTTTTATGAAAATGCAATCTATATGTTACCAAGAAGTTACAGTAAAGCTTTGTCCAATTTGTGAGGGGAGCGTTTCTTGGAAATTAAGTTTTAATTTTGAGAAACGTATTTTTGTCTCATTTTTCTTTAATATCTCGGGTTCTGTTCAGCGTATCAGGCCAAACAAAAAATTAAAATGTTTGTAAATAAATTATAAGTAAAGTTGTATGGGTCCAAATCCTATCTGCCGTTTTGTTTTTGCAAACAAATAAAACCACGACAATTTCTTATTTTACATAAACCGAAATTATTAAAGAAATAATTATTAATCTTTTTTATTGAAACTTAGTTAAATTATAGGCCCTGTACGTGTAAACTATTGTGGAAAATTATAAATAAAAACATTTATTATTTTCGTTAAAAGACGAGATTTAAAAAAAAATTGAAGCTTCATAAGAATCTGCCATTTGGTCACACTAAGACTTTGTTTTTTTGCAACTTTATCTTTTTAAACTCGCTCTACAATTGTTATAAAAATCAACTTTTTATATTATTTTGAAGTTAAATTTCGTACATTTCTGTAAAATGCATTTTTTTGCAATGCAGTTTTTTCATCGAAAAAATGTATCCAGCCAAATACTTTTGTCATCTGTTAAAAGTGCTTCCAAAAAATGAACAAAAAGAGAGAGATTTCCAAAAACCGCTACACTCCCAGATTGGACAAAACTTTATTGGAACATCCTGATAACATACATTTTGCATTTTCGCAAAAAAAATTGCCATACCCTCCAAGCAATCTTTGAAAAAACGTAGTTTTATTTGATTATTATTAATTTTTTTTTTATTAAAATGTACAAATGTAAAGAATGTAAAATTGTGAAAAATGCATCGAAAAATGTATTAACCTAAAAATTTGTAATACTCATAAGCAAGGAGGAAAAAGTTATTTTCTTTTGACATACTGTATAGTTTCTTATTTTCTTTCTTAAAAGCAGGCAATTTTGCACTTTTAAAGTAGCTTATTAGAAAGAGAAGCTTCGTATTATTATTAAAAAATATATTGTAACCAATGGAGTCTTTATTTTATTTTATCAAACTTGTTGAAAACTAATTAATAATTATAATTATAATTAATAATTATAGTTACTAATAATTACTCTGTTCCATTAAAGCTGGTTGTTATTCGCAACTTTCGCTTTTTAAATAATAAGATCTCGTTGAAATACATACGTGTGCCAAATTTCAAGTCAATATCTTAAACGGTTCGAGAGTAATCGTGCGCATAAAAAAAAGTTACAGATAGACCGAACGACAGAACTACAGACAGGAAAATTGTTTTGCTCAAACTTAAAATCTAGTTTCATGACATTCTAAGTCTGTTTCAAAATTAAAAAAAAAATTATTATACTTCCAGTGGATGTCGAAGTAAAACTAAATTCTAATCATTACCGCAATAACAGTAACTTCCATGTCTGCCATCTTCTAGGTTTTAACGAGCAGTGCTGCTTCCGCCAAGAGATGGCAAATTTGTAGAACATTTTTTTGACAAACATTTCGGCAATTGTTTCGACTAAAGTATGGCCCAACATGTCAGTATGAAAGGGTTTTTTAAATCACAGGCACCTCCGCCATTTCTTAGAATATAACATTTTTTTCTATGATGAATATGAATACAGTAGTCAGTGCCGGTTTTAGCACTACCAACGCCTTGGGCGAGATTTTTACGGCACCCCCTATCTGCTATCTAAACCCATGTGAAAAAAAGGAAAGAAAAAAACAAGGGACGCCTTCGGCGCTCCTTCATATCTGGCGCCCTGGGCTGTCGCCCAACCGCTACTGACAGTAATTATACTCCAGTAAAATAAGGATTAAACCTCGGAATGAAAGTAGGAAAGCTAAAAATTTGCATAGACCTTTATTTTGGGTTACCAAAGAAGGGGTGAAAAGTCTCATATGAGATCTCGTGTCTGCTACTGAATATATCCATGATCAAAGGTCACGAAAATCGGCTTTTTGTAAATATCTCTCTTCCTATGCGTCGCATGTCGTTAGAGGTTATTACAAAACTTGTAGAGCATAAGATTTTCTAGAGGTTTAGTTATATGCATTACATGCATTTTTCGTGATATTAACCGTTTTCTAGATGTAGCGCGGAGAGTGGAAAGCGCGCATCCATTTATAAGTTAACGCCATGTAAACTGCGGAGCCAGATGCATAGTACACTTTACGCACTCAAAATGATGAAAAAATCGCAGTTGTTTTAACAGTCGTAGAAAATCATCTTTGATTTGAACTATTTGTTGATAAATTAGATACAGTGCTCCATATTTCTATCAGACTATATTTATATAAACTTGATATGTTACATTTAATAAATAAATAACAACAATTACTTTGTTTCAGGTCTATACGGAATACAAAAGGCAGTCAGCACACCGTACTTGTAGCTATCGTCAAAAAAAGGTAAGCTAGAGAATCAGAGCTGCTTTAACTAGGTCTTAAGAAATGATCGAAGGTCACGTAAGCGTGAGTCACTTTTATTATTGTACCTATTTGATTTAATCAAATAGATATAAACCGAGCAGACAATTTTTGGTTATCATAGAAAAAATGTTATACATAAATTCGTTTCATTACATACTGAGCTAACAATCGAATAAAAAAGTTGTATGTGTGTAGGTGAGCATATAGAGCGATAACTTCTGTTAAATTTAAATTTTTAATTTCAAATTTGACACTTATTTAAAATAACATAGTAGAACACTCCCTGTTGATACTGGGCGATATCTGTCATACTTAGTGATCGCCAGAAGCGTGTAAACTGTCTTGTTTTATATAAACTACGTTTTACTATACTTTTAGAGTAAAGTACATATACAAAAATACGAAGATATGCATAATATCAAAACTTAATATACTATATATTGCTGAGATTCGAATGAACTTGACTATTGAAGAATACAGATGACAAGTTAGGCAACTTGGCAGTTGAGCAAAATTTGCTTTGATAGAAATATGACAAAACGCACAAAGATAAAACTTGCTAACACTATTTTCTATATCATTCTTTACGCTTCTGAGACATGAACTGTTAGTGCAGCAAACAGACGTATTGATGCTTTCAAAATAAAAATCTGGAGATATTTACTGCAAATTTCTTGGGCAGCACATCGCATCAACAGCTGAATTCTTCAAGATATACGTCACCTAAAGCGATTCTCCGACGTCGTATTCTCTCAAATCATTTTTCAGCCACATCAACTAGAGAGGTTGATAGTTTAGAAAAAACCAAATGGCAAGGTGGGAAAAGGACGCCCTCCAAAATGTTAGGCTGTGTGCTGCTGTCGTAACATACAGCTACAGCCATCTAGCAAGACGTTGTGAATGAATGGAACACGGTATTTTTAATAAAACTATTACGAGGCGAGTAAAAGTTGTAAGAACCGGATTGAAATTTTTCCATAAGGTACCCAACCCCCACCCCAGACTGGCAATGTACGACCGAAAAAATTGCCCGTTTTTGGGTTCTTGAATTTTGAACGGAATTATATTTCAAGTGACTAGTCATGATGATCGTTCGTGTTTAGTTCTTGATAATACATAGAGAAAGTATCACTAATCTATATATGTTCTTCAGCTGCTACTTTCTCGGCTCATTTGACAAGTGACCAGTAGTTACTAATTTCAGTATGTTTAATGCATATGCGAGTACCAGATGGAGCGAAGAATTTATAGTTCATGAGAAGATTACAACAAATCACCTTTGGAATTGTAACTAAGTTCTCAATATCTTTGCAAGAAAATGTGCATCGATTATGAGAGCTAAGTCCTTTTCTATAAATAGATAGATCAGGTTCATTGGGGGATTATAAACAGTTGCAAGAGTAGCATTTGTTGTCTTAATCAATTCATAGTATGATTTGCAGCGTTTGCTTCCTGGTCCTATCGATTATTTCTTTTAATTTGCGTTTTTTCGCGTTATAAGTTTGTCATAAATTATTATTAATAACCACTAATGCATTTTGGGAATATTGTCAACATTATAAAACTTGTCAGATTTATTTATTTTTTGCTCTTTACAGCCCAAGCACCATAACTAATTAATCTCAGTAAATTTGATTTCAATTTCGAGAGTCTGAACACGGGCAAAAAATACGCTAGTTTTCCGGTCATTCAATGTCAAATTTAGCATTAAGTCAGGCACGGCTACTTTTGCTGCGCAGTTTTAGGGTTGCAGCTGCAATAGTTTCGTATCGTGTTCACACTGATCCTAAAGTAGCGTGCAGCGGATAGTTTTTTCTATTGCAGCTACCCGTCAAACTTCAAGTCTGTAGAAAGATTGCAGCGACGTTCACACACAACACGCTGTTTTTGCATCGTGCAACCAGCTGCTGTATGCAAGCTAGTGTTTCTTAGCATCTCGCCGTCTTCGTGTCTTAATAAACGTAATAAAATCCGATTTGTGTATTGTAATGGATGACGAGATACTAGCTACAGTTTGTTTATTAGCTGTACTATTAAAACCAGGATTGAGCTGATTTAAATCATTTCATTAAAATCATGATTTTAATCAAGCGATTTTTATTTAAAAAAATGATATTTTTTTTTTCTTTTCAAGTTTAAATGTTATAAATAAAAATACAAAGTTTATAAATAAAAAAAATATTTGCAAATAGGATTGCTTTTGATTTAAATTAACTTAAATAAATGAAAAAATAATTTTTTTTTTCAAAACAGTACAAAACAAGATAAGTATTACAACTTATAAAGAGAAATACTAATTTAGATGATTTTTAATTACCCAATATATTTCTAATATCTGAATGGACAAGTCCATATGAAGAAAACATTATTTTCACGTCTGCAGAAGAAGCAGCGGCATTATCAGATCCAGTACTTTGTTAATTTGTTAAATATCTTATTAAGATTTCCACCACTGCACCATTGTAATATTTCTTCTAAAAACAATGTTTCTTAGCTATAAATATCAATACTTAAAGATCTCTCCAAGATCAAACATGTATCTTATTCAAAAAGAATAGATTATTAAAAAATTCGCAACATATGCTGCAGGTTTATTCTATGTTTAAATATTTTTTTCTGTAGCTATGAACAAACAAAACATTTTAAATATTAATATTTTTGTGAAGACGCAACTTATTCACAAACATATTATTTAAAATTAAGCAATTACCCACCTCAAAATTTTCAGTACACAAATGGACACCAACTTTAAAAATACTGCACTCGCTACCACTGCAAAAGTTTCAACCAAATAGATATTTTTTGCAGCCACCGTTACTTTTTAAAATTCTATTCACACGTGGCTACTTTTGAGGCTGCACGGGTATTCACATGAAGATTAACTTGAACTGCGCAGTTTTTTACACTGCAACGCAGCGAAAGTAGCTGTGCCGAACCTTACCTTGAAGGCAAGGCTCCTATTAGTTTAACTTCGGGAGGATATGATCCCATTCATCAAATACTGTAAATGAATTCTGGACAAAATATCCTACTAAAGACATCCCTTGGATCAAGAAGATAATTTTGGAATGCAAGCCTTGGTTTTTTTTTTCACATAAATTTTAAATACAACTGCAATGGCAGTTGCTTAAATTAACAAATTCCTCTTTGTGGAACCTGATATGTTTTTAATGAGAAATATGCGTGATGGATTGAAATTTTTGACGTCCTGGAAGAATTGCCCTTTTTGGAACGACACATATTTTCAGCTGAATGGAATTACTATTTATAATTCCTGACCTGTGGTGGGATGAATTAATGCAATTTTTCCCAATATATGAATAGGCCGTAGCAATCTCCTTATAAAGTCATCACTGAGATCTTCGGATTTCACGCCACCTGATTTCTATATCTAGGGAATGCTCGCTCAGAAATAGTGTTTGGAAATAGACCAATTAGAGATCTGAAACTGGAACTTTGCAATAAAATTCGACAGGCGCATCAGGAAATTGCGAGAGAAGAACTGCATATTGTAGTCGTCACTGTTGTCAGTACAAGGAAGAAGCTAGAAAAATGCATTACTTTTATAGTGGATGCACTACGCCGCATAAATAGGGCGAATATAACTTCAACTCCACAGGGTACCATTTGACACAGATTCATTTTCGATTAGTAGTCGACTCAGTGAAGGTTTTCACTTCTTAATTCTCAGCAACAGCTCCGATTTTGATCAGTCTTTTTTAATATTATTCAAAATCAGAAACATCCCAAGTGGCACAAATAATTATTTATATTGTGTAAACAATAATAACAATATTTGCAAAAAAATATATTTTAAAATTTTTTTTTCGCGATATTTATAAAACATTGAGTTAATTTATAAAATGTTTCTCACAGTTGGGGTTGATAATTATTTATACTGTTTAAACAGCAATAACAACTTTTACAGGAAAAATCTAATTTTTTATGTTTTTTTTTCGATATTCATGAAAAAGGTAATTTAGTCCAGTGTTTGAAGCTTTTTCGATCAGAATTCTTTCGGATAAAACCGATTAACGTGAAATTTGGATAGTTATTAGGGAATGGCTCAAGGAACAAAAGTTATATAGTGCCGATGTGTGCTTTTACCCTTGGGGTGGATGCCACCTCGTGGGTGGAAATTATTATGTTCAAAGTAGCTGCAGAAATCGATAGAGAACTGAATTCTAAGCAATAAATGCTCTATGAGATTTTTTCGATGAGTCAATACTTTTTGAATTATTCTTGATTGAAAATGTTGATTTTTCATCTAAAAAATGCATGTTTTAGAACGATTTTTCACTAATAACTCGAAAACTTTACGTTTTACCGAAAAAAAAAATATTGTAAACAAAAATGAAGCCTCGTCTTCTAAAATTTGTACTATAGCATTTTTTACGTATCTTCTTTAGTCTTTGAATTATTGTGAAAAAATGAAAATTTTTTAAGAAATTTCAAATTCATTTCAAATCTGAATCAAACTTTTTTTCAAATATAGGCATCCTAAACCGGTCAAACTTCTAGAACATATTGTTGGTACTTAAATAAAGTAAATTGTAAATGGATTACGTTCAGTTTTAATTCTTGCGGTGAAGCCATTGGTATCATTGCTGATTTTTTCTCCGAAAAAAAGAGACAACCATTTTATTTTCATCATAATTCCGTTAGTTTTTATGCTAACGACTTTTACCAAAGTTCACTTTAAGGGTCTTTTCAAGTACTTTTAAAAGTGTCTTATATGTTTTCCTCCAAAAATTTTCAGTTTTTCTGTTATTTAACGTTGAAAGCTTTCGGCGAACAAAAAGTCACCTTCAACGAGCCATATCTCGTTCGTATTGCATCTAGAAATTAAAAAAAAAAAACAATCGATTCTTTATTTTATAGGCTTCATTTTTGCTTATAATAATTTTGTTGGTAAAACGTAAAGTTTTTGAATTATTAGTGAAAAATCGTTCTAAAACATGCATTTTTTAGATGAAAAATCAGCATTTTCAATCAAGAATAACTCAAAACGTATTGACTCATCGAAAAAATTTCACAGAACATTTATTGTTTAGAATTCATCCCTCTATCGATTTCTGCAGTTACTATGAACATAATAATTTCCACCCCCCGAGAAGGGGTGGCATTCACCCCCAGGGTAAAAGTGTTGTAGAACTCTCCAAAATCGTCCTAAGTTGAAGACATAATCAAAATTCGACTTAGGCAAAAATTTCATTTAAAGACATTTTTGGGAGTCTGCAGAGGCGCAGATCAGTCCACAAGGACCGTTTTGGGTTCTATAAGGCGTTGGAAATGACCAGGCGAAAATTCGAAGAAACACCGAATTTTCACTTAGGAAAAATGTTTTTGGTTCAGAATATCAGAGTAGAAGTATATAATGACAAAGATTTATGAATAGTATACTTTTTCAAAGGTATCATAAATTGGACTTTGAAAAAATAATATTTTTGGAAGGGCGTCAAAATTTGGCCCAGGAATCGATTTATCGAAAGTACGCCAAAGTTTCACTTGCAGACTAATTTTTCAAAACTGCGTTGAAATTTGGCTTGAAAATCAATTTTTCAAAAGTACGCCAAAATTTCACCCGCAGATTAACTTTTCAAAAGTACCTTGAAATTTGGCTTGAAAATCAATTTTTCAAAAGTACGCCAAAATTTCACCCGCGGATTAACTTTTCAAAAGTACCTTGAAATTTGGCTTGAAAATCGATTTTTCAAAAGTACGCCAAAATTTCACCCGCAGATTAGTTTTTCAAAAGTACCTTGAAATTTGGCTCGAAAATCGATTTTTCAAAAGTACGCTAAAATTGGTCTTTAAATGGATTTTTCAAAAGTACCACAAAGTCAGTTTAAAAAGTACCACGAAAATATACTTTAAATTATTTTTTATTTTTTATTCCTCAACCAAAGACATTGACCTTTGAGGTACGGTCATTGAAAGCCCAATTCTAAAATATGAGCATAAAATTTTAACGATGCACTGCATCCGAAAGGCAAAAAAGAAGATTTTGTCAAAGCCGGCGTAGTGCCGATAAGCAAAAATTGATAAAAATCAATGCACATGTACAAGGCCGGTTTCTCGCATAGAAAGAGTTTGGATTGACCCAGCGGCTCGCAATTTGGTCGAGCGCGTTGAGTGGTCCAGACAAAGTGATGGTAGAAAAGCCAATAACGGGGCTTTTCAAATGACAAAGTTATAGAGGAAAACGCCTTGTGCATAAAAATCCAAAAATTCAATTTTGCCTAATAGTCGCTCGAAGGTGAGACGCTGCCAAATCGATATTATTAATCGACTGTGATAAGGGTTAGTAAGTCGTGGACTGATCGAACGCCACTCAACTTATGCAGTAATAAGTCCTCTGAATGTGTTTGAGTACGTGAATCTCCACGATACAAGAACTTTAAAGCTAAGTAGTCTCTAGCGAAACTAAATTCATTTAGTAAAACTTTTTTAAGTTAATTTCAGTCAGCCTTAATTATTCATTTACCCAGAGTCTGAAATGATTCTAAAAGCTCACATTTTGATTCTGAGAAGGTACGTATGAATCTTTTCTACCTAATCGATCGTTAGCGTGAGCGCTCTCGCTTGTATGGTCTGAAAGTCACTACCTTGATTGGGGAAGGCACGATTCTTTCTTGAGAATTTTGTATAACCAATTCTGTTAAATAAACGGATTCCTTGAACTAATATTTCTTAATTGATCTTGAGGCCTGTTGACGGTCTATAATCCCTGGAACTTTCGTATAGAAAGCCGGATGTGTCGAGTTAATTCGCATTAACGTTCGACCTTCTGGTTGCTTTACGAAGGTTTGATAGGGATTTTTTTATGCGTTTTTTGAGAAATATATTCCGTTATTAATGGACCAAAACGTGATTTTCGCGTACCAAAACTAATCCCTCCGCAGAGAAATTCTTCGGTTGGGATTTTTTTATGCAAAAATTCAGGAAATTAAGAGGTGCCTAAACCCCTAACGAGGGAATTCGGGTCCAGAGAGAGCGTAATTTCCGATCTGTGGTAGTGCCGCCTTGGTCCCATTACTCGGCTACCGAAGTGCATCTTATCTCGAACCCGCCTGGGAGGTAGAAGAACGGGGTAATACGCGACTGGCGCCCCCTGAGAAATAAATTGGTGTCGCGTCATTTTGACGCCCGGTAGTGCGTTCTTCTACATGGCGCCCAACGTGGGGCGTTGTTAGTCAGCAGGGCTTTCTGGAAAGGATATGGATGAATCAACGCCTTTCCAGTTTTACGACGAGCCGACATCTGTGATGGACAACGTCTCTAGAGGGTTAGAGAGGCCGTGCGCGGAGGATGTACTGGGTAGTTCGGGGGTTGGCCCGAGTACCACTGAAGGAGTCATACAGCCCTCCTCAGAACAAGTGTTCGCCCAAATGGCAGCAGGTCTTGCCAAAGCTCTAAGCGAAGCCACGCACGAGCATAAGTATCGGTCGAAGCATCCAAATGCGGAATTTCATGGCTTCGAACACGAAGACCCTGAAACCTTCATTTATCAAATGGAGGAATTTTTCGTCCGAGTACGAATTACGCAGGATAACGACCGACTATATAAAATATCAGAACAGCTCAAAGATGATGCTAAGAAATGGTTCGAACAATATCGAACCCTAATTACCACGTATCCTCTATTCCTCGAGCGGTTCAGAAGCCGTTATGATTCAGGTGAAGTACTCACCGAAGCAGTAGCTAATTTATATGGCAAGAAACAAGATGCCGAGGAAAATACGTCAGTATTTATTTCAAGGAAGGTATGCCTCTTCAAGAGGATCGATCCGTTTAAGCCGGAGGCGATGAAGGCGGCTACCATCTTCAATCAATTGAGACCTGATATGAAAATGCTCCTAAAGAGTGCCGTCATACCAGATACAAATACACTAGTGACGATGACCGAACAAATGGCTAAAATCATGGATGAGAATAAAGAATTCGAGATTCTGCAAAATGCAAAGAAAAGCAAAGACCGAGAAGCGTCCACCTCTACCGCTTCAGCTCAAGGGAATCAGCAATCGAGCAGTAACTGGAGAACGGAACCCTCCGCCTTAACGAAGCCGTCCTCCAGTTCCTTTGGTGCATCTAGGACACCATTCAATGGATCTCAAAGAAGAGATAATCCGCCAGCACCAAGGGTGCATTTTGCAAATAGTATTTCCTCGCTGCCTAGAGGGGATATACCGAGAAGGGGTACTGGAGACGTAAGGAACTCCCGAGTCCCGTATCGCCCTTGCAGATATTGCCCAACGGAGCAGTGGCATTTTCATGCAGAATGCCCAAACAATCCCTATCGTAATATGAATACGGGAAACCAAGCGGGGGTCAGAGGCGATGGCCCAGGCCGAACTGTACCAGCCCCGCCTACCAGGCCCCAGCAGGCTCGAAGCGACCCTCGGGGAAGCTCCGAAGCAAGAAGTTTAAATTAAAAAACTTCGATGACCTTCCTGACCTTAATTACCTGTTTAAGGATCAAGAAGTCAACCTATCTCCCCACCGATTCACTCCATTAGAATCTATCAATCAAACCAACGACGCTTTCCCTCTGCCTCGCATTAAGATTATAATTAATAATCGAGCGGTTAACGCTTTATTGGATACAGGTTCGACAAGGAATATTATCCAACCGAAATTTTTGAACGACATTGATCAACTTACAGCTCCCCAAACTTTTGTTATGGCTTGTGGCGATGGTTTAGTAGAATCCCTCGGGACTACGACCATAAACGTTAATGTACTAGATGTACCCTTTCAGACCACGTTTCAGGTCATTCAAAATTTAAATGAAGAGCTCATTCTGGGAGCCCCGTTTTTATATGCTCACAATGTCGTATTCGATTATCAACGTAAATGTGTCTACGTCGGCACTGAAGAGCGAATAACCGTCTTCTGGAATCAAGCGGCACATCAAGCAAGGAAGCAATGCCGGCTTCCCGAAGAACTGATCATCGGAAACGATAATTTAAAACCTCTATTCGAGGAATTCGCTGAATTGTTCACCGCGGTGCCTACCCAAGCTACCACGGTGACAACGAAACATAAAATAAAAGTTAAAGACGACCGCCCGTTCAATATCAAACCCTACCCTATGTCTCCTACTAAGAAAAAAGTTATGTACGATCAAATTGAAGAGATGCTGAAAGCCGGGGTCATAGAACCGAGTACCGCTCAGTACAGTTCGCCTCCCATTATAATTGAAAGGCCCGGCAAGAAGCCTCGCTTCTGCATTGATTATCGTCACTTAAATGAAGTAACGGAAGACGAAGCATCCGTCTTACCAAAGATATACGAGAGTATAAAGGATCTAGGAAACGCCAACATATTTACGGTGTTGGACCTCAAGAGCGGATATTGGCAAATCCCTCTTGAGGAGTCGTCAAAAAACTATTCTACGTTTACAACATTAGATGGAGCATCTTACCGATTTAACGTGATGCCTTTCGGATTGAAGACCGCTCCATGTACATTCCAAAAATTTATGGCAAGAGACGTATTGACCGGCTACTTGCATCATTTCTGCAAAGTATATCTCGATGATATTATCATCTACAGTGAAAATATAGAACAGCATGTAAACCATCTGAGAGCCGTCTTTGAACGCCTGCGTTTGCATAATTTAAAGGTGTCACCGGAAAAATGTGTGGTAGCCACGTCAAGCATAACCTATCTCGGGCATCAAATAAATGCCAACACCACTCAACCATTAGAAAAACACATATTACAGATACAAAATTATCCGGCCCCTACGACGAGGCGCCAGCTTCAGAGTTTCCTTGGTCTGTGTAATTGGGTACGTGAATATATCCCTAATGTTGCAATAATTACAAAGCCCTTGACCCGACTACTCTCGAAAGACTGGCGCTTCAAGTGGAATCCGGAAGCCCAAGAAGCTTTTATTTTACTAAAAGAAGTATTGAATAAACCTCTAGGACTGCACCGGCCAGATTTCAATAAAATGTTCATACTGCAGACGGACGCATCCTTAATAGGATTATCTGCAGTATTATATCAATTGGGGGATAATGACCAGAAGCACATCGTCTCTTATGCTAGTAATACGTTATCTCCGACGGAGAGAAAATACCATATTAATGAATTGGAATGTTTGAGCGTCGTTAATTATATAAGGAAATACAAAATATATTTGGCAGACCGTCCATTTATAGTCAAAACCGACAATCGAGCTTTACTATGGTTAAATAAGCATAAGGACGAGAAAACGAAATTTACACGTTGGTCATTATTACTTCAGGAATACAGCTTCACCATAGAACATTGTCCCGGCAAGGAAAATATATTGGCTGACTATCTTAGCAGGAATCCTCAAGGCCCAAACGTCGAAGCAGACGACGAAGAGGAGAGAATGTACCCACCAAAATTCTCGTACAAGGAACGAATATCAGTGATTACCACATTGGAATTAAACGATCAGGTCAGAGAAGCGCAAACGCACTCCAGAGATATCCAAGACCAAATTGAACGATGGAATACTCTAGTGCGACAAGCAGATAAAACCGAGGCAGAGGTGAAATTCGTCAATACAAGACAAGTGATAGGCGGCACACTTTGGACGAGAGGCGAAAATGTTATAGAAAAATTATACGTACCAAAACGTATGGTCATGAGAGTAATATCTCATTTTCACGACCGACCGGAAGTAGGTCACCCCGGCCGCGATGAAACTGTTAGAATCATCTCGGGCCGCTATTATTTTAATAATTTGTCGAGACTAGTTAACAAATATTTAAATGAGTGCATTATTTGTAATTCCGTAAAAAGCAGACAATCACAACCGAAGGCTCCTCTCAGAAGCCATGCTCCATCGCATCCGTTCGAAGTTCTAAGCGTCGATGTAATCGGACCGCTTCAGCGAACCAAAGATGCAGATAACCGATATATATTAATGGTAGAGGATGTATTTAGTAAGTGGGTCGAAGCCAAGGCGTTCACCCAAGTCAGTGGAAAAACAATAGCACAATTTATCGAAGAGGAACTAGTGGCGAGATATGGCGTTCCGAGGGTCATCATTTCCGACCAGGGAGGCCACTTCAATTCCGGCTTTTACGATACGTTCTGTACACGTAACAATATTGAAAGATTCTTCACAGCAGCTTACCACCAACAGGCCAATCCAATAGAAAGGAGGGTGCAAGAAGCTAAGAAGATCTTAAAAACCTTATTATATGGTTCACCCAACGACGAGTGGGATCGACATGTTAGTCAGATGGCATATATCTTGAGAACAAGAAAAAACGCCGCTACGGGGCATACGCCCAGTTTCGTAGTACTCGGCTATGAATTACCACAGATTGGTGATTGGAATATGTTCGCTTATAGACAAGAGCGTCGTAATCAAGCGGACGTTCCCCGCCTTGAAAGAGTCAAGGAGATTCGTAAAAATCAAACAAATTACCAATGGCGTTACGCGCCCAAAGTGGCGGTAACGCCGATCGTATATAAAGTGGGAGATATGGTAATGACTAAAAGGATCAGGAAGGATCATACCTTCACACCATCGTGGAGTGGGCCACACAAGGTTTTAAAGAGATTGTCTAATGAAGTTTACCTCATTCACAAGGGGGTAACTTCGACGAGGTTACATGTCGATGCCATCAGGCCGGCACCTAAGGGAGACCCCGATGTTGAATTGGAATTGTCTGAAGAATCAGAAGATAGTCCGGATGAAACTCATCTTAGTGACGACGCTTCCTCATCAGACAATGAGATCGCGCCCAGGTCAGAGCGACGTAGCGATACCACACTAGTTCAAATCAATGTTCCCGCAAGTGCTCAAGATGAGCCGGATGTAATAAGTCGAGATCCCGAAGATGCTCGAGATGAGCCAGATATAGAAGAGTCACCTCTAGATATTTCTGAGGTCGACCACGGCTAATAGCCGTTTTCGCTTTTTTTTATATAATTTCTCAAAATTCTAAGTGGCGGTTTTGACCTATATGCGGTCAAATCGAAAATTTAAAGTCTACTCCATGAGCAGACATGGAAAGACGGCGAACCCGACGCAAGAGCGCGATCCGGTAAGCCTAGCTTCTCAAGAGCGAGAGCCGCCAAGTTCGAGTAATGGACGTAGGCATAAGTACGAATCAGTACGAGTTTCGGAAGCTGTTTTTCTTATGCAAGAAGACAACTTCAATTTTAATCATTTTAAGTCAACAAAATTAACGTATACCCCAAATGGAAACTACGAGTTTCAGAAGCCGTTCTTCGCTCAAGAAGACGCTTCAATTTTTTTTTTATACTTTTTTCACAAGTCGTGATGACCGCACGAGTATCGTAAGCCGATTTAATCTACCTTACGAAGTAGAAACTACGAGACGAGTTTCAGAAGCCGTCCTTCGCTCAAGAAGACGCTTCAATTTTTTTTTTTTTTTTATATTTTTTTTTTTCACAAGTCGTGATGACCGCACGAGTATCGTAAGCCGATTTAATCTACCTTACGAAGGAGAAACTACGAGACGAGTTTCAGAAGCCGTTCTTCGCTCAAGAAGACGCTTCAATTTTTTTTTATACTTTTTTCACAAAGTAGTGATGACCGCACGAGTATCGTAAGCCGATTCAATCTACCTTACGAAGAACCAATTTCTAACCATTATAAGTTAACAAAATTCATGTTAGAAAAATATTTCATTAAAAAACAACACATTGTGTTTGTTAGTCGACGCGTCCCAGTCGACGACTTGCTAAAAAGTCAATCTAGTTGCAGAACTGCATTTTCCATGTGCAGAAATGGAAAGATGACCCAGCCTGTCGCAAGGGCGCGGCATGGTGAAGTCTGGAACTCAAAGGCGAGGACCGTCCAAGCTGCGGCATGGAGATATAGACAGACTCTTCTAGAAAGGGCCGAAGTTAAGCAAGAGCGAGACCAGGGCAAAAAAGCGAGTGCAACGAATTAGTGAGAGTGGACGCTAATCAAAATTGTGCTACGCTTCGCACCTCGACGCGGGTGTAATTAAGTTGATAAAAATGTTGTATCAACTTGTCGTATTGTTTAAAAAATGTAATTATTTTTAAGTTAGATAGGCGAATCAGCCGTCTGCCCCAATTAAGGCCGTTATTTTTAAAACATCTGTACCATAGGTCAGACCGTCAAATGAAGGCATACAGACATACAAGTGAATATGGAAATTAAAGGCAATCGATGAGTAGAAAAGATTCAACCAAAGGAGGGGAGTGTTGTAGAACTCTCCAAAATCGTCCTAAGTTGAAGACATAATCAAAATTCGACTTAGGCAAAAATTTCATTTAAAGACATTTTTGGGAGTCTGCAGAGGCGCAGATCAGTCCACAAGGACCGTTTTGGGTTCTATAAGGCGTTGGAAATGACCAGGCGAAAATTCGAAGAAACACCGAATTTTCACTTAGGAAAAATGTTTTTGGTTCAGAATATCAGAGTAGAAGTATATAATGACAAAGATTTATGAATAGTATACTTTTTCAAAGGTATCATAAATTGGACTTTGAAAAAATAATATTTTTGGAAGGGCGTCAAAATTTGGCCCAGGAATCGATTTATCGAAAGTACGCCAAAGTTTCACTTGCAGACTAATTTTTCAAAACTGCGTTGAAATTTGGCTTGAAAATCAATTTTTCAAAAGTACGCCAAAATTTCACCCGCAGATTAACTTTTCAAAAGTACCTTGAAATTTGGCTTGAAAATCAATTTTTCAAAAGTACGCCAAAATTTCACCCGCGGATTAACTTTTCAAAAGTACCTTGAAATTTGGCTTGAAAATCGATTTTTCAAAAGTACGCCAAAATTTCACCCGCAGATTAGTTTTTCAAAAGTACCTTGAAATTTGGCTCGAAAATCGATTTTTCAAAAGTACGCTAAAATTGGTCTTTAAATGGATTTTTCAAAAGTACCACAAAGTCAGTTTAAAAAGTACCACGAAAATATACTTTAAATTATTTTTTATTTTTTATTCCTCAACCAAAGACATTGACCTTTGAGGTACGGTCATTGAAAGCCCAATTCTAAAATATGAGCATAAAATTTTAACGATGCACTGCATCCGAAAGGCAAAAAAGAAGATTTTGTCAAAGCCGGCGTAGTGCCGATAAGCAAAAATTGATAAAAATCAATGCACATGTACAAGGCCGGTTTCTCGCATAGAAAGAGTTTGGATTGACCCAGCGGCTCGCAATTTGGTCGAGCGCGTTGAGTGGTCCAGACAAAGTGATGGTAGAAAAGCCAATAACGGGGCTTTTCAAATGACAAAGTTATAGAGGAAAACGCCTTGTGCATAAAAATCCAAAAATTCAATTTTGCCTAATAGTCGCTCGAAGGTGAGACGCTGCCAAATCGATATTATTAATCGACTGTGATAAGGGTTAGTAAGTCGTGGACTGATCGAACGCCACTCAACTTATGCAGTAATAAGTCCTCTGAATGTGTTTGAGTACGTGAATCTCCACGATACAAGAACTTTAAAGCTAAGTAGTCTCTAGCGAAACTAAATTCATTTAGTAAAACTTTTTTAAGTTAATTTCAGTCAGCCTTAATTATTCATTTACCCAGAGTCTGAAATGATTCTAAAAGCTCACATTTTGATTCTGAGAAGGTACGTATGAATCTTTTCTACCTAATCGATCGTTAGCGTGAGCGCTCTCGCTTGTATGGTCTGAAAGTCACTACCTTGATTGGGGAAGGCACGATTCTTTCTTGAGAATTTTGTATAACCAATTCTGTTAAATAAACGGATTCCTTGAACTAATATTTCTTAATTGATCTTGAGGCCTGTTGACGGTCTATAATCCCTGGAACTTTCGTATAGAAAGCCGGATGTGTCGAGTTAATTCGCATTAACGTTCGACCTTCTGGTTGCTTTACGAAGGTTTGATAGGGATTTTTTTATGCGTTTTTTGAGAAATATATTCCGTTATTAATGGACCAAAACGTGATTTTCGCGTACCAAAACTAATCCCTCCGCAGAGAAATTCTTCGGTTGGGATTTTTTTATGCAAAAATTCAGGAAATTAAGAGGTGCCTAAACCCCTAACGAGGGAATTCGGGTCCAGAGAGAGCGTAATTTCCGATCTGTGGTAGTGCCGCCTTGGTCCCATTACTCGGCTACCGAAGTGCATCTTATCTCGAACCCGCCTGGGAGGTAGAAGAACGGGGTAATACGCGACTGGCGCCCCCTGAGAAATAAATTGGTGTCGCGTCATTTTGACGCCCGGTAGTGCGTTCTTCTACAAAAGCACACATCGGCACTATATGTATAACGTTCCATGAGTCATTCCCTAATTACTGTCCAAATTTCACGTCAATTGGTTTTATCCGAAAGAATTCTGACCGAAAAACCTTCAAACACTGGACTACGAGTAAATTAACTTTTTCATGAATATCGGTAAAAAAACATAAAAAAATAGCTTTTTCCTGTAAAAGTTGAGTAATATTTTTTAACTTAAATTTTCAATAAAAACAACTCAATGTTTTATAAATATCGCGAAAAAAAATTCTTTAAATATATTTCTCTGTAGATATTGTTATTATTGTTTAAACAATATAAATAATTATTTGCGCCACTTGGGATGTTTCTGATTTTGGATAATATTAAAAAAGACATAATTTAAAAAAACGATCAAACTCGGAGCTGTTGCTGAGAATTAAGAGATTTTGACGATTTTTACGCTTCATTGACTCGACTATAGGACGTGTCAACATTTTCCCTTAGGAATTAAGATGGCGGCCATTGTTTGAAAAAACAATATTTTTTTAACTACAATGAATCATATTGGCGCAAACTATACGTTTGAAGTATGATCTCTGGTAAAATTATATCGGACGAATACGAATACGGTGTCTATTTTCCACTAGAAAGTAATATGGCCGCTATATTTTAATGAAATATACAATTGTATATGTACAATTTAAAAAAATAATAATATTTTCAAATTAAACATGTTGGGTTTGGTGTTCGATCGTTTCTTGGACCCTGAACGCAAATATGAAACAATAAGTTCATCATTTGTTGTAAGTCAAAATCCCTTTCCACATTCTATTGTATTTTTTTCCAAGGCCTTTAAATGGCGATATTTCCAACTTTGACCCCCGTAAAATAAATAAATACCCTTTTACAATATTCTGATTAACGCTATGGCATCAGATTTTGAACAAAAGAATCTTTGTTATGCCTGCAGTACACTCTCGCCGAGGCGTTGCGAGGGCAGGCGAGCGCGAGAGTGTACTTGCTGCTCTTGCATCGTCCCGTGCGCCCTCGCTTTGTCTCGTTAATGCACTCGCCTGCCCTCGCAACGCCTCGGCGAGAGTGTACTTGCTATGCTCGCATCGCCCCGTGCGCCCTCGCTTCGCCTCGCCTCGCCTCGTTAACGCTCCGATTTGTGTCGTTTTTTTGGCCACGAGTCAAAGGGAATACAAGCCGCGAGGCCAAGGGCACCTAGGATATTCTCACTTGCTCTCGTCTGGGGGAGCTGAATTTTTGCAAAAAGGGCAAATTGTTAATTAAAAATTTGTTGCAACTTACCTAATTGACGAAAAAATTTGAAAATTATCGACCATAAAGATCTTCCAGATGAATTCAGAAAAAAATATTACGTCGAAACGCGACAAAACTCAAAGGCAAATTTTTACTCTAGTGCTTATCCAGTCGTTCTAATTAATCGTATTAATTAACTAATCGCTCTAATTAAGTTCTATTCAACAAAAATCAAGTATTGTGAGAACGTGAACAAAAATAAAAACTTATTTTATTTTCTCTCGTGAAAAGTGACTTTTATTTCAAACTTAACTCATATACAGGGTGTTCAAAATTCACGGAACAAAAAGTGGGTGATAGTGCATTGTCTTCTGTGCACGAATTAATTACAGACAGACAGAAATTGGTACCAAGTTTCTTGTTTCGTTCATGGCCCGAAAATAAAACTTTTTTTTGGCCCAATAAGGAAGATAGGCAGGAGCTAGAGTGCACTGGAATTTTGAGCAAATTAAAAGATGCACCGGTTCCAATTTCATCAAAATATTTTAAAGTTTTAAATAACGATGAAATTGACTCACTTTTTAACCAAATATTTAATAAGTAGTAAGTAGTAGATTTTGTAACTTCTTGTTTTATTTCATTTTTTTAAATAGGGATTAAACATTACAATTTTGTTCTATTTTGTTTTCATTTGTTTATTTTCATATCAGTTCGAAAGTTTATTATACTGTTAGTAATTAGGCCATTCTGATGACGAGAGTCATTCTGTGTCATTCCGATGATTCATTGTTAACATAATTTTTGTACTACATTACACAAAAAAACGTTTGGAAACCATACTTCTTGGAGAAAAATTTAGTAAACTTAACCTGAGAAACCTAAAATCTGGTGCCCTAAAACATCATACATAGTTTAGAAGCATTTATAAGGCTAATTTGCTTATTAATTTATTAATTTTCTTTAAAAATATGGTCTGGCTGGGTTATTAGGCTACAAATGAGGGGGTTGATTGCCGTTCTGTAAAGATTACCTCATAACTAACATATTCTGAGAATTTTATCGATTTGGATTTCTGGAATAATATTGTAACAAATATTTTTTTATAGTCAAGGGAATATTTTGATGTCCATTTCATGTAATTGTCTTTATGGGCATTTTTCATATGCTTAACCGGCTACACCCTTTATTAATTCAGGCATGTTTCATTGTTATACAGTGAGGTAAATAATAATAATTAAAATCACATTTAAATTTTCAACACTCACTATTCCGATGAATTGTTTTCATCCACCATCTTCTTGGTTTCCAAAGATTTTCAATTTTATATTTTTTGTATATATGCACATAATTAAAATATGCGAACGCACAATAAGCTGCAGCAGCGGCAATTTCAGCAACGTCCATGTCATTATTAGAAAATATTATTTTCAACATAATTTTTTTTTTTAAAATGCTAGGAATCATGTCATGTAATTCAATACTTCGTCAGTATTACCTAGAAGAGTAGTTGTTTTGATTGATTCTGCAATAATGAGTGTTTTTAAATATTTACCTAATCTTAATTTAATTAGTATATTGACGTGCCCAGATTAGGGCAACAATATATAGAAAGTAGGAAATTTCGTAATAAATAAAAAAGTGTGTAAGTTGTGATTTGCTTAATACCTAAATAATATTTTCCAATCATGATAAAAGCAAATAAATAAAATTAATTAATTGTAAAAATATCCATGTCTTTCATTCTCATTACTAAAAACAGAGACATTCGCCGAGCGGTCTCGGCGAGAGTGTTCACATCGCCCTCGTGCTTCCTCACCTCTTGGTAAATGTCTCGCCAAGATATTCGCCGAGCGGTCTCGGCGAGAGTGTACTGCAGGCATTATGATTTTCCGAGATTTGGGGGTATAAAAGAATCATAAAAAAATACTGACATCTGGAACATGGCAATATGACTCAAACGATTTTCTGTGCTCTAGTAAAAAAAGAAGTTCATTAGATTGTTTTAAAAGCTTTTATGGGCTTGTGTTCATATTAAATGTAGTACTGTATACCGTATATTACAAAATATTTTTTAACTGAGTTAAAATTCAAACATATTTGTTCGAAATGATCATAGTCCATATTTTTTTGAGGTATTTCACAGTGAAAGATTCTATAAAATCTTTTTTTTGACAATGTATATACAAATTATTTTTCTTTAATAGTAATTAATCTCTTATCTGGTTATATAAAAGTTTATAGAGAAAGAATATTCCGTAAATAATACACCTGTAGTAGAGTTAATAACTCATTAGAAAACATTCTGAGAACGTTCATTTTAATTATTCTTTATTTTTCTATTTTCAGTGCGTTCGAGAAAGATGACACCACGATTGCGTCTCTACTTGACTCTGGATTCAATAGGGTAATTTTCAGATCTTTTATATATTTTACATTTCCATAGCGAAACCCATTTATGCTTTTCGCGCCCAAGCAGCCTTTCACTGCAGACGTTTTATTCATTTTTATTTAAATGAGACTCGTTCAACCATTTTTCTTTGAACATTTCAGAATTTTTCAAGCCTAGAAAGAAATTGCTAATTAGGGCAGACCCCCATGTCTGAATTCCTAACCCGTATTAAATAAATCCAAATTTTAAAAATGCCTTAAACCACACCGTAGCTTCTAAATACATACAACTTTTACATGAACAGTGAAGCAATTTTTAATTCTGAGGGTTGAGTTTTTTTTAATTTGGAACTTTTCCTTTTTTACTGCGTGTATTTATTTATGTTCAACGTAGGGGCTTTGATGAGGGACTTCTTACTTTAGAGGCACAGATTAAATATATATGAGGCATGCCCCAAACTTTTACAATAGCCTCGTAAATGAAACTTATCCTGGATAATTTCATCGGATGAAGTAATTAATTTCTATTTTCGTATGCAAAATATAAGGTCCCACAAAATACACGTAAATTAGTAACAGAAAGTGATAAGTAAGAAAAAAGTTTTTAAGATACGCCTTTATTAAAACTACATTAAAAAGAAAAGGATAATGTTTCTACCAATACTCTTAAAAGTGGTCAGCTTTTAATGTGTATCTTAGTGTTAAAAATGCTATTTTATGGCATCAGTATTAAAGGTGGTTTACTTTTAACACCATCAGTTTTAATAGTGAATTTATTATCTAAAGTCAATAAAAATTTTCAATATATTTTAAATTTGAAGAATTTTTTACATTACATCAGTGAGTAAGTAGTAATTATTGAACAACTGAAACAAGCATAGTTGAATTGTTCGATGCAATTCATCCGGTTCGGCAACTTATTAGCCAAAGCATGATAAGCAGAGTAGAGTCAAAATTCAGAAAAATTGGGCATGTTCACGATCTTCTAAATTTGGTCGGCTATCACCACAAGAAAGACATCAGCTTAATGTTTTGTTGACAGTGCAGGAAAAGAAAGTCGAAGAAGTGACGATATTGTGTCGCAGCCACTAAACCCATGGAGAAACAGAATGTTTTCAGTAGCTTCTTTATGCTTTAATCAATTCGAAGAACACAGTCTTTCAGCAGTTTTACCTCTCCCAGGTTAACGAAGATAGATATTGCTTTAAGATGGTACTAATGCTGTTAGCAGAGCAAGGAGGTGGACGTCTTGGCCAATGATAAAAGTAGAATCAAATGTTGAGTACAAAGAAATCGTTGTATTGACAATCAACACATCGGAATCCTCTTCAGCTTGCTTAACCGTAAAAGCAGCAAATTTAGTTTTCAGCAACGAAATAAGTCGGGCTTTATTATTTTCATTGGCTAAAAACGTTCATTGGAAACTTGTACCAGCGCCGCGGATATCTTCTTCTTTGATCAGCGAAGTAGATTGTAGATTGTTTAATGGGTCGCTTGGCCCTGGGTTGGCCTTTCTTCACCTCGACCTAAAAGGTCTTTTGTGAATTACCCTGCATCTAGTTGTTGCCCAGGATTCCAAGACTATTTGCAAAGCTTGCGATTTTCCTGGGAGCTAATTTCCCTATGTCTTCAGGCGTTAATTCGGCATGTTCTAGGTTCTTTAGCCTAATGCGAATTAGCACCTTGCATTCACAAAGTATATGTTCCGCAGTTTCAGTTGCAGCTTCACAATATCTGCATTTGTCATCTTCTGCCATGCCCATGTTCTTGAGATGATATCAAAAGGGGCAATGGCCAGTTAGAAGGCCTGTGATCAGCCTTAGGTTGGACTTTTCAAGTTCGAGAAGCCTTGTGGCATTCTTTGTTGAATAGGTTATAAACTTTTTTGCTTGTCTTTGGCCTGGAGTGTTCCTCCAGTAGGACTCCTTTTGTTCCTTTTCCCATTTTAGGACCTCCTCCGTTATGTGTCCCTTGATTAAGCCGCAGAACGGTTCGGTCCCAAAAAACGGGGCTTCAGCCCCTTTTCTTACGACGCTATCAGCCAATTCGTTGCCTTCTATCCCCTCATGCCCTGGCACCCACATCAAGGTAACCTTGTTGTTTCTTGCCAGTTGCTTCAGGGATTGTCTGCATTCCCAGGCAATTTTTGACTCGAAGGTATATGACCTGAGAGCCTTTAATGCTGCCTGACTATCTGAAAGTATATAGATCTTTGCCCTTCGAGTGTCCCTATTTAGGCATTCCTGGGCACATAGATCCATAGCATAAATTTCTGCTTAGAAGATGGTTGGGGTGTTACCAAGGGCTTTAGATAGCCTGCATTTAGGCCCTGCTACGCCCACACCAACCCCTTCATCCATCTTGGATCCATTTGTGTACCAGATGTGTGTCTCTTTCTCCAACCGCAGTGCTCCGACCCTGCCCGCCTGACGACTTTCAATCAGCACATCAAACGGGAAGTCAAAGTCATGCTTGATTGGCATTGAGTCAGTGGGTTTGGTCATGGATTCGAATTGGATTAACTCCAGAATCCTTGAGTGACCAACCGGGTCGCCTGGTCTGAATTTAAGTGCCTGATGCAGCCTTAAGGCACTAAGTGCTGCCTGCCTCCTTCCTCACATGCAAATGCAGAGGAAGTAAGTCCATCATTGCCTCCATAGCTGCTGTGGGACACGAGCGCATTGCTCCTGTATATGCTAGACAGGCAAGGCGTTGCAATTTATGCAACTTTCCTTGTGCTACTTTTTCTTCTGTTTTTGGCCACCATATGCATGATGCATAGGTAACCATAGGTCTCACAACCGATAGGTAGGACCAATGTATCATTTTCGGCTTCAGACCAAGTCTTGCCAAACAGCCTACGGCACGTCCAAATAGCCGTCGTTGCTTTGGTAAGTGTCCTTTCTAAGTGTGAGTTCCAGGTAAGTTTTTGGTCCAGGATTACTCCTAGATACTTGACTTCACTGGAAAAATTCAGTACTGTTCCATTTAACATAGGAGCTCTTAAATTGAGTTTTCTCCTTTTGGTGAATGGAACAATAACTGTTTTGCTCGGATTGACACTAAGACCCTCTGACGAGCACCATTTAGATATTATGTTTAAGGCAATTTGCATGTGGTTTGAGATCATAACCTCATGCCTGCCTCTGACAGTGACGACCAGGTCATCAGCATAGCCCTGAATATTGGAGCCATAATTACTCAGCTTATGGAGGAGATCGTCGACCACCATTGACCACAACAAGGGCGATAAGACTCCACCTTGTGGACAGCCCCTAACTGCAGTCACGGTGGCCGACTCGTTCGCCATATATGTGGTAATTATTCTGCTTCTTAGCATGGATTGTATCCAGTTGATTGTTGGGGACTGTGTTCACTTGTTTTCCTCGGCTCTTTTGTATGGATTCATAGGAGGCGTTATCAAATGCACCATATATATCTACGAAAGCACACAGAGCCAGTTCCTTTGCTGTAAATGTCTTTTCGATGCCTTTGACCAGGCCATGTAGAGCATTTATTGATTTGCCATCAGCGAAGTAACATGTTACGTTAAAAACAACGATTGCATGTGACCAGCAGTGATCTCGTACATATTGAACGTATTTCTCGCAAATGGACCCAAAAAAATTAATAGGATGCCATACAACTATGTGTAAAAGATATCCTCCATCTACTACATGGATTTGGTTATCTCCGAGTTCTTTTTGGAAGTTGTTCGAAAACAGTATACAACAATGATTTCGTAACTTTGCTCATTCCTAAAAAAAAGACAAAGGAGCAAGGGCAAGCTCGAATTTAAGTTTAAGGAAGGGACCGTAAACGAAATTTATTTCGGTTCGGTTTCGGTTACGGCTACGGCTACCTATTTTCGGTTTTCGGTTACGTTTTCGGTTTTCAGAGCAGCCACAATTTGGTTTTCAGTTTCGGTTTCGGTTTTGAAAATGGAGATAAAAAACTTTGGTAACTTATATTTGTACAATTTGAAAATGTAAATAAACTAAAATGATAATGATAATATAATAAATAACTAGTTAATTATTGATTATTGTACTGTCGTCGAAACTACTTACGTAAGTGCGCAAAGTTTTAAATCGATTGGTTATGGGGAAGTGGGTTTAAATTAATGTACAAAATTTGACCCTATAACGCACAAGTGAAGTTAATGTTTGCAAAATAACACAGGTTTACAAAAAAAAAAAAAGTCCGACCAATGGGATTTCATTACCGTACCCCGAAGGTTTTTGTCGTGCTGAACATGATGCCGTAGTCCGTTGTACGCCATAACGTCAGGATTTCGAGAAAACTTAACCTAAAAGTGCTAAAAATACACTTTTCGTGTATGCACAAATTAATTAACTCAATATTTTGGCCTGAATTTTGTTACTCGGGGGTTTTTGGGGTCGCTGATCACGAATCTGAAGTCAGAATTTGATAATTTCTAAATCCAAGATAGCGGATCCAATATGGCAGTTGCTAAAATCCACAAATTTATCAAAATTTGAAGATTGTGGCCCAAAACTTATTACTCGGGAGTTTTTGGGATCGTTTGAGTGAACTAATTTGTATACGAACAAAGGCGAAAAAGGTATTTTTAGCACTTTTAGATTAAGTTTTCTTGAAATCCTGACGTGATGGCACAAAACGGCATCGTGTTCAGCACGTCAAAAACCTTCAGGGTACGGTAATGGAATCCCATTGGTCGGACATTTTTTTTTGTAAACCTGTGGTATCAATTTTTTTAATAATCAAGTACCTGTGTGGGATAAATGCAGTGATTATATAGGGTGTCCCGAAGACCGAAATTCCCTAATTCTTCTTTAGGTGCCGATTCTACGGAAGTAAAGTAAGAAAAGCTTCTATAAACATATGTCTGGAAATGCTTTCTAATAGAGTTACGACCTTCTGACGATGCCGCCTTATATTGGTTTTCACTGATTATCTCGGTAATATTTTGGGACAACTTGAGACTTGGTTTACGATTTTGTATTATTAAAGCTTATTTTTGCACAGTACTAACCAAAATTAATGATGAGAAACGAGGGACAGTTACCTTTTGTTTATAGTTTACATTTTTAGTAGTTTAAGAAGACTTAATTATTTATGGTTTTCCGACTAATATTACATAAAAAAAGACCCTCATCACAAACAGCAGACAAGCCGTTTTTAAGGAAAAGCAGTATATAATTTTTTACATCCTCCGACGGTGCGGACCGAGTATATGCGTTTAGAAGTAAGTAAGTTTGTGTTTTTACTTGCCTTTTTCCATCTATCATCTTTATAATGGATGAATCGATGTAGATATGGTTTTCACTATACAATTTGGTATTTCTACATCACGGTATAAAGATTTGAATCTTTGATTTCAGCTGTATTTTTTGTACTTTATTTACAATTCAAATGTGGACAAATTCATATACGCAACTTATCATACTTTAGGTTTCCTAAGAATTTTAATTTCGGTTTGGGTTTTGGGTTCGGTTTACTAGAAACCCTCATTCTGGTTTTCGGTTTCGGTTTACCAGAAACTCTTATTACGATTTTCGATTACAGTTAGAAAAAATTCGTAATTATGATGCGGTTTTCGGTTACGGTTTCGGTTCGGTTGCGGTCCCTGATTTAAGGTAATCCTTCAATCAGTGAAATTTGAAAAAGTTTCCCTATACAATATTATTGTGATGCGGACACCGTTAAAAATAATAAAATGTAATTTTTTTCATTGATAATTTACAAACAAAAATGGAGTTTAACGATTCTTTGAAAAAAACTTCGTTAAACTTAATCTTCCCACTTATAATAAAAATGTATATATAAAAAATGTAGAAAATTTTGTCCTCTTCAACTTTGTCTTGAACATTTTTCTCGCAGGATCGAGCATTGCGGAATTATTTTGAAAAACCAACTTTTTACACCTTCCAATCAAGATATCGGCTCGCGCCTCCCTTATACTCGAAAACTTATATTTTCCATCAGGGCCTCGATTTAAACAACATTATAAAATCATTTCTACTTCACCTTTTGAAAGGCAAAGGTCATTTTTTCTCCCTACTGACTGGATTATAGCTTTGTGAAAACCTGACAAAAAAAAAGTTAAAAACGTGTCGAAGGATGGCATTCAAATGAACCTTTTGATACGTCCGAGCGATTTTCTCAAAAAAAAAAAAAAAAATTGGACACTATTTATCGAATTTGTCCACACTTTACGAGAGCACCGTGTAATGTGCCTAGTGTTTTCAACCCTTGGACAGGATTAGGCTTTCGGGATTATCGGGATTACAAATTCCAAATCCAGGGATTTTCCGGGATCCCGGAATTATAAATTCCCAGGCTCAAAATATATTGTCAAATATTAATAATAATAATAATAAAATACGTTTTATTAACCCTAAAATTGCTACAAGGCATGTTACAAGGGCTTATATTATAATATACATATCACACAATGGGAGATTATATAAATGATAAAAAAAAAACATAGATAAAAGATATAAGTAATATGAAAAAAAAGTTGAAAGATTATTTTATTCAACTTTGTTCAATCACAGAAAAATTCCATTTAACCATTTTATGCATCTGGTAGACTACAGATAAATTTTTTCACATACTTTTTAAAGGATAGTAAGGTAGTATACGACTTTGCTCGGCTTGGCAATATGTTAAATAGTTTTAGTGCGTAATACAGGAAACAATATAAAGTATTGAAAAGCTGCAGAACGAAGTTATTTCTTTGCGTGTGTTGTAGGAATAAATGCTAAGATTTTGAGTTAATGTTGAATTAGATTCTAATTTACAATGTATTATTTTATAAATTGTTATTATGGATTCAAATTTTAACAACAGGCTTAGCTTAAGAAAGTTACATTTATTATATATTTAATTTATTGAAACTGAGTTTGTAAAATCATAAAGACGTCGAATTGCTCTATTTTGTATAACTTGTAAGAAACCTAGATTTGTTTTGGTTGTGGCGCTCCAAACGGGCAACATATAAACTAACCGTGAGTGTATATGTGCAAAATATGAACTTCTTTGGGTACTTTCTGTCAAAATATATGACACTTGTTTGAACATTGCTACTAGGGGGTTAATCTTTTTTATAACGTACTCTATGTGATCATGCCAATTTAAATTTGAGTCTATTACTACCTAAATATTTTATATTGTTGACTTTTCAATTTTTTTGGCGTTTAAATATAATGCGGTTGATGGTAGCTTTTTTGTTTAGATGTCATTATAATATATTTTGTTTTGTCTATGTTTAAAGAGAGTTTGTTATTTTTTAACCATAGTTCTAATTTATTCACGTCTCTTTGCATACTCTGAATTAAATTGTCTATATCTTTAGAGAAGTAAAAAATACAGGTGTCATCGGCGTACAGTCGTGTGTCACCCACAAAATTTTGCATGGTTATATCATTAATATAAATATTGAACAACAAGGGTCCCAATTGAGCCCTGTGGGACACCATAACTTATATTAACAGTATTACTTTTTGATTCACCTATTTGAACGTATTGCTATTAGCATAAAATTAAAACTAACAATTTTTAAATGTGTTTTATTTATTTGAATGAAATATTAATAGATAACAAAACGAACAGTTTAAAATTTATTTTAAAAGAGGATCTTAGAACAACTAATGTATCTAATGTCTGGACCTAGTCTGGACCTAGTCTGGACCAGATCTTTGTACAGAGCCCACCAGCATTAGAAAAGGCCCTCTCCCACTCTACTCTTGTAGAAGGTATAATAATTGTTAAATTCTGATATGCAATTTTTAATTTTTTTCCTAAAAAAATTCCCATTTTCAAATAACGCCGTTTCTGGTTTTACAACTGTTTATAAGCTTAATGGTCCTCCTATTAGAGCTCTTTCCTTTAGCTTCATACTGCGTTGAATTTCTTCAGCTAGCCTTTCTTTCAAGCTTTTTTGTTTTGCTATTTGTTTCAACTCAGCAATGATTACCTCATCTCCTTTGGTATACTCTGGCACTGTATCTGCACTTTTTTTTTATCTTCTTCACTCTCTGTATTTCTTTTATTATTTCTGCGCATTCAGGCGCCTGAATATGCCTCTAAAGTCGTCAGTATTACTGTTACTGCCAGATGCTTGCGGTTGCAATGGTTGTGGATTATGAAGGTATGACAAAACAGTCCTTCTTTGAGAAATTCAGCATTTTAGTGACAATTCCAACACAGTACTTAAAACATATTTAACACTTTCAATTTGTCTGAGCTTTTTAAGAGCAATATCTGCTGTATACAAATTAGCATCTCTACGACATATTTTCCAACAATATTTCCGAGAATTCTGAGCATACTTTAGTTCTGAAGAATGCATGGGATTGATTTTTAAAATCCCGGGATTTTCGGGACCAAAAATTCTCCCGGGACACCGGGATTGGTGATCACGGAATTGAAAACCCCAAATGTGCCTGTAATAATAAAAGTTCGTGGCACGTAAGTTTTTGTATCTGATATATGCGGAACTAATATAATTTCCAAATCTTCAATATTATACAAAGTCAACTGGCACAATTCTTCCAGGCGATAAGGTCTAAATATACCGATAATTGTGGAATCGTGGCACGCTTTTCATCTGTGAGAAATTAATCAACCGTTATCCGCCGCCTATTCGTTTAAAAAATGCAACAAGCTTATAATCTTTGAGTATGTCTTGAGTGCTTCGTATGTTCATTATCGATTTTAAAACCAGTTGCTACTGACAATCCTGGAAGAAATTCGAAAAATTTGTAACTCTTGGAAAATAAAAAAAATACAAGCTGTTCGGAAACATGAGTCTATTGAATAAAAAATAAGTGTATTTACTTTTACTCACTTATGATATTGGAATAAAACAACACAAAATAATAGAAATAAAATTTCATTTCAAAGCATGTAATTTACTTCATAAGTAGTTTCCTCACAGTATAAAATCTACTTGCAAATTTTCTGTTAAACTCCAATATACACTTGCAAATTTATGGTGATTTATAAAGTTGAGGCAAAGGCAATAAATAAAAGGGAGAACCTATAGTGATAGCGGCTACAAATTTATGTAGCGGAAAAATCGTCATCAACTCAAACTTTTGTGTTCATTTGTTGTCCATGTCATTGAATTGTACGATATTGTACCTAATAACACAAGACATTTGTTAAATTCGGCGATATTTCATAAAAAAACATTATCGTTGACTAGTGGCGGAGTACATACATTTTCGAGGGTAGCGATGTAGGTTAGAAAGTCATCATGTCAGGCACCTAAGGCTACCCATTTAATCATTTTAAACCTTAAATATGTTTATCCATAAAAAGGCAACAAATTTATTTTTTGATATAGATATTTAAAACATTCATAAACAAAACTAGATATATACTTTTCATCGGATTATTAAATTTTCTGTATAATTGTTAAACATTATATTATATTATATTTCTCGCTGTTACTTGAAAATACTTTTAGGTATAGTACTTGTAATTTTAATAATCCATCGATGCTGCCATATTGACTGACGAAATGTGTGTCAGTATACTATGTAGTATTTTTGTGTTTGTGAAATTTTATCAATGGTGACAACACTCTTCATATGCAGTTTCCTTTTCATAAAATGTTTCATTCAATGTTTCATTTAATTTTTCATTTGTATTTACTCATCATTATTTTTTCAAAAACAAGTTCTTCCTAGCTAACATTAACTTACTGCCCAAATTTTAATACCATCGATCTTCTCCGCCTTGAGTTAAACGTGACGAACAGACGAACGTGAAAATTGTTAAATTGCTAACTGAAAGATATGCAGTTCATTTCTTTACGACCGATATTTTTAGTTTTAGAAACGTGACAGTCAAATGCAGTATAATATTCGTTTTCGTATTTCCGCAAAGTATAATAAAATAAGTATCAACAGTCCTAAATTGGAAATATTTATTTATTATTCTTTTTTGAGGGATACGGACCGAATATTTTTTACTTATTTTGTTCAGTAGACAGACCTGTGATCAATTTTTTATAGTCACAAGATAGTTATTGACTTCTAGAATGGACCACATTAGTGATGACGTCAAAATTAGTGAAACACGTCCGAATGTATGCAATTATTACATGCAAATGAGGCGTAAAAAATGTATGCTGCTCTGATAGTCCCTTGAGGTAAAGCTTTGACGCGAATAGTTCTGTGACTGGACCATAAAACATCTAGACAACTAGAATGCGCACTCAATGCTTTAGATATACGAAATAACTGAAGCAGAAAGAGAAATTCGCGTGCACTATTCTGTCCTTTCCTGACAAGATCTGATTGGTTGAAGGAAACTAGTGGGAGGAAACGTTAACCGTCTGTATGCAAGCGGAAAAAGGATGGAATAGTGCACGCAAGTTTCTTTTTCTGCTTCACTTTCTCTAGTAGAGTGCGCGTTCCAGTATGTTATTCATTTCGATGCCCTTAAGATATGCATGGATGGATATTTTACGTGTGCTTCGTGTCGTGCATATCCTAAACATATCCTACGTACACGTAGATTGAATGAGCAACGATGCAAAGGAACTAATGGTGGGGGCTCGATCGAGACGGGTATCGCATGCTAAAACCCGGTCCGCTGTACGTACTTGCTTGTCGCTATCTCTATATGTGTTCTGATTGCTTTTCTAAGTTTCAAAGTAAGTCATTCTTGTTATAAAATCTAACATGCCGCACGTAGGATTTATTTTCTGCATGAACAAGCTTTAGTTAACTTGAAATCAAGTTTTTTTGGTTTGATTTCTATTAACTAATGATTAAAATAAGTAAATATTTAAAAAAATAAAAATAATCAGCTATGCAATTTTTGCTAAAAATAATAAAACAAAAACTGCCTATTCTACTTAAAGGTCTCACAGATAATTAGTTTTCATTGACTAGAGACAACTGCAATTTTATATCTTGAAAAATAGAATCAACTTTGTTTTGTACCAAGATTATGATATGCCCAGTATCAAGCTTGCATCAATGCTCTATCAATCAACGCACGTATTTACTTATTTACTAAGATAGTGAGTTTTAATGAAACTACTTATGTTCATGATGTATTAAATATGAAGTAAACGGGTATTGTGCATTCGAAAAACGTGATTTGACGTCACTTCCGGAAGTTCAGGCACATCAATCTAAGATCAAATAATGGTAAATAGTTTGATTATTCATTTCCAGCAGTTAACATTTCAATACCTGCAGTACGTTTTGAGAAATAGTTTTGGACTTAGGATTTTTGAATAACTTTCGTTAATAAAATTCTCCGATATCACCGGAAAATCGGAAAAGGGTAGTTTTTCCGGTTTAAGGGTAGTTATTGAAGATTAAATTGGAAAATATTGTCACCATCGTGTTCCCCGCCCTCAAAAACGGGGGAGTAGGTGTCTTGCGGTTCAGTCATAGAACTATTGGGCTTTTTGCCTCTTTCTGGTTTACCTCAAGATAATATGAAAGCCCTAAAGAAATTGAATCTTATGACTCGTGTAGTTTAGGTTGAGACCATTATATATTTAAAATATGTTTCACATTTTACTGAGATGCGAAGTTACATAAAATATTTAAGAATTTCTACATACTACATAATATTCTGAACAGATGTAGAATTTATTGCGTCCAAGTAAAAATCCTCGGATATTTAATACAAAGACGTATTTAAATAAAATATGGGGGCCACCGTTTATCTCAATTGACATAGTGTCATAATTGCTGCCTGATTTGAGTTCAACATTTTTGTACCTTACCTTTAAGAAATAAAAATCAAGAGGTGTCATATCTGACGATCTTGGTGGTCAGGACTGCTACGTTAAATTCATCTATCGTGAAAATTCTGATTGAGCCACTCCTTGAATTATTGTAAGATGTAGAGTGCAACCATCTAGTTGAAAATGTAACTCCACCCTTTCCTGCAGATTTTGAATTTTGTCCTAAAATTCATTTCTCAAAAAATTCATGTAATTTAGCCTGCCTCATTTAAAAAAAGGGCCCAATTAATCGCTGGATTAAAATATACGCACCACATAATTATTTTCTCGGAATATTGCCTTCTGCAATTAGTTTCACAACTGAGATTTTACTCTGCCAAAAAAAACTGCAATTCTGTGTGAAACCAATGCTATAAATAATTTCTTCAAGATATTTCGATTATTCAGATATTTTCCTTGGATATGGTTGGTTTTGAAAGACCACCGGTATCATTAATTCGCTATCAACCTGTCTTGATAATCTCAGATTATCACCAACCATTTTAATAATCTCTCTATTTTCTTAATAAGTCAACATTTGTGCGGCCACAGTTATCATTATAAGCAGAAATTTAAATAAGCAGAACTTACACAAATTGACAATTAAACGTTCATTTAACATTTGTTCGAGTCAAGTTTAGGAGCGTGGCTAGATCTCTTTTTTTAGGGGCGAGGGCAGGTTAATAATTCCCAACTCTCACTAGAGCAATTTTAGAAATATCCTTTTTTGAAGACATTTATCTCTATGATTATGTATCTATCATTATTTTAAAAGAAAATTTACCCAATTTGAAACTTGAGTTTTTTCAACTCGATTCCGATTGGGAAGGAGGGGGACGCTCCTTCCCAATCCCTCCATAGTAAGTAACACCACTGGCTGAGTACTCATTTAAATATACAATACTCTGCAACAGTGAATTTTCATCGGCAATTTCAGATTTTTTATTTCCCTCAGGAAAAATTTAAAAAAATAGTAATTTTTACGAAATTTGGTACAAATCCATTTGAGTCGAGTGGTGTACCTACTCAGATTTGAAAAAAATATGGCTAATAAGATTTCATCATTTTCTACTCCGAAAAAAAAAACACACAGAGATTAGACTAGAAAGAAGAAGCTGATTTACATTGACTATAGCGATCGCCTGTAGATTTATTGTGGTTCTGTTCTAATTTTCCTCAGAGCTCCTTATCAAGCTTTGTCCTTTGTACTCGTTTCCACAGCCTTGATAAGTGCCCCTAAATTTGGTTATCAGTCCCTAATTTTTCCTCGTCAAGTAGTAAAAATTTCAGTTCAGTTAAACCTGCGTAGTGGCATGACACAGGGGCTGAGGTTTCCTCTTCTTCTTGACAGAATTTGCATGTTGCGTTATCTGCCAGACCCATTGGACTCATATGTCTAAGCCGTCGGTGTCCAGTTAGAAGACCCACGATTAACCTAATGGCCTTTTTATTCTGGCGTAGTAAATCTTTCGTAATGATCTCCCGTTTATTAGTGAACTTTTTTGTTTCTGTCTCAGGAAACTTCTACCACCATCGCAGAGGTTGATTTTATCTATTTATGCTCATATGCACGGCTTAGTTTTACTGCAAAGGGTTCGTTCGGGTACTACCAGCACCCCCGACGCGCCTTTCCTGGTTAGTTCATCGGCCTTTTCATTTCCCATGTGTCCCTTGTGCCCTAGTATCGGCGCCACGGTCATTCCATTCTGATCTCCTAGGTCCTCGTGAGGACCTCCCTTGTTCGTTCTCGTCTTCACTGATAGCTAGCAGAAAAGTGGGAGAGAGGACCACAGCTCGATGCGTACAAATATCAAGTGACGTAGGTTCGAATAGTTTCATCAAAGCAGATTTCAGTGACTTCAGAATAGTTTTATTGAAATTTCTCCACTTACGTTTTACGGTTGATTTCTCGTAGGCACTTCTGCACGTGTGGGTCGGCTAAGATCGACTGCCAACTTTCCGTAGTGGAAAGTTGGCAGTCCTAGACACATTGAAGCATGTTGCGATACTCGCATGGCCTCCTAAGTTTCATGATGCAAGTTGCAGTGCGTGTAGACTGGTTGGTGAGCATGGCGAGATTCTGATGCATCACTTCACAAACTATCAGGAATCAGTAATGTGGAGACGATCTTAAACCGATGCAAATTTCATGAAACTTTGGAGTCGGTACGTGCGTCGCAACATACTTCAATGTGTGTAGGCTGGTGAAACTGACTAGTATTGAGACTTGTCTGCGCGCTATAGTGTGGTGTTTGGACGGTCTAGCGTCGATATGCATATTAGGCGGAAACTAAATGGTTATCATAGCCTTGCGGGTTCTTCAAAATGCGCCTCTCTACAACTTTAAACGTTGTTTACAAAGAAGCTTTTTAGTTAATTTCAAAATTCCACGCGAATGTAGTCGCTGGTACAGCTAGTAACAAATAAAACATCCGGACGTATCTGTATTAGCTCTTGTTCCGGCGGGTAAAACTATACGCGCACATGCGGCAGGTAAACAAAACTAAAAACTCAAAATACGGCGGTTTATTGGTTACATTTTGGTACACAGATTTCTTCTCCCAAGTATACACGTGCGCCGGGCGAGTAATTTCATTGTTAATTGTCATACATACGCGCATAATTATCAAGTTCATAATATATCATTAGGTGTTTTCACTGTATGCAAATTTGCACGATTAACCTAATGGCCTTTTTATTCTGGCGTAGTAAATCTTTCGTAATGATCTCCCGTTTATTAATGAACTTTTTTGTTTCTGTCTCAGGAAACTTCTACCACCATCGCAGAGGTTGATTTTATCTATTTATGCTCATATGCACGGCTTAGTTTTACTGCAAAGGGTTCGTTCGGGTACTACCAGCACCCCCGACGCGCCTTTCCTGGTTAGTTCATCGGCCTTTTCATTTCCCATGTGTCCCTTGTGCCCTAGTATCGGCGCCACGGTCATTCCATTCTGATCTCCTAGGTCCATAGGGGCATTCAAGCAGTCTCAATTGAGCGTTGCCAGTGTCAGTACATTCGTATTGAAATTGGTACATTTTGATGGCAATCAGTACGTTAGTGCTACTTTCATTGTATCAGTACAATTTTTTTTTTTGGATTTCTCCCACCTGCTCATCAAAAAATTTTTTGGGATTAATAGTAATAACTGAAATTAAATAATTCATTTAAGTAGAAAAATAAATGGAATTACTCTCTTATGAAAATTGCATATGACTGAACACAGTTATACTATCTGCAACATGTGAAATGCAACCAATGAGGAGGCGTTATGTCATCGTCATGTGATGGTCACATATATTTGTTCGTTTTGACACGGTCTCACAACTTGGTGAACAGATATTAGACTTATCGGGATTTTTGTTTTTGACCTCATCCCGTAAATTTCAGCTTCGACACTCTGCTCTGTCTTGGAACTGTCCGTATATCAGACTATTTCTGCTGATACTGCTGATATTGAAGAAACATTGTACAGTCTTCTCTGTTTGCTGTTGCTAAAATGGAATCTGCCTTCAGTTCTGAATATAACTTTTGATGCTTTCTTCCGTGTTCGGTGTTAAGGCCTTGCATTAGCCCATGCACTAAAAAGTATAATACGTAGAGCCTTGTTTACAAAATATAATATACCTCAAGAATGCAGTTTTCAAAAAAACTCGATCTAAATCGACCCTAATGGGAGTGATTCCAACTAAATAGAACACGCTCTATGAAAAAGCAATGCTGTTACTATATTTCTATTTTGCGCTCCCATGGTATTTAAAGAAAATTGGCGCCTCTGACCCTATTGTATCTAATGCAGTATCCTCCCACTAGCCAGTCGATTGTGAAATGCTCGTTATTTCATTTAAGGTATATCGTGACACTGTTTAAAACAGCTTCTTTCATAAGAACCGTATACGCTGAAAACGTCGTTATAGGGTATAAAACAATCTTTCGTTTTCTCTCAAATAGAATTCCACCTGAAAGAGATGGTCGCAGAGTTGTAATAGTGGGGAAAATGTAACTGAATAAATTTTGAGAGGTTTCCCTGAATTACCTCAGTCAAATATTTTATCTCTGGTGCTGAGAGAGGAATGCCATTGAGAAAAATATTATAAAGCCATGTCAAATAAACATAAATATCAAACCAAATACAATTGTGTACTTTGTCTGAGCTCTTAATATTTGATTGTTTGATACATATATGTGCTATAGCGAAGTGCGATAATAGACTAGTCAGGTACAGAATATAAAAAAACAATTAATGTATATAATACAAAAAAAAATTGAAAAAAACGGAGGACCGCCTTCAAAAAAAGGCGTTTTCTTTTTCGGCTTCGCCAACGGTCAATTTTGATGATTATTTTTTTAAAACAAAGCTCTTTATCCACAGATGTGCAAATAAAATTTAGTTACTGATCCTGGGGGGGGGGGGGCGTATTCCACGGTCGCGTCGGTCGGTCAGGCGGAACTGTCACACTGTCTTGACTCCAACTGGTAGTTTTCCTATTTCAACACGCAGACGGAGTGGAAGGCATGAGCAGGCAGGTGCGTACAAGTATACGGTGACGTCAGCGGGACATAAAATTTCACCACAACGGGTTTGTGGACTTTGTAATTATTTCCGGTTTCAGTCTTAGAAAAATTCGGTATCACACTTACTTGGTTCTGGATCCTGCTTCGGTACGTCTAGTCGGTAGCGGAACTCGTGAGGAACTCCCTTGTTCGTTCTCGTCTTCACTGATAGCTAGCAGAAAAGTGGGAGAGAGGACCACAGCTCGATGCGTACAAATATCAAGTGACGTAGGTTCGAATAGTTTCATCAAAGCAGATTTCAGTGACTTCAGAATAGTTTTATTGAAATTTCTCCACTTACGTTTTACGGTTGATTTCTCGTAGGCACTTCTGCACGTGTGGGTCGGCTAAGATCGACTGCCAACTTTCCGTAGTGGAAAGTTGGCAGTCCTAGACACATTGAAGCATGTTGCGATACTCGCATGGCCTCCTAAGTTTCATGATGCAAGTTGCAGTGCGTGTAGACTGGTTGGTGAGCATGGCGAGATTCTGATGCATCACTTCACAAACTATCAGGAATCAGTAATGTGGAGACGATCTTAAACCGATGCAAATTTCATGAAACTTTGGAGTCGGTACGTGCGTCGCAACATACTTCAATGTGTGTAGGCTGGTGAAACTGACTAGTATTGAGACTTGTCTGCGCGCTATAGTGTGGTGTTTGGACGGTCTAGCGTCGATATGCATATTAGGCGGAAACTAAATGGTTATCATAGCCTTGCGGGTTCTTCAAAATGCGCCTCTCTACAACTTTAAACGTTGTTTACAAAGAAGCTTTTTAGTTAATTTCAAAATTCCACGCGAATGTAGTCGCTGGTACAGCTAGTAACAAATAAAACATCCGGACGTATCTGTATTAGCTCTTGTTCCGGCGGGTAAAACTATACGCGCACATGCGGCAGGTAAACAAAACTAAAAACTCAAAATACGGCGGTTTATTGGTTACATTTTGGTACACAGATTTCTTCTCCCAAGTATACACGTGCGCCGGGCGAGTAATTTCATTGTTAATTGTCATACATACGCGCATAATTATCAAGTTCATAATATATCATTAGGTGTTTTCACTGTATGCAAATTTGTTTTTTTGATATTATTATAATGAAGTACTCCATACATTAAAGCACTTACCAATATTTAAACACCATTCTTTCATCTATCAATTTAATATTTCAACAAATAAATAACAAAACTGAATAACTGAACGGGTATTATACAAAATGGGCTGTGACGTTATCGGTTGCATTAACATAACCTCCACTTTTAGGTTTTTTAAGTTTATTGTCATTTTTAATGATCATATCCGCACTTCTCATTTGAAACCAGTATTGCTCCAAGCAAACATTTAAAAATTGACACATATGATGTATCAATATTATTGATTACTAAAAATTGGGCTGCTAATTATAGGTTGGATTTCCAACCTACAAAAATCGCCTTATTTTATTGGGAGAAGATATTTAAAACTTTATGAACGTTACATTGAATAAGATAAGTATTTTTGAGGTTAGGTGTTTATGACCGATGACGTCAACAATATAGCTTAGTGTTTTGGGCGATAAAATTTTAATTCAAATTTAAAAATACTTTTTCTTGGATATTACTCAACTGGTTGTGGAAATTAAAATGTTTTTAGTTATAATTAAATATTACCTTCAGAGTCAATGAGATTTTAAAATTTGTGAAAACACCGAATGCACGATCTACGAACAAGCAGCGTTCTTTCATTTCCAGATTTCGAGAGTATTGTACACATATGTATGCAGTTTGATAATTGTGCGTGTATATATAACAACAAACAATAAAATTACTTCTCGAAGTTTCATTAAATATTAATTTGTAACAATAAAAAAGTACTGTATAATTTGTGTCAACCTGGAAATTTTGCCGAACCTCTGCTCTGTCGAAGAGTAAGAATCTTTTACTCGACTAACATTTTATAGAAAAAGGAACGACTGCTTTATATCCCTTCCAAAGGATGGTATATCCACTGCGTAAGCCTCGCCCCAAATTACATCTTCTAGGTATACACTGATATATGAGCCGCTAGACGAGTCAGCCATCTAAATACAAGCCAAGGCCTTAAAAATTTTTTGGCATCACCCATCTTCAATGGAAATCTGGATGTGGAAGTAGTACTTCCTTTAGGCAGCGACAATAATGTTATCATTTTTTAAAGTTATTTTTAATGATCTTATATTTTATAATCTTTTATTTTTACTTATATTATATAAAACCAGAGTCCTGAGGATTGGCTTAATGTAAATCGAAATGTCAACAAAAAAAGAAATCAGTTTTCTATAAACTCCTGGCCTATTCCCGTTAATTCAACTTTTCATTATTTCAAATGCAAAAAGAAAATATACTAAAAAATACTACCGTTATTAAGAGTACAAGTAGACGGATATTTTTTACAGTATCATCCGTATGTAGTTTTTAATAATTATGCAAATATTTTAAAATTAAATGGCATCAACTGATAACCACCTAGAAGCTATCAAGTAATAGCTCCTAGCGGTGCTACAAGTGTTACATCTGACCTGGTGTATCCAGCTGAGAGGTGTGATGCTGATCAATCTATACGAAACATTTGCCCTCAATACATTTTCTGCGTAAAATGCTCCATCATATTATAGTCAGAAGAATCGAATAAAATCCATTTTATCCGTGCTCAGCAGGAAAAATAACAAATCTGTAGCTTAAGGGAGGACATCGATTGAATTCTTCGAAATCTCATTTTACGCACCCAAAGATTAATTTAGATAAAAGTCTTAAATTGTTTGTCATTTATAAAATATTCTGCTGTTCTATATTTTAATAAATAATGAAGGCAGATAATCCCGCAGGACTCTTTTACAGTTTTGCAGCGGGTTAAATGACAATGCTCGTTTTATCAAACAAAAACACCCTTGTTTGAGGATGGTAATGGTCCGTAACGAACAAACAGAATAACACGAACTAATTTTTAATGCACATACTAAAACACAATGTCACTTCATTTAATGGTTTTAATGTATTTTTTTGTTCAATATAAACATGCCTTTTAGCTACAATTTTTGAATTCGTCATGTGATTTGTCAGTTGAGATTACATGAATGAATTAAAACAAAAAAGAAATGCAATAGTATAGTCTCATAAATTGTAAAAACATCCTCTTGAGCCCCCTAAAGTGCACTACCATTTAGTGCACTTTAGGTGGTCATACTATGATGGTAAATAGAAGGATATTTAATCTTAACTACATACAATGGTGAGAGTGATGGTGTCAATCCACTGATACAAAAATATTCAATGTTTCTCTAAAATATTGTTTAACAATTTTGATTTCGGGGGTTGAGAGGATTGATTTTGACGTTAATAGTATGTATATTCATGAAAAATTTTGGGTCGCGTGTGGCTAGTTTTATGTCTCTATGGGCGATTATATAATTCGTCAATACTAAACACTTTAAAATGCTTTTTAAGGCAATATATAAGCTATATGAGGTTTTTCACTTCTGCAAACGTATTAACTGCATATAATCTAATAAGAAAAACGCCATTTCTATTCGCTTTCAAGACATTCGATATAAGACGCCATCTGGTGCCTTTCCTATTTTCGCCGGATGAAAACCAAAATTAACAAAATTCAAAATTAACAAAATTTTAAAGTCAGTTTTCAGTGTAATTTCAAAACGACCAAATTTGCTTGTACTTTCCAATATTCTTGCTATTGAGTGATATGTCGTCAGGTGACCTGAAAAGTTTTTTAAATCCAATTTTTAGCAAAGTGTCCGAAATTTCATCTCGTCGGGCGACATTACATTTTTGGAATCATTGGAAACTTTTCCAAGTCAACTTTAATGAGAGTTTGAAAAAATTATTTTATCATTTTTGATTATTTTTTCTGTTCTATAGCAAGAACAAGACCGTTGGCCACTCAGTTGTACTCACTTCTGCAATACAAAAACGGGTTATGGTTCCAACTCTACCCATTTCTTTCCAACAACTAGCTTTTCGACTGACCGCCTTCCACAGCTTGCTTGCATGAGTATCTGAGAACCGAAAACGACAAGCTAAAATTTATATTTATTTTTGTTATTCTTTTAAATGATTATAATTATAATCAATAAATATATTGACTTTCCAAATATATTTATTGTCTACATCCGTCCCTCCTGAAAACTCGGATTTGGCGTTTACTGTGTGTTAATCGCCCTAACCAAGAACATAAAATCTCGTATCGTTGTACCATATCTGCTTCTCCATTCTGTACAAAGTCGACGTGGTATCGCATCCTGTTATGACATATGGCAGAAGAGAACGGAGTCGTTCAGTTGCTCAGGACTGCTTTTGATCTCCTGGATCTTAAACACTCGTCCGCTTGAAGTGCCCGTGGCGGACTCAGCATTAGGATGGAGGTGTCATCTCTAGCACGGGCGACTAGCATGGCTATGATGTCTGTGTCCTGGGCGATGCGGTGACCCGCTGACCTGACACATACATATGTCGAGAGCTGTCCTAACAACCAGGGAGTCCGCATCTGCCACAGTCCGGATGACAGTGACTCCAGCAGGAATCGGAATTGAGCAGAAAGGAGGTTGATGAGACGTGTTTTATTCTGCGGGTGGGCTCAAGTCTAACTGGTCTAACTGGTCTGCACTAGACGTGATCGATGCAACAATGAACGCATTTAACTGCCCGAGTGTCGCCGTGCGGCGATACTCGTGGTGGCGTAGCTGCGTAACGTGTTACTCTACAAATAAGGTAGACATACCAGTGGAAAGTCCAAAGTATGAAGAGAAATGTTTATTCGGGTACGTTTTCTCCGCTGAGCCTTCATTTATCCGCAATGGCGCCATTTCGGAATTTTTGAAATTTTTGAAATTTTTGAAATTTTTGAAATTTTGACAGTACTAGAAGGGAAAATTATGGACAAAATGTTTCGAAGCTTTTATAATCATTTCGACTCAAATCGGACCAGTAACAACCTTTCTGCTGCACTTTATAGCCATCTCTGCAATTTTTGCGACTTAGGTCCTTGTTGCTCCGCAAAAACAGGGAAGCCTGGGAAGGCAGGGAAGCCGAGGGAGAGTAGGGGACTTTTTAGTACGTGTTGTCCTGGACCAAAATTATAATCCTGCAAATTTTCAGCTTTACAATAATTAATTCCGGGTCAAAAACTACAATTCCTGGGCTATAAACTCACCCAACAACAACTTACGAGAAATTGATACTTCTCGATTCTTGCATCATTAGAAGCATAATGTACTGCATCTTTATTAATAAAACATCTGACGTTCTCGTTATAACCTTTATTGGTCTTAGTCTCACTCGTGCTAGATACAGCCTGACACATTATACTTTACAAACCTCAAAATTTGTCTTTTTGCTGTTTACTTAATAACGCTGATATCCTACAAGTAGGAAATTCTATAACATGTTGCTTATTATGAAATAAACAAAACATACGTATAGCCTTGCTTGTAATTAACCAATGTTTGTTAGTGTCTTGTAGAGACCACAAGTCTGTTAACGTGTGTAAACGAGATGGTCCTTCTCAAGCACAGCGATATTCGTCCTATGGCGCTGCACGCCACCTGTCAAGCACTCTACACAGCTTTGGATAAGTCGAGAGATGTTGTCATCGTCACTGATGATAGCTACAAATTCCAAGTAAGTTATTTCTTCTGTTATCACTTATATAATTCAATTTAATATTATATAAATATTTCTTTAAATTAGTCAGATTTATCTACACAAGCCATCAAGCGCATCGAGGCCACGGTGCACTGAAAGTCCAATATAGAAAGTTCAATATAGTGGACATTAGTCTTTAATATTAACTTTCTTAATTTGATGGTAAGAAGGATCATTACTATCTTCTTCATCTAGATGTAGGTTTTATACTCCCATACAGAAAGTTTCAAGGATGTTATTAATTCTAAGAATCTTTGTGAAGATAGCATCAGAGAGTTATTGATCCAAATAAAATATCATTTAGTTTTTAATAAGTATCTTCTGCATACTGTAGAAGGTGACCCAAAATTTTTCTAACTTCTTGATATCCATTAGCGTTCATCTTAAACTTTCACCAAAAGCCAGTTCTTCTCCATTTTTCTGCTGGTAACTTATTTCTGTTCACTGTACTTTTTTGAATTCTGTCCAGCCGTTTAAGGTTACTTATTACTTATTCAGAGTCACTTCAGATTCGGACGTGTTTCTATTCGTTTCCTCCAGATCTTAGTCTTCTTTCTCATAGGGAGTTGAAATAAACTTCTTAAATTTAGTTTCATCTGTACGTCGTCGTTTAAGATCTCTGGGATACATTTTTTGAGCAGGATTGCCATAACAGTATGCACAAATAATAGAACAATTCAACCCAGATTTTTTGCAGCCATAACCTGGTCCGCATCCTGCTATGTACTTGCAGGATATAAACAGTTGCTTTGGCGAAAAGAATTATAAGACACCTTTCTGCAGTGAATGAAGAGGGTAGTTTTAGTGTTTGGCTGATTGTCTGAAAAGTACGGGATGTTAATGGGCAATAAACTGTACCAGTTTGCAAAAATTCAACTCCCTTCCTATCTTCTGAATTTGTATTACAGTTAAAGGTATAAAAGCTTGACAAAAATTATTTTCGTTTTCAGTATATGAATCGAGCATGTGAGAAACAACTAGGTCTGCGGCAAGAAGACGGGTTAGGCAAAACTCTCCAGGAACTGATAGTATACGACCCAGTACAAGTAAATGCGATGGGTTCTTCCTTACTTAGAGGTAGAGAGTGGAGTGGTCCCATGACATTAAGACGAAAACCATCCGAAGTAATAGTGACGTCTTGTAAGGCAGTCCCTTTCTCTTGTTCTGGAAGGTAGCAAAGATCTTTTAATTAATCATATAATGTTGTAACTGTCATAAACTTTATACCATTTTGTTCTTCTGAATATAAGATTATGGACATAAAAATGTATGTGCGTTTATTTTTGAACCGAATATTTGTTTAATCTCCGACTGTTAATATTACATTTAATAAGAAATAGTGAGGTTGGTACTTTTGACTTGGCGAGATAATGAATAATGGGTGTACTTCTTGCACGATCGAGCTGTTTTGTTTATTTACAATATCTGTTGCCAAGACAGTAGGTTATGTTTACTGATTGCTAGGCCTAACACGTCGGTAAGTAATTTACTTACCGACGTCTAAACGGTATGTGAAATTAATAAAATATATGCCTGTTATTTTACATAAATAAGAACAAAAAATAAAGAAATTTCTATTTATTTAAAGAAGAATAACATTATTTTCGGCATGATCGTATTAAATTACACTTCAATTAAAATATGTACATAAGTTGAACTTGCTACATAGAACAGTTGAAAGTTTATAGAGAACCAGATGGTAAGAGACGAAGAACATTACTTCGAAAACATTAGCCTGATGTCAGCAAGGAGTTGATGAGGAAGAGCTTTGTGCGTTTAACAGGCAACCATGACAGATGACATGATGCTGTCAATTGTACCATACAACAAAGTCAGGCCATTTAGAATAAAGCATGGGCCATGAAACATTTGCCATGGCAATGGGAGTAAAAAGGAGTTTGAAAATAGATTTTCTAATGATATTCAAAATACTGACTTCAGATAGTAAACATAACCTAAAATAGTAAATATTATTTCGTAATGACTGATTTTGTGTTTATTTTTATCAAAACATGGAACATTAGATCATACAAATGTATGACCTAATGTATGATCAAGTTTACGTTAAATTAGTGCAAGTAATCTTGTATGAAAGAAATAAAAATATAGAGCCACTATACATGCAGTTAAACTCTTTCACAAGTTTCCATGGCGAAATTTTCTTTTTCGGTGTACAAGTATCAGTGCTTTTAATTTCGATATCGTTTTCATTATTTTATGCTTATTGATCAAAGTTATCAAAACTTTCTGTGCTAAAATTTAATTCTTTTGAAAATGTCTTCGTCTTCTTTTGATTAGTTGCCATTACCACCGGCACCACAGAATAGAGAGTTCTCAGTTCTGATGTGCCATCGTCTTTTCTCAAGCTCTGACCAAAAGCCAAACACCACACTAAATAAAACACTAAGTTCAAATTTAACTATAAACCGAATTATTAAATGAGTATGTAGGTAGATTTTATATCGAAAAGTCACATAAGCCATTATTAAAAGACAATTCTGTTAATTAAATGTGACATATAAACCTGTAATTATTTAAATTTTCAAGAATTTCATTAACATAATCACATTCATGCTCGCCCTTATGTGAAGGTGAGGTACGGTACCGGTTTCAGTGACTGGACCTAACATGCTTCTCAAAGCCCATATGGCTCATGCCACGGAGTATTATGATAGGTGGAAGATTCGGGTCAACGCGGAAAAGAATCTATAGTCTTCACGTGGAGATTTACAGAGAATAAAATCTTAACGCCAATTTTGAAATGGGGAAACCAAATTCCAGAAAGGGAGTGCGTGAAGTACTTGGGTGTATGCTTAAACAAACAACTGACGTTTAACCGACATATAAAAGAAACTATACGGGCCGTCTATTTCATGTCCAGGAGTCTATATCCGCTTTTGGCAAGGAATAGCAGACTCAGCAGACAGAATAAAAAATTAATTTATACTGTTATTGTGAGGTCGGCCCTTACATACGCGGCACCGGTGTGGTGCAGCACGTCGGTCACGACAATAAAGAAACTAACAGTCCTGGAACATAAATTTATGCGCCTCGTCTCAAATTCCTCACGATATACCTCTTTAAGAGACCTTTATGCACGTTGTCACGACATAATGCCACTGGCGGACTACATCAAAGTTACATCACAAAAATTCTACCAATTTAAACTTGGTGATAGTCCGCTTACAAACAACATTGCTCAAATTAGATGCACCTTTTCTCATAAAACACAAATTACCATATCAGGCGTTGCCCATCTTTCGGCAACCTATTCAGCCACATCCCCTTTTCTCTATACTATAAAATCTATCACACATAATTTCCGATATATAATTCTTTTTACCTTCTTCGTTTCTGTTTGTTGCCTTTTGTTCGGTTTCTAAATTTGTTCCTCCCTAATTATATTTTTTGTAAATATCAAAATCTTCTCAAACTTTAAATGTTTTAAATCATAAATTGTGCGGTCTAGCATAGCCGCTCGCTCTTGCAATTACTTGAAGCGGGTTTTTTTGGTCGATAATTTTCCCGCGTGGTCATCATATTTATCTCTGATAATTATTTATACACGCACCTTTTTGCCTTTTCATTTCAATTATTTTAAGTTATCTATTTACATGTTTAACTTTAATTAATATTTATGTTGCACCCTGTGACCAGGAGATATTATATTATTTTTCCAGTTCCTCTTAGCTCTACCTGGCCTCACTTCGTCCAGTCTTTCAATTTCTACGACGGCTGGCGCCGTGGATGTCTGATTGGCTCCGAAGCGAGTATCTGGGGAGGGTCAAATGTATTATTTTAATGTTAAATAAACTAGTTTTTGATTTGTGAGTGGACCTCGATCGGCGAAGTTAAGCACGCCCGGGCGCGTCCATCACTTGGACTGGTGACCGTATCTCATCTCGCTGTGCTGGTTAAGTGGTAGAGTAGCATTAGCTAAACTTTGCCAGGACATTAATATAAATTAGGCACTAAAAAAAAAACGTCGCGAATTTATGACCGATTCACATCTATGTCAGACATTTTGACAGTGTGTAGGACTACCAACAACAGATGAATAAAATTTTACTTGGTTCAACTGAACGAAATTTAAAAATAGTTGATGCAACAGAATGACAGTTGAACTGTGTTCAGCATTGAACTTCAGTTCAGTTGAACTGATCTTGATCACTGTATGGTACAACCGACCCTAAAATACCTATTTGGCATTTATTTACTTTCTCATTAGGAAAATATACGGTTTTTTAATTACACGAAATTATCCTTATATTTTTCAACATTAAATAACATCTATAATAAATGAAACAAAATACTCTGCTTTAAGAAAAATTATAAGTACCGCTATGTATAGTCAAACTTTCAATTATTTTCACATACATTTTTATACCATATACCCCCATTGAAACAGGATCAAATTTCAGCGCTTGACGGAAAAAATTGTTTGGAGACTTGGCAACGATGTCTACTAAGGCCTATTGTTGAACATACTATATAATAATAAGTCCCCAATTCTATCTCTTGCGCTCTAGCCGCATCTTGAAAAAATGGTGCTCCGATTCAGTTTTTTGCTTATATCTCGCTCACCATTGGGGATATCGAAATGATGTTTCATATAAAATATAAAGCCTATAAAATTCTCTACGGAAAATGTTATATACATTTTTCCGTATCTAGTATTATACTCTTCGCAAGTGCAAAGATGAGAAGTATATTGCATTTGATTGGTACATGTCTAAATAAAGCGATATTTGACGTTTTAGAAATGTGTCGATCAAATGCAATTTTCGTATTTTCCAAGATTATAATTATATATAGAAACAAGCTAAAAACGTACGCTTCGCCAATTTACTGAGCTTCTTATATAAATGTTACACATTCGCAGTTTTCTTGTAAATAATGTTAGTTTTTGGACATCCTAAATTTTGCGATACCAACTTTTTTTGTGAAAAAAAAAATATATGGAAAAAAATTGAAAAAGAAACATCCAACTTGTCTGAGATTCGAACGCGCGATCTTTGTATTGCAAGGCAAAACTTCAGCCACTGGATCATCACACATTAATAGAAAAATTGAATGTCTCAAATATATCTTTTGAGTATCATATTTCAACGCATTAGATATATTATTATGAAATATATATTAATAAAATGTTATAAACAGAAAATATATAAATTATAAAGATGACATTTTGCAAGATTTCTATAAGCGACAAAAATTAAGTAAAATTCTTTTTCTTCAAAGACAATAGGCTAACTAGCTAACACTAACTTACTTTCCAAATTTCAATATAATCGGGCTTTTCTTTCTTAAGTTATCGTGTTTACAAGAAACGTGACGGACAGACAGACGGACATTTTGAAAGTTGTTCATAATTCGTTCACTAATACAATGGTATGAAAATGTTTTCTCTATGAGCGATATTTACGGTTTTAGAAATGTGCCGATCAAATGAAATATACTCTTCGTTTTTGCGAAGAATATAATAATCCATATAACATTTTTGTAGAGAACATTATAACCTATATTTTTTACATGAAACATAATTTCGATAACTCTAATGGTTAGCGAGATATAAGCAAAAAAACACCGTGGCACCATTTTTGATGTGGCTCGAGTGCAACGTATTGAGTTTGGTATGTTTAGCACTAGACTTTAACAAACATTTTTGCCAAGTTTCAAAACTTTATCAGTTTTTTATCACTAACAGTGCATTATACATTTAATATACACTCTTGTTATCGCGTTACTTAAATACTTTTGATTTGAAACAGTTACAACATTAACACATACGATATTGTTAGCTAAAATATTGTTTTTTAATTTTAAAAATAAAAGTTTCTTTGCTCCAGAATGCCTTCCCACTTTGTATTGGTTTTTGATACAAGTTCTATGGATCCCGGCATTCTTTCACAGTCGAGGGGAAGCGTCCACTCCGTAAGGAGGGGATCCACGGATGTTAGGAGTGTCGGCAGCGATTATTTAAGGAGAACCTCTTTAGCCAAATTAAACTCACTACCTCTTGAAGCCCCAATAACTAAAGTAAGTATCCCTAGTAATGAAAGTGGATAACTGAAAGTTATCATTACGTTATTTTTTGGTTATTATTAGTAGTATTTTTAACTGCAATGCCGGAATAGTATATTGTGTATTTAGGTGTGAAAGCAATACATTCCCGGACGACGATGCAAATTGTTCGGGAATGTGCTTTCACACCGAAGTACACATACTATTTTTTCTGAAATCGTAATAAATATTATTATAACTTAAAGAATTTGTATTAATGCATAACATTACTTCATTAAAATCAAACTGCTTACTAATAAATGCAATTTTAATGTGAGTTAGTTTGTCTGCGTGTATTTATTTACTGTCTAAAATATACATAAAAAACCGTACGGGAATGTTGATCGTTGCTTGGCAACGGATCTTTTCCGGTCTGTTTTCTGATGGTTAAAGTATTGGAATTGTGCATTTTTCGATCTGAAATCGCGCAGAAAATGTAGACATTACCGATCGATTTCAGAAAAAGAAAGTTCGATATATAAAACTTCGGAAAAATCTTTGAATAAGTGCATCATTTTTTTTTCATATGTTTGTGTTCCCTTTTCAGTTTTTTTTTTTTTAATTATCTCGACTTCTATAAGTCGGACCAGGATAAAAAAATCCAAATTGTGCTATAAGCTCTATCTGATAGCTGAAATATATTTTAAAAAATTGCCTATTAGGAAAATGTGTCCTTATATGACTCCACTATTTAGACTTCTTGATTATTGGACAGAAAGAAGGAGTGGGTGTATATAACACACAGACTCTGAATCTCTGGATTAAAGAAAAATATTATTAAGATAATGATATTTATAAATATCGGTCTCAGGTAGATGCCCCTGCTTTCTCATTATTCCATATTCTGAGCATATTTTTAATTTTCTTAAACTATTTTGGTAGCATTTTAATCTGATGAGATATTTGTAAGACTTTTTCGATAAAATTTTCCATCTCAAACAGTTTTTATTTGAAACAATTTCACTAAAAGGAAAATAGTTTTTAAATCATTCCTAGAGCCGTCCCTGTTGCTTTGAAAATAAATTTTCAATGAGATTTTTTCGATACAATTTTCTATCCTAAACAATTTTTATTTGAAACATTTTTAGATTCTTCGAAAATTTTTTTCTGGGCCTTCTCTGGTACACCGATTTCACCAATGTTCTATAATGGTCTATTTTGGATATTCCAAATTTTACGTCTAATATTTCTATTTCTTTGAGTTGAGCAAAACGCATCACTCACAAAGAAGACAAGGTGGCATACCTGTTCGCATATATTTGCTACTTTCAGGCTTCACAACGGCCATTTTCATCATAATTTCATAATTTGAATTTTTGCATGATGACTAGGTGAGAAAATGAAATATGATATATATTGTGCCCTTTTGTCAGTTTGTAATACAATTTTTTAGTACTAAGACGATTCAATAAAAATTGCCATTTAAACTCCACTTGCTAATCACCATTCAGTATTCAGTTCCAGGTCACCGTATTATTTCTTAAAATTAATCCGTTTTTATAATGCAAATTTATCTCAATTTGCTGCCATGTCAATTGGTAAGAAATTAGGAATTGAATATTTAAATAACCAATTGTTATTGATTAAATCCGTTTTAATTGCAATTTTTAACGAGTCATCATTAAAATATCTGAGGAGATACAGCCTCGGTATAGTTGTTTCCTTTCTACTTCACATTCATGATTATCAAAGGCCATCTAAAAAAAAGTTCTATAATTTTTATTTTTAATATCAAAACATGCTATATGTAATTTGGTGTCGATTTTGCATAATTTTCTGTTATAGACGGAGAGCCAGACTCAAAACAATTCTCTGAATTTACTGAGCCTGTTTTTTTGCCAGTTGATTACAGTAGTTGTGTACACTAACATACTGCGGTCAGTCAAGCGAAATCGAGAACGGGTGTCTCAGGTACGCCCGTCAGTCACCGAAATTAAAAAAAAAAAAATCGCGCGCGCGATCGGTGTGGCAGGCGGCGCGCGGCGGCTTGCTCTTTTCCTTATTATTACTTAACGAACTATTAACTAACTTTATTTTAAGTGTAATTGATTTGTTATTTTCTACTATAAAAATGTAAATTTGGACTGTAATCTCTATAAGTGGTAATTTGGAAATTAACTTACCCAAAATCCTATGCAGTGATGCACTTCACAATTATTAGATATAAGGGAGCTATGGGAAAGGATAAAAGGATAATATGAATTCATATCTAATAATACAACTATGAATTATTAATTTCCAAAATACTACACAGCGCGGCGATGTAACTATATATGAAATATGGCGTTTAAAACCTATCTATATATCTGGTCTACAAAAACCAACTAACAACTATGTTTTGCATCGAAAAAAGGTGGAGCAATTTAAACACTTATATCCTATGTCTAGGGACACCTATTGATAGGAAGATTAATTAAATTTAATTTTGATTTGAAATTACTTAAATTACTATTTTAATATTCAATATCACCAGTAATGTTAATAATATACATTTTGTAAATAATTAAATTTGTCCTAATTACATTGACATAATAGTAAAATACATAGTAAAATTATTTGACCTCCGTCAACTTTGATTAAATGTCTTTTAAGAATTCATCTATACTGTAGAAGGCTTCCTTTATTAAAAATCCTTTCAGCAGCTGCTTATATCTCACCTCCGGTAAGACTTTTACCCAGCCGGGAATTTTATTATAAAATTTGGGGCCGTAACAATTAAAACCACAGTCACTATATTTTAATTTATTAAAATCAATTGCAATATTATCTAGATTCCTTGTATTGTAGTTATGAATTTCCTCTTGTTTTTTATAACAGTGTTTATGAATTTCCTCCTGTTTTTTATAAGAGTGTATGTTTTTATAGATATATACTAAGCAATGAAATATGTAAAGTGAGGGGAATGTTAGAATTTGCAGTTCAATAAATTTTTGCCTCACGTCATCTTTATATCCCAAGTTTGTGATTATTCTAACCGTTTTTTTTTTATATTCTATGTTTTACAAATATTTTATTGATTTATCTTGTTGTAATAGTTGTAACAGTGTAATAATAATATGTGTTAAATATAATATTTTAAGTGCATACATTTTTCAATATTTCTTTCATAATGGTCTATTCAATGTAATTAGGACAAATTTAATTATTTACAAAATGTATATTATTAACATTGTTGTCAATTACACTTTAAAATAAAGTTAGTTAAAAGTTAGTTAAGTCCGTTAAGTAATAATAAGGAAAAGAGCGAGCCGCCGCCTGCCACACCGATCGTGTGCGCGAATTTTTATTTTTTTTTATTTCGCTAACTGACGGGCGTTGTCCCACAAAATGGTTGACTGACCATTTTATTTATGATTAATATATCATTTAATACCTTTACAAAGATTTTGAAGTTTAGTAAATGAATTGCACGTTATTTATTTTTTGTACATACATTGGGGCTGACTGACCAGCTCCGTCCCCACATTCAACTGACTGACTGACATAACTGTTATTTATATGCAATATCTAATGTGCATACCGATTTTCAGCCTTAGTAAATTCATTTTATTACCTCCGTAATTATGACACTTTTGATGGCGTACCTGAGACACCTGTTCTCGATTTCGCTTGACTGACCGCAGTATGTTAGTTTACACAACTACTGTAATCAACTGGCAAAAAAACAGGGTTAGTAAATTCAGAGAATTGTTTTGGGTCTGGCTCTTAGACTATTAGCAGAGTGCTGGGACGTTACTTTAGAAACATTCATTCTTTCATAGTAAAGATGCTGAAAAAGCCATTTTCAACTTCCTTCAAACCGAAACATAAAACGAAATTAATCATGAAAAGCGATGTGTGGGTTATCATTTTCAAGAAAGGCTAAAAATTATGTTAAAATTCCATATCTGACGTACTGCCCTCATAGCACGAGAGCCCACCTACAAAAATGGAACACATAAGCTGAAGAGTCAAAAATTGGTGGGGATGCTTATCAAGTCATTCTCTGAACATGTGTGGTCGGTCATAGCAATCCAGGTTGCAGCGGCGCATTGGCAGCTATTTTATTATATGGCTCAAACAATTTTTGAATGTGACGCTTTTTCATGACATCCAATCAAAAAAAGTTTCAGACAAAAGTTTTTCAGTTTTGTGGGCTGTACATAATGGCACTATGGTATTGTACTTTTAATGGGGTTTTTATGAGGTAACATGTTTTTTTATATAATCAATCCCTCTTTTCTATAGTGGATTTCGATTCTACGCCAAAAAATATCAATCTTTTGTTCCTTGCAATTTTTTACTCCGAGCCCAATTTGCGCCAAAAATTTTTCAACTTTCAATAATTTTTTACAGCGAAAGTATGCTCTCTAGAGAAAATTGTAAAAGAAAAAAGTTGTTTCTTTTTTTATGTAGAATGTACATGTATTTTTTCAGATTTTTCTCGCAAAAAAATGTTTTTTCCAATTTTGGCAAAAAAAAATTTTCAAAACAAAAATCTACATAAAAAAATAAATAACTTTTTTCTTTTACAATTTTTTCTAGAGAGCACACTTTCGCCGTAAAAAATTATTGAAAGTTGAAAAATTTCTGGCGCAAACTGGCCTCGGAGTAAAAAAATGCAAAAAACAAAAGATTGATATTTTTGGCGTAGAATCGAAATCCGCTATAAAAAAGCATGTTACCCCATAAAAACCCCATTAAAATTAAAACCCCATAATGCCATTACGTAGAGCCCATAAAACTGAAAAACTTTTGTCTGAAACTTTTTTTGATTGGACGTCATGGGAAAGCGTTACATTCAAAAATTGTTTGAGCCATTTCACAAAAATGGCTGCCCTTGCGCCTCTGCAACCCGGATTGCTGTGACCGATTACACACGTTCAGAGAATGACTTGATAAGAACCCCCACCAATTTTTAACTCTCCAGGTTATGTGTTCCATTTGTGTAGGTGGGCTCTCGTGCTATCATTAGATCGGCAGATTGAATTTTGATATGACAAAGACCGGTCTATTAAAATATCAATTGGTAATCTTTGTCTCCCAAATTTTGTGATCACTGACGTGCAATTTGGCATCTGCAAAGCCCACACGTGTATAGTAGCTTCTGTGAGTCGGACAGACATGTAACAAATTTATAACCGAACGAGACTATGCCCCCCTCCCCGTTTTTAAGGATGCTGAACACGATGGCGGTGGTTTAAACTCTTTTCGAGTTAACCCCCCCCCCCCAAAGGGCGCATACGGCGTCTCATACCGACTAAACCTGCGTCACCCCCCGTTTTCGAGGATGCTGATCACGATGGCGGTAGTTTAAATTCTTTTCGAGTTAACCCCACCCCCCAAACGGATAAAAACCACTCTCGATAGGGATTAACGCGGATATCCCGTCTCATACCGACAAAACCTGCGTCACCCCCCATTTTCGAGGATGCTGAACACGATGGCGGTGGTTTAAACTCTTTCCGAGTTAACACCTCCCAAACCTGGAATCATCATCCGGTGTGTATTCAATGATCTGTGAACATAAATAAATAAAATAAATAAATAAAAATGCCTTTATTTAACCTGGCGGGGTGTCAGCTCACAAAGCTGCTATAAATGCCAACCAGGAACATATTATTCATTTTCTCTTATCCGGTGCACTTCATAAAACCGGGTAACAAAGAGGTAGTTTTTGGCCATTTGAGGGGTTAGTTTGGGAGGTGGGGTTAACTTGGAAAGAGTTTAAACCACTGCCATCGTGTTCAGCATCCTCGAAAATGCAGGTTTTGTCGGTATGAGAAGGCGTATCCGCGTTTCACCCTTTTCGGGGTTGGTTTTTGGCCGTTTGGGGAGTGGGGTTAACTCGGAAAGAGTTTAAACCACCGCTATCGTGCTCAGCATCCTCGAAAACGGGGGGAGACATAGTCTCCTTAACTTATAAATTAGTGACACTTTTCGAAGTTTTTTCCGACTTAAGGAGCCACTAGAAGGTGACAGACATTTCACGATTGTCAAATATACTTTTACTACTTTATTCTTTGTAGCAACTATACCTAGCTAGGAAAGGAGAATAGTGATGATTTGAACTGTCAATAGTGTCAAGCGGCACTGTCACTGAGCGACGTTGATTGATAAGCATTTGTAAACATTATTTTGAATTACAGCTCCTCCAAATTTAAACACCAATAATATCTGCTGAACGCACTGATCACGTGAATTTATTACTATCTTCCTTTCCCAGCTACAGAACAGTCGAAATAGTTTTTTTTGCGAAATGTCGTTTACCCGCAATTTTTTTTCTTAAGTATAGTTTGGGATGTCTAGAAACATATGCCTACTATCCGCACGCGTGACAGGTGGGGGCTACACACTTTATACTCCCTTGCGATATTATCAAGCAATATTTTAGTTTATGTCGTTACTTCGTTAAGTACGTACACACGGCCTACCTGTTCGTTGTTTTTGTATGTTTCTTTTGTATTTTTTGAATTTTGGGCCACTGTATTAGATAGTTTAGATTTATTTTATTAACTTACCGTTCGAGTCGTTAAGTACTTGGTTACGTACAGATACAACTTACTTGTTCGTTCCTTTTGTGTTGCTTTTTGGATTTTGGACCAAGTTTTTCTTTTTTTTCTTTATTGACAACGTTAATTGATAGTTTAGTGTTGAACGGAGTGCGTATGTCCTTAGTTCGACGTGCTGAAATGTTTATTGATGCAGATGGAGGTCATTTCGAACAATTTATGTAAATCAACGATAATTTATTGGTAAGTTCTAAATTTCTCGAATAGGCCTGTCCACCACGCTATCACATTGCTGTCACTTTTAAATCAAAGTCACTGCTGAGTTAGGTATACATTTTATTATTATGAGCAACTTTTGTGGTTTTGTGACAAATTCAAAAGAATTGTTCTGTAATTGGGTGTTACCTGTTGGGCAATAAAGGCATTATTATTATTATTATTTTATTTTTTTTTTTCGGTTTCCCGATGCCGGACAGGGCTTCCGTGGCCTCCGACATCACACGGTAGCCGCGCCGGCTAATTAATTACAGCCACTCTCCACGACCTGTGGAGTTAGTGACTGTAAACACCTGAATCATGTGCCCTAAGCAGACGAAGAGACCCCAAGATAACCGCCTTCTGCATCTGACCTGCCAACCATTCTGCCGAATTCTGACAGGCCGGTATGATCTTTAATTCTGAGAGCAGCGAAGGCTTCATCCCTCCGAGTACGCCAATTATTAGGACGACCATCTTGACCGAGTAGTCTGGGTACAGCACTTTTAGCTCATACCGGAGATCACGATATTTGGTCCGTTTTTCTCCCTCCTTCAAAGATGTTTGTCTCAGCAGGTGCTGAGAATTCGACGAAAAAACATCACTTTGTTCTGATGGTCGAGGAGGACTATGTCAGGCTTGTTGGCTTGAATTAGCCTGACGGTCGGGAACGAGTAGTTCCAATAAATTCGGCACCTCTCGTTCTCGACAACGGACTCAATATCTCCGGGGATGTAAGGCAGCACTGGTGTTTGATCTACCCCGTACGAGTGCCGTAGATGGTAGTATAGCACTCGTAAAGCTGCGTTATGACGGTGGATGTAGGCCGAAATCGCGTATATCGGGCATGCTGAAAGCAAATGCATCAGCGATTCCGGCGCCTGACGGCAGGTCCTGCAGTTGATATCAGGGACCTCATTACGCGACTTCGGTAGACCATCCTGACAGACCACAATGAATCCCTCGGTCTCCAACTTAAGCCCAGCTTACCTTAAAAAGGCGAATGTCAGCCTAGTCGATAAACCCAGTGTTTCTATGTTCTTATAGTACACACCGTGCATGGATTTATCGACATGCTGCCTGAACAGATTCTCCTGTTCGGCAGCTTATATTTGGGCTTTCAGACGATTTGGCTGAAGCTCGGTGACTGACTCTGGATCAGCACCGCGCCGGCCACCTCGTCTGACGTCGAATACGAGACCAAGTTCATCTGCGGCTCTTTTTGCTGCCTTGAACAATCCTGCGCCCACCCCTGCGATTTCGTGATCTCTCACTAATAGCAGGAGCGGATCCGAGCTCCTGAGGATGTTACATGCATATTCAGCGCTACTCTGCCATGCATACACTCCAGACCCAAGAGTCCTCGCCCCCCCGATGACGTGGGAAGTAGACACGAGGAACGGACGATCTAGGATGAATGCTCCTATGGATATTCATCATCTTGCGGGTATCTCTGTCTAGTTGGCGCAGCTCATCTACAATCCATTTTATTACCCCAAAGGAGTAGAGCAGAACAGGAACGGCAAGCATGTTAGTGGCAGACGCCTTATTCTTCCCCGAAAGTTCGGAGGACCAAATCTTTCGGAGTAGGCGTCTGTACTTGCCGCGGAGAGACTCCTTTATTTGTTGCACATCCTGGATGTGATGTTGTTGCACACCCAGGTATGTGTAGGTCTCTTCGGCATCCAGATGTCTCAGGATGCTTCCGTCTGCGAGCTGCGCATCTTCAGAGAATTCCCCGCATCGCCCTCTCTTGAGGTGGACGACCGCGCACTTGTCCAACCCGAACTCCATACCAATGGCCCGCGTGTACTCCTCGACCACCCTTAGACCATTTTGAAGTTCACGCTCACCGGAGGCATACAGTTTGAGGTCATCCATATAGAACAGATGGGTGACCTTATGCCTCCGGTTGCTGGGTGGGCCACAGTGGTACCCGCGAGTTTGGCGGAGTTCAACAGATAAAGGCAGCAGTGAGATGCAAAAGAGGAGGGGACTCAGAGAATCTCCCTGGAATACTCCTCTTCTGAATGCTACCTGCTCTGTCGTAACCCGCTGTGCACCTGATGTTATGGTGAAGCGGGTCCTCCAGAGTGGCAGCAGTTGTTCTATGCATCTCACTAGTGGCTCTGCTACCGCAAGACATTTGAGCAAATGTAATAATAGTTCATACGATGTTGTGTCAAATGCCTTACGATAGTCAATCCAGGCCATCGATAGATTCCACTTGTATTGCACAGAATCCTGTGTAATACAGCGGTCTAGCAGCAGGCTGTCTTTACAACCTGTCATGCCCTTCTTGGCGCCACACTGCTCGTATATCTGCTGGAAGACCGGATCAACCTGCCATAGTGTCCGAGCGTACAGGATACGTGTAAATATCTTGTAGCCGGAGTTCAGACAGGTGATTGGCCTATAATTCCTTGGGTCGGACAGATCACCCTTTTTGGGAATAAGCACGGTACGTCCCTCGACAAACCAGTCCAGGATTATTATTATTGTTATTATTATTATTATTCGCTGTTTTGTTCTGATCTGTTTATTATTGTTTACATTGATTTCCATAGAGACTAGACTCGATTTTTAGTTTTCGATACCTGATTGGAAAAAATTATGCGCGTAATTCATTATACAAATCTGTAAACCTGTAAACAAATTTTCTGTTTAAACCCCTGCGGCAATTCTGTGCTTGTGGTCTGCAGAGAGAGAGAGAGAGAGAGAGAGAGAACGAATTATTTATATTTTATAATTATTGGTATAAAAAGTTAGGTTCAAAGCGGTTCCATCAAAGTGCCGCGCATCTTGCTTTGAGACCGCGGGGCGGTTTCTGACTTTTTAAAAGTAAGAAACTTGCATAATTTGGAATTATATGTCCATTGACCCAGAAAAGTCCCCATTACCAGTTTTTTTAACGACTTGAAACTATTTACACACCTGTGTATATAAGTATATACTTTTCGGTGTGTATTTAACTCAAAAACTTTTTTTGGTTTCTGTCATTTGACTCAAAATTACCTGAGTAATTTAAAAAATACTGAACACATTTTCACTTACAATGTATATGCGAAATAAGGATGAAAAGTTTCGAATCATGTGAATTAATATTTTCCTTTATACCATGAAATAGAATACGATTCCAATTCGGATTTCGAATGTCGGATTCTTAGTACCTACTTAGCTTAATTATCTGTTTTACTTTAGAGTAGTAGTCAGACTAGCAAACGTGAATCTGGCATTAAGGCCTTACCAACTTTGCTTTCATTAGAGGTTTTTTTTAACGAGACTTACTCCGATAATGACATAAGAAAATGTCTTACTATTGTTTCTTTCACCTACTTAAGGAGCTCAAAATTATCCCGAAAAAGTAGTCTGCTTATATTTACAATTAGTGTCCATTAAGTAAGTAAAAAGAAAATGCTATGTCCATTGAATAATATATATTTTATTCCTCTTCTGGTTCTCCGCTCTTGCATTCTGTAGAGTATTATAAGTTTAAAAATTTCTCTTTTTGCAGGATAATCTAATTAAAATGTTTTAAAAAGAACGTTCAGAGCAATGTCGTTTTATAATCGTATTACAGCGATTTACATGTTTTATGTTTTCATTTAATCACGTTATTTATACATAATAAAACTTCAACCGTATAAAATGCTTTGATCTCATATCATCTTACCCCAGAAAAGGAAAAATAAGCGGGAAATCTTGCAAACTGTTATTTATATTCTTTATTTAATTTCCATTACCAGGAATATACAAGACATTTTTACGTGTTCACTCTACTGAATAATTCGCAATTAGGTCTTAATAAGTTCTTAAAATCGTTTGAAATCTCGGAAATTTTTGCGAGTTAATTTTCGAATGCCTTGAGATTAACTTAAAATACTCCGTTTTTGGTAATACCTACTATATTATAATCACACTTCTATAAGCTACCCTCATGTTATTTTCTGATTCTTTTTCAGTCTTAACTGACATACAGTGTGTCTTGTTTCAGACTTACCAAACTCATGTCTTTGCTCACCGTCTTTGCTATTATAATTGCCATTGCTTTGCTATTATAATAGAGATGGATTCTCAATTTTAGTGATGTATGTAAATCGGCCACACATCATTATAAATGATACAATTGAAAAAAAATGTTTTCATAACAAACTACGGAGTTATCGAGAAAGCCGTTATCTTAGGCGTCGTGGACTGAGGGCTAATTACTCTAATTGATTAGGAACAAATTTCAATATTTGACGGAAACAACTGGTAGAGTTTTGGAACTTGGCAAAGATGTTCAGTTAGGTATACTATTAAATATAGGTACTAAAAGTCGTGAACTAAATCTGTTGCCCTCGAGCCGCCATTTTGGAATAATGGTGCTCCGATTTCATTTTTACTTGTATCTCGCTAACCTGAAGGATATAGGAATTATGCTGCCATTTTGGAAGAATGGTGCTTCGATTTCTTTTTCACTTTTATCTCGCTAACCTTGAAGGATATAGGAATTATGCTTTATATAGAAAATAAACCTTTTAAAATTCACTATAGAAAATGGTATATACATTTTTTCCGTATCTATTATACTCTTCGGAAATGAAAACGAAAAGTATATTGCATTTAATCGAGACATTTCTAAAACCGTAAATGTCCTCGTAGAAAAAAAATCATATCATTTTGTTAGTCATGGAATTCTGAACAACTTTAAAAATATACGTTTGTCATTCAATCTGTCCATCTGTCCGTCTGTTTATCCTTCCATCATGTTTTTTGTAAGTGTGATAACTTAAGAGAGAAAAGTACGATTCTACTGAAGTTTGGGCAGTATGCTTGGGTGAGCTACCATTTGCTAGTGAGATTAAACACCTTGGAGTCTTTTTAGACCAAAAATCTAAAAGGTCACGCAGAAAGCAACGATCGCCCTGGGAAGGTGCAACTGGGCCGAGGTTAAATCTCAAGATAACATTATGGTTATACATTAAACTAGGGTCGTAAGACCCATGATAACTTACGGATCAGTGGCATGGTGGGCCAAGACCACGGAGAACAGTAAGGCTATTAAATGTCGTACAAAGGCTTGCTTGCCTGTGCGCCACAGGGGCGATAAAAACTACTCCCACGGCTACATTAGAGGTCCTCTTAGATCTGCCATCACTATACATATTTATCCAAAAGGAAGTTTACAGGCTAATGCAAAGCACAACGCCTATAAGGTAACAACACGGAATAGAGCACCAAAAGTTATACACAGAGCTGAAGGCAGATCCCATTCTGGAAATGCCCGCGGATGCTGTAGTACCAAAGTATAAATTCAATAAAAATTTTCAAATAAAAACACCAGACAGAGAAGACTGGAAAAACGGTCCTCCAATATCGACACAAATGGCCTGGTATATGGACGGATCCAAGACAGAACAGGAAGTCGTAGCAGGGATTCACGGGATAAACTGTGCGAAGGAAATAATGAAGCAAGGAGGAACAGTTAACCAGTCAATTGCCATTTTTTCCGATAGCCAAGCAGCTTTAAAAGCAATCGATTGTATGTAGGTCGATTCAAGACTAGTATGGAATTGTTTAAATGCCCTTATGGATCTAGGAAGTCAGAACTAAATGACCGTGGCCTAGGTACCAGGACACAGGGGAAATAAATAGATGATGAACTGGCCCTAGTGTGGTGGCTTAGAGCAAATATTAGCCAGAATCGTGACCTGCTGGATTAAAGCGTCAAATTTTGCAGAGTTCTTTTATACCCTCAGTACTATCAATTGGGGGAGGGGGGTGCCCGACTGCATCACTTAGTAGGGTAAACAGTTCGGTCTTTTCTCTGAATTCTTACCTACTACGCCAAAATAGAAAAGTCATTAGGGCTGTGTTACTCTGCGAGGGTAATAAAACACACTGTTTTAGTTGTAGTTCAAATTATTTATTTTCTATTTGCTTTATACTGTATTAAACACTTAACTCCATCAATGACAACAACTATCTTAAACAACGTAAACAATGACTATAATGAATACTCGACTATGTAAATAATAACCATGTTAGACACTCTCGTAAAGGGCATTTGCCTTTAGTTTGTATTAGACAGACATGTGTGAGGGTAATAAACATATGTAGTCCTATATTGAGATATTATGTGTTAATATGTTCAGGTATTCTTTGGTACTGAAACTACAAGTTAGAGAAGGTGCCAATATTTTGAAAAGCAGTCAGTTTTTGGCCAAAAGTCTAATTTTTTGCCAAAAATCTGGAAAATGGGCAAGCAGAAAATGTTGGTATATGGTTTTCCAGCAATGCGCATTGACAACGAAAATTTTTCGCTTGGTCAGAAAGTGTTATACTATTACTACGTTCCAGTTTTGGCCATAATTGATGTCGCCGGTGCTGCCAATTGCACAGAGAAAAAATGTTGGCATATATCGAATGTTGATATGCAATATACCCTTTTCAACTAGCACAAGCCCCAAAGTGTTTCAGAATTCAATATTTTCTGGGACGGTTAATACAGTAATGAAATGGAATGTTATGTTTTTTAGGGGCAAAATTTCCTCATTTAGTAAATAAATAAAACAACTTCAAAAAACTGTATCATTATTTGAATATACCCTAAATATAAAAAAATATGTCAATGTATTGAAATATTTACATATAAAGATTGGTTAAGATAAAAATAAAAAATTTAAACTACTTGAAGTAGTTGAATGTATTTGTAAGTGCTTTACTTTTAAATAGTACTTGATACTTGATACAACAAGAAAATACTTGAAGTATTTAAATATACTTGTTAAAATTAAATGACTAATTGAAGTAGTACAAGTGGTACTTACACCCAAAATTGCAAGTACTACCTCGAAGTACTTGATACTTGAAGTATTCTGCTTTTTGAAAAGTAATTGATACTTGATGCAACAAGTACCCTAACTAACTATTTGGTACTTGATACTTGAAGTAGTTTAAATGAGTACTTTGCCCAGCTCTGCTCTCGTATATGTTCCGAACTGCTTTGTCCGATCGCCACTCGACTACTAACTCATTCCGGTTTCGTATTGACCTTATCACATCGGTAAGTGGACACTGTAGGCTTAATAGACATATGAGTCTAACACACCTGTAGTACACGCAAATTAGATTAAAAAACACTGAATAGGAGAAATAATTTATAAAGTAGTAATATTTGGGATGCGTACTCTAGGTGGGGTTAGAAATAGATACCCGAAAAGTCCCCTCCCCCAATTTAGAGGTGGAACGTCCTTTTTTTTGTGCGAAAAACCACCCTCAACGGGGACTTAACGCGGATTTTTCACTTTTATCTTGTAAACCGTTCGTCGGAAGAGAAAAAAGTATAGAAAATAAAAAAATTTGCCGTTAAATTCTGCATAAAAAATGCCCTAATAACCTTGTAGCTTATCCTATTTGGCCCTAACAACGCCCGAACAGAGGGGTAGTTTGGTAAAAATCGATCTTATTCCAAGTTTCACAGCGAATATCTTAAAACCGGTTACCTTAACGAGAAAAATGCTCAGGAATGAATTTATAGAGCGGAATTTTCTCTATAAGATGCGTATGATATTTTTAATGCTGTACGGAGCCAATAGATTTATCCAATTGCCAGTTCATTGTTGATGGCGACAATTTGATTCATCGTGTAATAAGGCCAAAGCAGGGTACCTTTGACGACATTCATACAGCCTACGTTCGCTTTATTCGTAATCATTACGGCCAAAAAGTGACTGTAGTGTTTGATGGTTATGTTGACAATGCCTGTAGTACGAAGAGCATCGAAAGACAGCAGCGACTTTTGAAACGCATTTCACAGGAAATTATTTTCAATGAGAACACGCCACTGACTGAAATGCAAAATAAAATGATAAACAAGCTCACAAACAAGGAATGGTTTATTTCTGAATTAGTGGAGAGATTTAAAAACGAGGGAATCAAAACAATTACTGCTGTAGACGACGCTGACGTACCTTGACTCATAGTTCAAACTGCCTTAAATAAATGTCATGAAAACGATACAATGGTCATCGCCGGACAAGATATTGGTATTCTAGCATTGATTATCGCTCTCGCACCAGAAGATAAAGATATCCGTTCCTTAAGAGTGGCTCAGGGAAAAATAAAAAATAAAGCTTACAGTTCTCGTGACTTGCAGTCCTCGGAAGTTTTAAAAAGCTGTAAGGAGACAGTTTTGTTTGTCCACGCGTTCAGTGGATGCGATACCACTTCAGCTTTCTTTGGTAAAGGAAAAGTGCAAACGGTGGAATGCGTCAATAAAAGAAAAGATCTCGAAGAGGTTGTCCGTATATTCAGCAACCGTAGCTCAACGAAAAAAGAAATTACACGTGCTGGAGAGCAATTCGCGCTAGCAGAATACAAAGCCCCCAAAAAGAGACATCTTTGAATCATCAAAGATTCATTATCTTCAATAAGTTAGTCGGTCAATCCCTAACTGCCGGGATTCTACCAAGACTGCCACCAACATCTGAAGCATTATGTCAACAGTCTTACAGAGTACTTCTCCAAATTCATGCTTTGCGAGGAGAAAACTTGGAAGCAACGGAATGGGGTTGAAAGAAAGTAGGCAACATTTTAGCATCTATTTATACCACCGAGTTACCAGCACCAATTTCCACCCTAAAGCTAATATCCTGCAGCTACAAAAAGGGTTGCGGAAAACGATGCAGCTGTGTTAAGGTTACATTGCTCTGCTCAACAATGTGCTCTAATTGCCATGGGCAAGGATGTTTAAATTCTGAATTCGAAGAAGAGTTCGTCGATGAGGAATCCCTTAATGAGTAAAACTGGGAAGAATTTTAGTGGAATAGGCCTACACGGGAAATCACCTTTAGAAAAACGCACCGAGTTTGTGGTGGTGTGGAAACGAGCTCAAATTGAAAAACACAGCTTTGTGGAAAAAAAGGGAAAAAGATAAAAATCACTTGCATCTTATAGAGAAAATTGCGCTCTATAAATTCATTCCTGAGCATTTTTCTCGCTAAAGTAACCGGTTTTAAGATATTCGCTGTGAAACTTGGAATAGGATCGATTTTTACCCGTGCGCTCTCTATTCGGACGCTGTTAGCGCGAAATAGGTGAGGATAAGCTACAAGGTTAATATGACATTTTTTATGCATAATTTAACGACAAATTTTTTATTTCCTATACTTTTTTCTCTTCCGAGAACGGTTTACAAGATAAAAGTGAAAAACCAGCGTTAAAGTCCCCGTTGGGGTTTTTTTTGTAAAAAAAAAGGACGTTCCACCCCTAAATAGGGGGGGGGAACTTTTCGGGTATCTAGAGTACTCATCCCAAATATTATTACTTTATAAATTATTTCTTCTAAAATATCTAATTTACATGGACTACTGACGGAGTATGCAACATGTAAATTCTGTCAAGAGCAAAAGGAAACCTCAGTACATGTGCTATGTCATTGCCAAGGCCTAACCAGACTGAGATTCCAACTACTTGGCGAGGGGAACCAAGGCCAGATGACTATACAAATGAGCCCTTATCAAGGCTGTGGAGTCTGATACAAAAGACAAAGCTGGATGAGGAGCCCTAAGTAAAACTAAAGCAGAAACGCCACAATAGATCCGCAGGGGTCGCAGTGGTCAAGGCCAATCAGTCAGCTCCTCTTTTCAATTCTGAATATGAATATAGGGTTAGCTAGAAGAACAACCCTAGTATTTTTGGAAAAAATCGATCACTAAATATAAAGGTTATGAGAAACATGTGAAGAGTGTTGTAACTTTGCAGATAATTTTATAAGCTTTATTTTTTATTTGAAAAATAATTTGGATATCATTAAAGGTTAGCGAGATATAAACAAAAAACTTAATCAGAGCAGCATTCTTCCAAGATGACGCCTCGAGCGCAACAGATTGAATTTAGGACTTCTAGCATGTTTAATAGTATATGCCTTTATGAACACATTTGCCAAGTTTCAAAATTTTAAAAATTATTCCGTCCATTTTTCCCCATTTGATTATTTAATTGGAGCAAATGATTTCCACTCGTACGTAGCTTTCTGACACGTCGTGTTTTGCCTGTGTATGTTTGAGGCGATCATTTGTAGGCGTTTGCTATATTTAGCCCTGCAAATTCCAACATTTTAATCGACATAGTATTAGAAAATCAAAAGTAGTAACAAAACCATTGAAACATATTTATTATTTTTGTTCACAGATTTTTCCAATACATTGTCAAAATTCTTCTACAACTCCTCAATTAGTAGCATGTCGAGTTCAGTCTTTCTCTTCCACCCGCTCTCCCTCCATCGTATATTTATAGAATTATTTTTTCACATGTATGGAATTCCAATATTGCTCAGTTCAGCTTATCTGCATATACTACATACCTATATTACCTATTCATTCTTATGTAAGGAACGTCGACTGCGGGCGGTAAAGATACGAGGCAGTCTTGAGCGAAAATTATCTTAAATATGGAAACAATTTTATATTAAGCGAAAATTTGTATGCCTATATGAAAAAGGGAAGCGCTTTAAGAGAAAAATAAGCGCATTATAAATGAAATATTAAGTTTAAAATTTCACGAGTATAAAAAAAATGTCTCAGTGAATTGGTTTTTGTTATTAGGTTCAAGAGAATGAAAATTCGCTGCTTAAGTCACAAGCAAGTCATATTTTAAACCTTACATGGACCTAACAAGCTAACTTCATTTTTAACATTTATAACATAGCACGACAGTTCTTGCCACGATTCTTGCAAACTGTCTTGAAGATGTACCAGACGTTTGGGAAAAGTTAAGACTTAAATAAACATATTGTTACATGTTCTACCCCCAGAAACATCTATGTGAGTTTCCTACAAGTTCTATAATAGTACAGTAAGCGAAGCAGTAAAAATGGTAAAATTCCCGGCCCGAAAACGATGGAAGGAATTTCCTTAATTTTTTTTGCAATATACTTTATAAAATACGTACATCAAAATCTGTATTGTAGCATTATCTGCTTTTTATTTTTAAGGGTGGAAACCGCCCCTAAAAACTGAAAAATTAATAACTCTTCTAATTTTACGAATAAATTAACGAAAATCCATATACCCAAGTTTTTGAAGTCGCTGAATATAACTGTGAGGTCAAAACTTATTAGACGAAAATATTAAGGGTTGAGATCACCACATTGGCTGCCATGTCGGCCAAATATGAGCGACATTTGTATTTACTTGGGGGCCATGTCAGCCTTATGTGTTCGACAGTGAATTTTACATGAAGCCGCGTCGGCCGTATATGAACGGCGATACATGGAATTTTACGTTGTATATTCCTAGTGTGGCCTCCAGTAAAACCACTGATGAAATTTTCTTGGCCAGAATAGATAAATAAAAGATCTGGAACACAATATACTAAGTACGAATTATTTATTGTCAAACACAAATAAAAATTCAGTTATAAACAAAAACAGTAAAAAATAACGAAATATTAGTCATCTCGTTAGTCATTTTGATTTATGTTTTTTACCAAAGCACTCTAAACACATAAATGGTTGATTTGGGCAATCAACACAAACGGTTCGATTTATTTTTAGTACTTGTTCTTCCTTCTGATTCTTTCATTGTGGCATAGCAGGAGGTGCACACTCGCCTAATTTTTTTGTTATTTTCATCCACTTTTGTAGTCAATGTATGAACATTAGAACATTTTATCTTGGGTTCACACGTTCTTGATATTTCAAGTAAACTCTCAACCACTTGTCCTCTAAATTATTTGGATTTTTTTTTCTGTTGCGGTTTTATAAACCACAAATGCATTCACAAGTGATATTCCTAGAAGATATTCCATTCCAAGCTTTCTATACCATTTAACGCCTTTCCGTAAAGTTGTAGCATATGAGGACATCTGATCAGAAAGATCAATTCCCGCCTTTCCTTTGTTATAAGCCTTGATAACTTCAGGTTTTTCCTTATTTTGTCGTTTTTGCCTCTTACTGGTAGTTGGTTGATCATTATTTCTATCTTCTCTGGCTATCGATTGACCTCTCTTTAGTTTGGCTTGTATAACTTCTTGTGGCAAATACTTTCTATTGCTTCTTAGTATTCCAACTGTGTGAGTCTTTTTTATCAAGAAGAGACACAGCTAGCTCATAACTAGTGTAGAAGTTATCAACACACAATGTACGACCTTCATTCAGGAGATCTTCTGAGAGTTCTAGGCAAACTGACTTTCCTAAGCAAGTTTTTTGTCGTAATTCTCTGATTTTCCAGAATAAATTTTGGTATTCCAAGTATAACCATTAGTTGCACAAAGTTTGAATACCTTTACACCATACTTGTGTGCCTTGTTGGGTATATACTGGCGGAATATAAGTCTACCCCTCCAAGGGACCAAAGATTTGTCAATGACATAATTTTCACCTGGAATATAGACTCTCTGATATTTTTTGTGCAAAATATCTACCAGAGGTTGGATTTTGCCAAGTCGGTCTCCCACTAGAATATTCCGATTATCCGAAAAGTGAATAAGACGCAACAAAATTTCGAATCTGTTACGTGACATTGTTTTTGGACCAACAGAATTTTCATAAATTGGTTTAGTTGACCAATATGATGCTATGCTTCCAAGAGGTACTAAACCCATCCATAATACTAGCCCCAGAAATGTTTTCATTTCATCTTTGTTAGTGGGAACCCATTTATTCAATCGATTGTGACGTGACATTCTGGTACATTCTATTGTTTGTTCAGCATACTTATTTGTTTGTTCCACGATAAGATTTATAACTTCATCATCCAGAAATAAAGAATAAGCTTCATAGGAAGATATATATTTCGAGACATCTATTTATAATCCTGACTTGCCTGTGAATGTAAATTTTTTATGCCGCCCTTGATATTCAGTCCACTCAGGCAGACTTTCTTCTGAAATATTTGTTGACTCACCCTGTATAATTTCTTCAAATTGTTCCATATCTTCCCTGTTTTCCTCTTCTTGCACATCTCGAATAAGCAGTTCAATTTGTTCATCAGACTCGTCATTATCATCATTCGATGATTCAGAGGGATTCCATCCAGGATCTCTTATAGAATCATCAGAACTAAAATCACTAAATCCTTCAGACACATCACTTTGTTCAAGAATATCATGTAATTCTTTATCAGGTAACTCTTTTCGCTTAGCCATCGTTCTTCTCTCTGACAATAATAACGCGTACAGTAATCTAACCTAAAATATGCTTTAGTTCACTGAACTCAACTGTCGCTTATATACGGCCGACGCGGCCTGCAAACTTAAAGGCAACCTTGATACGCCACGTCGCTAATATATGAGTGACAGTTTTTTTCAAAGAAAAATTAAATTTTACTTAGAGAAAAGAGGTACTAATAATAGAACAATACTTTTTTGGTGTAAATAATTGTTATATGCATGAAGACCTGGTTGGCCAGCACAACTTTTTTTAAAAAATGCGTATGGCAGCCAAAGTGTTTTAAATATGAAAAATTAATATCTTCTAATTTTACGAATAAAATCACGAAAATCTGTATACTTATATTCTTGAGTTCGCTGAATATGATTATGAGGTCAGAACATAGGAAAGACGAAAATATTAAGGGTTGAAACCACCCTTAAATACTGAAAAATTAATAATTTTTCTAATGTTACAAATAAATTCACTAAAATCCGTATACTTATGGTTTTTAGGTCACTGAATATGATTATGAGGTCTAAATTTATATAAAAAAACGGTGGATTAACAATAGTCAGAAAAGAGTATATAGTCGGGGAGCCCTCCATAGCTGTACGTGCACCCCCCGCCCGAATCTTGGAGACAAATGTTTTCCATAAAGATTGAAGCCTAAGGAACAATTTAAGACATATTCTAAAAAAAAACTGGCTGTACTTTCCAAATTGGCGGCCATATGTTAAAAAAAAACTGTTCCCAATGTTGTTTTTGTCATTTAACACAAAAACTAAAAAAGATGGACAAAAATTTTCTTCACAAAAAACAACGTGAACGTGCATAAAATTTTCTACTATTTTGTAACTATACAATATTTTGATAGGAGTTACCATTTTCCAGATAAATGAGTCCAAAATTAAGAAAACATGGAAAGTCATATATCGGTAAATCACTTAAATGAAATAACTGTGACAATTATTGTAAGGCGTATAATATAACTTTATATTATTAACATAAAAATTAAATAAAACAAACTGAAAAAAATTAATAATAATAATAATATTATAATTTGCAGACATTTATCTCGAAAACGGTAACAGTGGTATCTGGAAAACGGTAACTCCTATCCAAATATATAATATATAATTTTATGCACTTTGTTTTTTGTGCTGAAAGTTTTTCTCCACCTTTTTTAGTTTTTGTGTTAAATGACAAAGACAATATTTGCATTTTTTTTTAAACGGACGCCATTTTGAAAGTACAGCCAACTTTCTTTTTAGGACATGTTTTAAATTGTTCCGTAGGCTTTAATCTTTATGAAAAATATTGTCCCCAAGGATCGGGGGGGGGGGTGCACGGACAGTTAGGGTGGGCTTCCGTAGTGTTACGTTTTATATTGAATCTTATATTTTATCTTAAGAGCTGAATCATTTATCTGGAAAATGGTAACTCCAATGCAAATATTGTATAGGAACAAAATTGTAGAAAATTTTATGCACTTTATTTTTTGTACAGAAAGATTTTCTCCATGTTTTTTAGTTTTTGTGTTAAATGACAAAAACAATATTTGCAATTTTTTTTTAACGGACGCCATTTTGAAAGTGCAGCCAATTTTTTTTAGGACATGTCTTAAATTGTTCCTTAGGCTTTAATCTTTATGAAAAACATCGGATCGGGGGGGGGGTGCACGGACACTTAGGGTGGGCTCCCGTAGTAATAGTAATTATGTCTAATTTTATTAAAAATACAGATTGTTATAAATAAATCAAATTAATACAACTAAGTAAACTACTAATTAAATAACATTTTTAATCTGCACTCTAAAACATGCTAAAGTGCAATCCAACCCACTTTTTCTACGTATTCTTCGAAAAATAGACGGCTATTACTCGTTTCTCTACCTACTACAGACATTTAAAATGCACATACAAACTGAAAAATTTCAACATTATTTCAAACTGTCATATCTCTGGAACAGTTTGTCGAAGGAAAAAAAATAAAAACCCAAACTCTTTGTTTTTTTATAAGCTTCATTTCATTCTTATAACATGTTTGTATCAATCTTATAGTTTTTGAGATATTTCAATTTTAAATACATAACTTTCTTGCATATGCGCTCAAGCGCATATGCAAGAACCTTTATATCTCTGGAACGGTTTGTCGTTAGAAAATTTTTAAAAAACCAAACTATTCGTTTTATTATAAGCTTCATTTTTATACTCTTATCATTAAAAAAAAAACTGAGCAATTTCCAAAAACCCGATTTTTTTCAAAAAATTATAAAAAATTTCATTAATGAAATTGGGTACAGAATGAAAAATAATTATTTTAAAAATTCTAAAAAATTTGGGCATCTTAGTAATAATATGCATTAAAAATATCCAGAAGGATCTTTAAGAAATTTGAATTAACAATAAATTAGCGCAATAAGACTACAAAAAATGACGCCTAAATTTTTAAATGCGCTACTTTTTGTTTGTAACTTCCTTAGTTTTCATTATAAAAGGTCGTAATACGTCTCAGTTGAAAGAAAATTTTAATACCTTTAATTTTTACAAGAATTAAGATTTTTCTCATAGTTGTAGATTTTGAGTAATTTTAGATTATAACGTTGTATATTTTTTCTGAACGTTTCGGCGTCATTTTGAAAATGCCATATTTCCAAAACTAAACATCGGAGAAAAAATAAATAAAAAACATTCAATTCATTCTCTTAAAACCTTTAATTTTGTACCCTTGCATTTTTCGAGTAATTTAAAAAAAACGTCTAGGAATACCGATTTTAGGGGGTGAAAATTGCAATTTTCAGTTCGCAACATCTCGAAAAATATGCATTTTGGCAAAAAAGTGCGTAAGACCTTTCTTTCTTATAATTTGATTCTTTCAGATTATGTGTATTTTTTCTTTTTTTTGCGACAACTCTCAAGAAGGGGTGGGAACCACCCCTAACCAAAAAGCAGGAAAAATGACAATATAGATTCTTATGTACATACTTTATGAAGTATGTTGAAGAAAAAAAATTGAAAATTCATTACATCGTTTTCGAACTGGGATTTAAAATCTTCACTTACTGTACTATAAGTAACAGAAACTAAGCTAGTTAGTTAGTTTGGCAATCGACCAAGAGATGGCGTACGGTGTATGAATCTAGAGATTGTAGAGAGCCTACCAGAAAGTTACAGAATAGTTGAGAATATTCTTTGGGTATATAAAGGCATGGAGAAGCCGAGTGAGGACAGTTGAGGTTCAGATGGTCAAATAGATTAGTGCAGATAGTGACTTGAGAAACATTAAGAAAAAGTAAGCAAAGTGACTGAAGTAGTGAATTATAGTATCTAGTGGTATATTAGTAAAGTAATTATTTGTTGTAATTAGTGCGTAAGTTAATAGTGTTTAGTGTTACCTTAGGGTTATAATTTTCTGATCCACAATGGGTTAAGCACGTAACAATATGAGAACTTTTCAGTGTCAGTTTGAAAATGAATATTAAACTTTTTCAAAAATCTTCTTGAGAACGTTGATCTTGCAAAAATACTGCTCTTTCTCGTCAAAACCTAAGCAAAATTATGCAATCTTAATAAATATTTAAAGTTATATTTCTTTTGGTACTAAAATCAATAACACTTTCTCTGAAAATTAATTTTCAATTATCGGTTAACCCATAATGTATGAGATTCACTAACAAGTGTCTTTAAAATATGCGTATAATAAAATAAAAAACATACACTTAGTACATGGAGAAAATTATCTATTAAAAGAATATATACCATAACTTTTTTTGGTTGTTGAAAATTACTACATTTTTTGACAAAACTAGCAGCCATTCTTGTGTGGTAATTATTTCCAGGAGCACAATTTTCTAGTATAAAACTGGAGTGTACTTAAAGTATATTCCGGATCCGGATAACCGGTGTCTCCCCGTCTATAGGTTCAACAGTCGTCGTGTTCCCTGGTCGAAATGACTAGGAACGCGATAATAGTCATCTTGTAAGTCCCAGATGTCTGGAATGGTACACAAACATCTAATTGTAACAAAAGCAATGGTTATTACTAATAGGTCACCATCACATTAATAGTATTAATTTGTTTATGGATAATACAGAGATTGAGCTAGTTGAACAAGTTAAATATTAGAGTTTAATTATAGATAATATATTATTATTTAAACATCATTTTGAGTACCTACTTAAAAAAGAAAATCTAAACAAAATTGTTTTAATTTTTGAGGCATCTGTTAACTTGTATCTAAAAACGAGAATCACTATATACAAATTAATAATTTTGCCACATTTTGCTTCCTGTGTCACTGTCTCGTAATTACTTGTTCAATATGGTAAAATCAATTGCAAAATCTTCGGAATAGAGTCATGAGGACAACTCTCAGATGCAAAATGAGTAAACACAAATTCCAAGTAAATGTTCTAGGCTCTATTTTAGAGTGGATGCCTAAAGTTATAATTACCTAATTTAGAATGATTTAAATATTTACAATTATAAAGGAACTAATATTCTCTGAATATGTCAGTAACATTTAATCATTAAATTCATTCATATAACAGTCTTCATAGTCCAAGATCCCGTGAACGCCAGACCTACGTCATTTTATAAAATCTGAAAATTTTTCTACGGAAGTACACTACTACAGGTAAGAACGATTGGCTACTATGAACAGTCGGTCGCGGTGGCTTTGACAGGTAACAGGTAGCAAAGGTGTATAAAATTGCTGCTCAAAATCATCATACTATAAAGCGTAATTTTTTTATATTGTTTACGAGATACTATAATAATTCGCGCTCTCCACTTCCAGACACTTTGTATGGTGGCCGCCAGACTCCTTTAAAGTATGAAAAATACTTACGTTATTTTAGAAAAATCTGAATTTTATATATGTTACTTGGGCAACTATTTTAAGGAGTTTCCCAAGCAGCCAAACAAGTTTCGAAGGTTCCAACCCCCTACCAGACATAGTTGAAGGTCAGCTGTAGGTATGAGCGCAAAGGAAAGGCAAATGTATATAATAGCGAGTACAAATGCCACAGTTAGTTAGGTTTATCGGATAATTCAATTAAGTAGAAATTATTTATAAATTAAAAATACATTTTGGAATAATTACTTACCATAATTTTACAGTTTAAATTATTAAAAAATAAATTTGATAAATCAATAGAAAATTAATTTCCGTTTATAAATGTGGTTTTTAAAATATATTTAAATGTAATTATGTATTAAATTTCGATATTTTATTAAAATTTTATTGTTTACTATGAACCTAATAATAAAAAATAGTTTGATAATAAAAAGTTTAATGGACAAATTCTTTATTTATATTTTTAGTAATGGCTTACCATAATTCAAAATTCAATTTTATAAAAATATTGATCGATTTATACAAATATGAAATGTATTTATTCATTTTCATCGTTGTTGTCTAAATCTTCAATTTCTTCATTACTGCTACTCCATTCAGTGATTTCATTACTTTCCACCTTGTCTTCTTGATCAGTTTCTGTAAAAATATAAACAAAGTAATACAGTTATGAATAATTACAAATGTATGTATAATGATTTGATATAATTATTAAATACCTGATAAGGTTTTCAGTGAATCAGTGACAAAGTTTGGTAGCTGATCCCCATCGAACCACTTAAAATTATTTTCTGGCTGGTAGATACTAGGATTCTTCAAGTGAGCATTATTCCAAATACTGGATATAAAATTTGCTCACAGAAATTGCTGTAGCAACTCGGGTGGTAGATTGCTAGCATCGAAACTCCGTAATTTTTTGAGGTCAAAAGCTTCGTTGACATCTGAGGTTGTATATGTATTAATGAACATTTGGAGCAGGGCAGCATCAACATTAATTATCCCATTAACATTATATATATATCACATATACATTTTTGTATGATGTTAAAGATGTTATGTTGTTCGTGAGTATTTTCAAATAACTCACTATCTCCAAATTTGATGAAAGCTTCCTGATAATCTTGTTTTTTTTCAATGTTTTATAAGGAATTTTCCTTTTCTGAAAAATGCAGGATTATAATCACATCCTGTGATTGCATGAAATCCAGGCAAGCTTTTACAGATAGATCCGCCCAATTGTGAGTGGATCTTTGTTAAGTCTACATATCTTAAGTTATTTCCAGTACCTGCAAATACCCAAACGTGCGAATCATCTTGTTTGTGATGCATATGACCAAGTATTATACCACAATATCAGTATCAATACTTCTGATCACTATATTTGCTTAATAGTCGATGTTACATGCATGGTAGATCACTTTGGTATCTGCTTCTTCATGTTCTGTGCATGATAATTCTTCATAAACATTTGACACTGCGCTATTGGAATTATGAAAAATGAAAGAATGACACTGCCTGAAATTGATGTGGATTCTTTTATTACCAATGAATGGTACCATTCCATCAGTGGCCCAATGTAAGATGAAAAAATCAACAAGAGCTTGTTTAAAATTTGAATTCTTAAATTCTTTTGTGAAATTGCTTGGTCGAACTTGATCAGGTCCGGTTATAGTGTACTCCAGTTGTGTTGATTCAAGCCGTTGGGCTCTTTCATAATCCTTGATCGATGGTGCAAAATACTGATCGAATATCATGTCAATTCTCGACACATGTAATTGAGTAACCATTTGTAACATTTTTTTGGAAATACTTCCAAATTTTTTTGGAACATTTTTCTTAGTGTGCAATAGAAAACAAAAACCATCAATTATTAGCACATCGATATGAGTTGGTGGCTCACTCCGGATCTCCTTTTCTAAGCACTTCATCAGAGCAGATTTACCTACCCTACCTACAGCTGACATTCTGTGTCTGGTAGGGGGTTGGAACCTTCGAAACTGTCTGCTTAAAATAGTTGCCCAAATAACATATATAAAATTCAGATTTTATAAAATAACGTAAGTACAATTACAGTTTTTTATACTTTTAAAGGGGTATGGCGGGAAGTTGCCACCATACAAAGCGTCTGGCAGTGGAGGACGTGAATTATTATAGTATCTCGTAAATAATATAAAAAAAATATGCTTTATAGTATGATGATTTTGAGCAGCAATTCTATACACCTTTGCTACCTGTTATCTGTCAAAGCCACTACGACCGACTGTTCATAGTAGGCAATCGTTCTTACTTGCAGTAGTGTACTTCCGTAGAAAAATTTTCAGATTTTATAAAATGACGTAGGTCACGGGATCTTGCTCTATCATATTAGCATAACTAATAACTTTAGAGCAATGAAGAATATATCTTTTAAGGGAATTCGCGTCTTTAATAACTTACCAAAACAAATTAAAGGCAGTAGGTCTATAAATATTTTTAAACACAAATTAACAATTTACCTATATTTCAATAAAATTATTGTACTGATGAGATTCTTGCTGGAGAGACCCAGTGCAAGCGTTCATGAGTGTATTCCAACCAGAGGTATATGCCATCTTACATAAAGCTACAAGACTGGGCTAAGGGTACGAACACGCCAAAGATGCTACTCGCGATGTGAGTTGCGACTGCAATTGCGGTCGCGGTCGAGGAGGATGTCGATGATGAGTGGACATGCCAGAGTGGTATATATTTTCCGTGTTTAAATTTTGTTAGGTAAAGACGTTAGATAATACGGTTTCATAATTAAATTAATTAAAGTTACTACTTATAGTACATAGTACTATCAATATCAATTAAAACTGTTACAAGACATTTCAAGATTGAATTCAGATTATAAGTCAGCTGTTACACAGATGCGAGATTTGTATAGTAAAAGTGGCTAGTTGATATTATGCCAGTGCCATTGAAACTTATATGTATGTATAGTAAGAAACTACGGAAATCGAAGACTAACTATTATAACAACCTAATAAACATATCAGACAACAAATCCAAATGTATGTGGGATCTTGTAAATCGTACACTAGGTAAAGAAACGAATAACTTATTACCCAAAACAGTTGACATACCACTCATCCCTAATAAATTCAATCACTTTTTTTTACAACTAATATCAAATATAAAATCTTCAAATATTCATACAAATTATAATGATTTTATAAAAGCCAATGCACAATCTATGTTTATACCTCCAACATCGTCAGAAGAAATCTGTGATATTCTTGATAACTAAATCAAAATCGTCTAGTGGATTCGATAGTATTTCACCAAAACTAGCATTGTTGCTCTTGCATCCCCTCTTGAAAACATTTACAATACATCATTTATACTTGGTGAATTTCCACAGACTTTAAAAGTAGCACTGGTACTACCTATTTATAAAAAGGGTGACCCTAATGATTTGGAAAACTACCGTACAATTAGTTTATTATCCGTATTTTCAGAAATACTTGAATGTCTAATGTACAAAAGACTGATATCCTTTTTAAACAGTATCAATTTTTTTAATGAAATTCAACACGGGTTTATGAAGAATAAGGATACAGATACCGCTCTTTTTAATTTTGTTGATGAAATTATAAGCGCCTTGGTTGGTCGGGAAATTGCCTGTGGACTATTTCTTGACTTATCTAAGGCGTTTGATACTTTAAAACTTTAAACCATGTATGTTTACTTGATAAGTTGAACCAAATTGGCTCATTTACCATTTTTGTTTTATTACATTTTCTGAAAGATCTATTAATTCTAGAGCGAAATGCAAAAAAAAGAATTTTCTAGGGTCTCTATAGGCTTCAAAATTAATCAAGAACATATCAACACGTGGCGCTTTCATGTTATAGCTGTGTAACGTCAATGTCTCTATCGCATCGGGAGACGTAGACGTAGCTGACCCGCTTGCCTAGTAGTCTAAGATCCGGCATAAGAAATTAATACCCTCATCTATTATTTAGATAAGAAATAGTTTATATAACGAAAAATGCCAAAAATGTCAATTTTGATTCGTTCGTGTCGAGCCGAATTTTCAAATTTCGGCGTGCGATTTACGATGCGGATCAACTACAAGTCTTCCTCTTTCCGTATCGACATGGTACGGGCGTCGAGGTATCGTATTTTTGATAATATGAGTATATTTAGATATCGGGTTTTCGATTGCGGTGGGCAAGGTTATTAGGTAAGCGAGGTAAGACTGTGGAGACATTTACGTCAGCGATTCGACTGCCTCAGCTTATGAAGAATTAGATTTTAAGCAGTATATTTCTGGAACTACATATCAGATCGAGCTCAAATTTTCAGTGTAATAATTATTTGATGATTACTTCGCGCAATTGTAATAAAAAGTGCAATATTAAATTTGACTAAATGACCCCATTGGTGTCAGAGGCACAGCACACAAATGGTTTTCTTCCTACTTAAAAAATCGTACTCAACAAACATCAGATGTGATTCATGGGCGAAAATACATTTCTGATTATGTTACTAATAACACAGGAGTGCCACAAGGTAGTGTGCTTGGGTCCCTTCTGTTTGTCGTTTATCTAAATGATCTATCCATTTATGCCCAAACAACAACAACTTCAGACTCGTGAATTACGCCGATAACACCAAAATCCGAATTAAAGGTAAGAATATCTCTGACATAGAACAGTTTGCTGGGGATATTTGGCAAAATTTGAGAGGATTGGTTTCGTATCAATCAACTGATATTCAACGAATCCAAATCCAATGGTATGTTTTATAGGACTGACAAATCGAATTTGAATTTTCCTTCTGATTTATTACTAGGGCACTTACAAATACCTGTGAAAGATAGCGTAAAATTCCTTGGAATAACTTTGGATTCGAACTTAAAGTGGAATGATCATATAAAAAATTTAAGTCAACAGCTAAATTTCGTTTGCTATGCATTAAGAGTACTTTCAAGGTCTTTTGATATATCAGTGCCTATAACCATATATTATTCAAACTTTTACGGCAAAACTAAATATGGAATAACTGTTTGGGGTAGTTCTTCTAATCTTCGGGAAATTTTGACTATACAAATAAGAGCAATTAGACATGGGTTTTTTGGCTTCATGCAGGGGAGTTTTCAAAAGTAACAACTTACTAACTATACGGGGTTTATTTATTTATGAATGCATTTTATACGTAAAAAAACACAGTAGCCAGTTTCAAGAGCAACATTACCTCTATAATACCAGATGCAAGAGCGACTATGCATTGACCATTCACATTCTAACACTCTAAAATTGTCCACGTTATCAGTGTCTGAAATTTTATAATGCGCTGCCCCAACACATTTAAGAGTGTACAAATTTTAAAAAGTTTAAAAATCATACATTTGATTATACAGGGTGTCCCAAAAGTCAATATCATCCCTTGGAGGGCTGATAGGCCAGCTCATGACTGACCAGAATATCAAAATATGACCTTAGTAAAAAGTTGTTAGTTTTTGAGATATTGGCACTTTTATGAATTTTGTGTAGTTCGGTTTTTCGAGTGCCATATTTTAACGTTCTAATTTTTGTTACGCAATCCTGAATAGCCCTGCTATTGATCACAGTCCAAAATAAAATTAATAGTGCCATACATTCGGAAAAAAAACATTTTTGCTCAATTCATTTTAAAAACTACATTAAATGAGCAAATTTTTAAAATAACTTGCCAGGTTAGCGTGGTAATTTTTTTACAGTTTGAAGAGTCGAAGTTGGCTAATAACAGGCCTGTTCAGGGTTCCGTAACAAAAATTAGAATTTTAAAGCATGGCATTTTGTAGCTGTGGCACTCGAAAAACTGATCTAAGTCGAACTTCACAAAATTAATAAAAATGCCAATATCCCAAAAACTAACAACGTTTTACTAAGGTCATATTTTGATATTCTGGTCAGTCATGAGCTGGCCTATCATCCCTCCAAGAGATGACGTTGACTTTTGGGACACCCTGTATATGTAATCTTGGACCGTACAATCTACAGGATTTTCTGTAAGTAAATTATTGATGTATACTTTTAACATTTTAATTAATTATACAGGCCCACAAAAAAAAAAGTTGTCTGCGCCGGGGTACTGACCATACCTATCCTTTGTATTTTGAGCCGCTGACCTTAGTTTTTCCCCAGGACGTCAGGTTGTTTTTTTAACAGCAAATAAATATATAAATATTACGATTCAACAGACTTTTTTTGCTGTTAAAAAAAAACCGGATGTGTTGGGGAAAAACTAAGGTCAGATTCGTATTCAGCGGCTCAAAATACAAGGGATAGGTGTGGTCAGTACCCTCGCGCAGACCACTTTTTTTTGGTTGCCACTGTGCCACACTCAGTGTGGCACAATCCTACATAAAAAAAGTCATCTGCGCGGAGGTACTGACCACACCTATCCCTTGTATTTTGAGCCGCTGAATACGAATCTGACATTAGTTTTTCCCCAGCACGTCAGGTTTTTCTTTTAACAGCAAATAAATATATAAATATTAGACTTTTTTGTTTAAAAAAAAAAAAAACTGACGTATAGGGGAAAAATTAAGGTCAGATTTGTGTTCAGCGGGTCAAAATACAAGAGATAGGTATGGTCAATACTCCGGCGCAGACAACTTTTCTTTTTTGTGGGCCTGTGTTATCGTAATGTCCAATTTTTACAACTTTTATATTTTTATATATACGTAATTATTGTATTAAACTAGCTCTATTGACTTGTCTTATCTACAAATTTTGTAGTTTATGACACCAATAAATATATTTGTTATTTGTATTTGTATTTTGTACATACTACATAGTACTATTACTACTAATATACTTATTATTTACTACTACTATTTATTGTGTTTAATTAAATGAATTAAAATTTGATATTAAATAAAAACGAAATAAATAGCACCCGGTAACAAGCCCATTCCGTAATATCCAAAGTTAATATGGTCAACTTATTATAAACACTCACTCGAAGAGGAGGTATTGAGGGATGTAACATTGAGGGATGTAACACACACACGTGTGTGTTTTTCACTACCATAAAGTAACACAAACATATGTAATTTTTCACGACCTATAACGAATATAAAAGTATATTATTTATATTTCGCAGCTTGAAAAGCACGACACTTTTTTGGATATCGTCCACTCTGTATAATTTCATGCTTGGTTTGTAGATACATACTTATGGCTAGATTTGTACTGGGCATTTGCGAAACTGCGTAACTGCGATCTCGGATAGTCTACCCTTTCCCTGTATTAAATGTTGACGGAAATGTCCAGAATTGCCACAGTGTAGGTATAGTAAAAGGGATTTTTTCAAAGCAATGTTTCACAATTTTGGTGTCGTCGCCTAATTAAAGGAGATAATAAAACCGCATTAGTAAAAAACATATGAAAGTACCGCCGTACACTGTACAGACGATCCAAGTTGGTGAAGCCAACCGAGTCGATACACTTTGAAGATTGCTGGAATCCCAGCAGACCAGCTCACTTTTACGAATGAGTTCAAAGGATGCCGGCATTGTTGGCTCCAGCAAGTTGTATCATCTTAATGTTGACACTCGGTCAGGGTCGAATGCCTTCAACACTACAATTGTAAAAGAATCAAGTCTTCACCAATATAGTAGATTTCCGATAAAAGTAGGTTACGTATTACTTCCACATCCATTGGAAGTACAGTAACGCCAAATACATTTTTAAAGATTTTCTGCCTGTCTCTAACTTTTCTTGTGCTCACGATTACTCTGGAACCGTTTAAGATGTTGACTTGAAATTTGGCACACGTATGTATTTTAACGAGATTTGGAACTAGATTATATTTTGTTCCTATTCCGTTGAAGGGTTGGGCGGTAAAGTTGAGTAAATGGGGGTAAATAGATTAATCAAGCAAGCAAGAGTCCGTAAAATTGGTATTTAGTATATATAAGAGAAGCTAAGGTCTCTAAAAAATTTTTGGTATTAGCCACCTTCATTACCACTCCCACTCCATGATTAAAGGGGATGAAAAAAATAACATTGGGATTTAGTGTGTGTACAAAAACCAAAGGCTTCAATTTTTTTTTACTTCATCCATCCCCACTACCACAACCACTACCACTGCCACTACCAATGTAGCATATCGTAAAGTTCTATAAACAATTATTTCCATAAATATAATAGTAGTATGCAATTATAATATCAAAATTGTTTTCGTTGTGAGAGACTTGGATAGAATATCAGGATGTGAAAGTAGTGATTCCTTGGACAGCGGTTTTAATATTTTAAAATGAAATAAAATTCACTTATCACGTTGTGTACGTTTGTGATGCACACGGTACATGGCAGTTTTATGCCATTAATCCATATAGTTGTGTATGATTTAATATTATATAAAAATGGTTTATTTTATTGGGAAAAAAATGTTTTATGTTGCCAGCAGCTTATTGGGTTTTTATATTTAACTATTATGAAGCCGTCTCTGGTGCCGAGATAAATCTCCCGAGCTTTGTTAAAAACCTTCTAGGTGTAGGAGGTCTAGATTTGTTTAATTAAAAGAGGCGGCACATTACAGTTTATAGCGGAATCCGAACCACTATGTGAGGTTAACAATATGCAAGAATACGAACTACATGGCTTTTATTATTTTTTTGCCTCAGATAATCTTTTAAATTTTACCTCATTACCTCCCTTTACACTTAAGCGAGGGACGTGACATAGATTTAGATTGATTTAACCATTTTTTAATTTATTTTCCAGATAATAAGTCTGATAGATCAAGCAAGGGAGAGCTCAAATTCAAATTCTCAAGTAATTCAATTATTAGATAAGGTAGAAGATATACTTAGATGTCCTGAATTATACTCACCTCAAGTAAAAGAAGATTACAGGGTAAAGTCGGATGAACCGGTGGTCTCAGATCTGATTACTGCTCTGCTTTCGGTAAGAATATCACAAAACACATGGTAAAATATTAATATTATATGGTTTCCTACTTGTTTGTTTTAGAAACAACCCCAGCCAACTTTTGCGGCGTCTTCGAGAAGGAGCAGTAATGATTCTTCTGTTTTTAGACCTTCCCGAGGAGGACTTGCAAAGGTGAGTGTATCACATTTTAATTATTTAAATTCAATCGTACTGCGGAAATTGCTATCAAATTTCTTTACGTAAGTAACAAGATATGACAGAATTAGGGGTTATAGACGTTGCGTAAATCAATGTATTTGTTAATGAAGCTAATATTTTGTTGTTCTTATGTTCTGAAACTGAACTTTGTTCGCATCATATTATTTTAGGAAATAAAGTTCATCAGAATCCATATCCGATAACGTTATTAAAATGATGAAGTTCTAAATAGGGAGACGCAACTGTAAATCCATCTAGATGGCCCAAACATCTGGAAGTATGGGAATTTTAATATATCAAGCATTGCGCGCCACTCGTAAGATCTGGCGCCAGTTTTACTACGTTTACATGGTTTCAAAGTTGTTACCTACATCAAATTTTAAATTAATTTATTCAGAATAATATTAATACTGAAAAACACACCTCAAACGATCTTTTACATAAAGATTCTTGTATTTTACGGTAAATAAAAAAAAATCGACGAAAGCGAAATACCATGCCAATCGAGTGGAGCTAATAGCCCGCCACACTAATAGTGAGTGCATTTCAAGATTACCGTTACCTGACGGATAAAAGCACCAAATTTGGTATATACTAATAAAAGTTAGACCTCTGGAATTTCTAAAAATTTTGATGTACAGCACTGAAACCCAACAATGGCCGACAAAGACGACAAAATATCACTTAATACAATCTATTATACTGTTAATTTTGAATTACAGCTTTAAGCCAACTAAGTACACTTCACATCTAATTTAGGGTAGTCTTCATATTAAACAAAATACAATAAAATATATCCATATCATTTATTACAGTAATATATAAGTCCAAATATAACGCTAAAAGCGTTCCCAATAACAAAAAATATTTATAGTTATTCATTCCATGGAGTTCAGTATTAATCCACTGCAATTAGGATTTTTCTTCAGACCAATTCATACAAAAGCAAATGTTGGTTTTCCAGGTAGATTCGGGTGTCCTTAATAAGGTCTCAAAAGTTCCCGAAGTGGGAGTGTAAGGATAAAATTTGGCAACGCTATAAAGGGCTAAAATCGTTCTCGGAAACGGATTTTTCGAGATATCTCGGTATTCATTGCCTCTACGACAAAAATACATTTGTCCAAAAAGAAAGCTATGGAAATTCTCTATAAAAAAGATAGAGGGTCTTTTTTTCATATACGCAATAGTTTTCCTGGAAATCTTGCATTGACTTTGAACTTATGGGATATTATAGATAATTTAAGTTCTCTATTCCACACCATCCTCGAGGTTGAGTACTAGGCGCGTTTTTTATGAGTTTCCCGGTAGGCCTAATCCACAACTGTCATACTTATTAAAATGTTGTCAAATTAATAATTTCCTTCTTGTCCGTTTCCTCCTTCTATAAATTCATAGATTCGTTCGAGGAAATCCGAGTCAATCTGAGAACTTTCAGTCTCTGCTTCAGTGATGGCTTCTATTTAGAATATTCAAATGAGTTTCTCGAAAGGAAATAATCGTAAATCCTGTTTTTTTAGAGGTTATCACAATTTTGTCTCCATACCTTTCCTCCAATTTTTTTTAATCGTTTTGTCATCAGGTATATAATCCGTCAGTACTCCTTTCAATTCAGTCAATGTAAACTGAGAGTCATCATTGTTTTCAATGAATGACAAAATTTCTTCCATTGCTATCACAACATTTTCATAAACAGGATGACCTACCTTTTTTCTTCTCAGACACTGGCAGTTAAATTTGTTAAAATAAGTTTGATGATATTTAGCTTTAGCTGCAATCAGATCTGTGTCAAACATAACACGTTTTTTAACAGTTTTTCCACAGTCATCTCTTTTTTCGGCCAGTACCATAATGGTATCTTTAAAACTGATTGTTGATACATGGCAGATTGTTTTACGTTGGTCTTTCGCTTTTTTTTTTTTCGGTTGGCTCGCATTCGCTATTTCAAGGGACTCGTCGAAGTAGCAGCCTCTTCACTTTCACGTTTTCTTTTGGCAGCTTTGATACTCGATGGACGAGTGTAGTCTTTACGGTACTGATCGTGCACTGTGGTTGAGGTTAGTTTGCCCAATTGTTCATGTTTTCCATCACCTCTCACAACACTGGCATCAATTAATTTGTCCAATCCACGATCAACCTTGACGGTAGGTGTATCGTCCAGCAGTTGATCACAGATGATACAAGTTTCACTTATTTTCCACACAATCACGTTTGTAAGCAGTCACAGCAAAAATACGTTCGTATGCCACACAGAACTATACAATACTGTTAGCATCCCGGGCTGCCAACAGAATAGCACCACCATCGTATTCGTTTCGGAGGATATTTCGTGAACATGAGCTTATACACTAACGCCATCTGTCGGTGCATAAGTGAACGTAGCGCGCGGGCATCTTGATTTAACCTTCACACGTAATTTAAAAGTCAACCTATTTTCTTATATTTCATACTTTTCGTATCATCGACTTATGCTTAATAAACTCAGTTTGAAACATTAATTTGTATTGTTCTTCCAAATATCCTCTTATGCATAGACGTATCCACGTAAAACTTACGGCTGTAACAAGGATACAGCCAACCAGGATTTTTTTTATGTTTTAACCCTCCGTGCAATAAAAACTGCCACAAATAAATTTTTTGATTTTAGGTATCACTGACTGAAATTTTTCAAGGTTGCGTATACAAAAAAAGACCCTCTATCTTTTTTATAGAGAATTTCCATAGCTTTCTTTTTGGCCTGAAGTATTTTTGTCGTAGAGGCAATGAAAACCCAGATATCTCGAAAAATTCGTTTCCGAGAACGATTTTAGCCCTTTACAGCGTTGCCAAATTTTATCCTTACAATCCCACTTCGGGGACTTTTGAGACCTTATTAACGACACCAGAACCTACCTGGAAAACCAACATTTGCTTTTGTATGAATTGGTCTGAAGATGCGGCTCATTTTTCATTAAATGCAGTGGATTGTATGCAATAGTTATAACTAAATTACACTTGCACTTCCAAAGTGGTGAGCAGTCCAAATTTTCTTTTCCACATTTGCAGTTTTTGCAGTCTCTTTTGCAGGAACATTTAATCATTTCCCTGCATGGTCGAGAAACCTCTGAAATTGTCATCCAAACTGTTACCCATGTAATGAAACCTTTCCAAGCAAAATCCTGTGGAGAAGAAATCACTGGCTGTGTTTGTGTACTGGTCGCCCAAATACTTGCTTGATAGCCGTTCGGATATGTGGAAGAAGCATATAGCGACTATAGCGACTCACTCACTGGAAATCGAGAAGTTCCAAAAGCGAGAAGTTTCCATGGAGTCGCTAAGAAACAAAAAGGAAAACTCGATCCATAATGGAGAAGTTTCCATGGAGTCGCTAAGAAAAATAAAAAACATTCGACATATAATATAATATCAATATACTTAAAAATACTCAAATCACATAAAATATGAACATGTATTTAAAACAAATATACGTATATTAACTTCGATTTAAATTAAATTTATAGCGTTATCGCTATAAATAAAATTTAAATCGAAGTTAATATACGTATATTTGTTTTAAATACATGTTCATATTTTATGTGATTTGAGTATTTTTAAGTATATTGATATTATATTATATATCGAATGTTTTTTATTTTTCTTAGCGACTCCATGGAAACTTCTCCATTATGGATCGAGTTTTCCTTTTTGTTTCTTAGCGACTCCATGGAAACTTCTCGCTTTTGGAACTTCTCGATTTCCAGTGAGTGAGTCGCTATAGTCGCTATAAAGCACATCCTCAGTCGGTAGAAATTTGTCCATTGCTCGATTTTTCTGATAGAAAAGCTCCTTTCTTATCTGGTTGATACTGCTGAAAGGAGTGGTTTTATCATATAGAAGAACAATCAGTCGTTTCAGCTTCTTGAAGTGTTCAGAGTCGGCTTTCAGCAGTTGGAATGGATAGGTGACCAAATACACACATGTATCAGTGACGTCTTGAAATGCTTGCCATGCTTCCTAAATGGACTTCTTTCTCTTACCTTTAAAGACGGAGGTTGTGTTACAACCAGAGAATGAGTGAAACACATGATTTTGGCCCCCACAGGCTTGCACAGATAGCGTTGATGTGGTAAAACCGGTAATGCTAGCCCATGCCAAAAACCACCCAGATATCGGCCAAAGGTTGAGTCATTATTAGATCACAGAATGTGCCAGCAAGGATGGCAATCACATCTATGTCTACAGTACGTACAAGGGTACTCTTTGCCCCTTGCTGTAGTGAAAGGAGTACGTGAACCACAAGCCTGGTGGTCAGTTGAATTCTACAACCTTGGAAGTCAAAAAGTTGAACAATTCCTTCTTATTTATTAAGTTACGGAGAAAGTCCATCCAATTTCGTGGCAGCTTGGGGTTGCCAGATACTTCCTTCGAATCCCCTCACCTCTTTCTTCCTGGGTAGACTCCTCTAAACTGTCTGGTGTCCCAAACAACATCTAATCTTTGGGCATTATCCAGCTGCTTATGAAGGTAAAGTAGAAATATCTTATAAGCATACTGATTGAAGGTGTAGACACTAGTAGTGGGCAGGCAGTGGACGATGACGGCACCGTCCAGAAATTTGGAGTCATAGGTTGACCTGGCTGCTCGAGACATTGCAGTAATCCGACTTTGTTGATTTACAAATGAAGCTTACCAAAGTCTGAAATGGAAGGAGGGAATATGACTGTATGTCATGCACAAAGAACTCATCCAAATCACATTCTCGGTTCTGCATAGATATATATAGTTGGCTAAATAGTTCCACATTGTTCTGAAGCACTTTCAGCTTCTTCCCCTGCTGAGATGTTGCTTTATGCCTTGGTCTCTTGAAGAGTGCAATAGAATCTCACTTTTAATGCTTTTTGCAGTAGTGGTGCCTCGAAAATAAAGACTCACATGTGACATTTTGCCGTATTTGTCGGCCATTTTGGATTTTACTGCTGTACATGAACATTTTTAGAAATTCCATAAGCTAACATTTATTAGTATACCAAATTTGGTGGTTTTATCCGCCAGGTAACGGTAATTTCAATAAGCCACCTCACTATAATTAAAACAGATTAATTTTTAAAATTTTACAAAACTATTTTATACAGGCTCATTTTTTTTCAACTAATCATGTTCAAGTAGTCATTCACGAAAATCGCCATGCCATACCGTTTCGGCGGTTCTAGGTAGTCGCCATATTGCCGTAAAGAAGCAGATTTTTGGGACTAGTTCAAAACGATTCCTATTTGAAGTACCTCTTCTTTAAGCTAAAATCCAAATTCCCTAGTCGTTATAACTTAAGATTATCCATGTATATGAAAATTTGCATAACATAGAAACTTTTTTTTGATGCATTTATTATGTTGGCAAAAATGAACGAAATCTAATTTATATGACATTATTTCGAAGTACTAGGTGAGTCTGGTAAGGATTTGCTGATCTCGCATTTTAGCCAGACTGTATTTTAAACTATTGTTATAATACAAACTCTTATCTGTCATATTTTTAGGGCTGCCAAAATAAGAGCAATTATTTTTGAAATATTTTTCAGTTTTTCACGTGCCAGACATATTTGCCAAGCCTGCAGATTGGCCAGACTGTTTTTTTACTTGATTTTACTGTCCAACTTGTTAGTAGAACCAATTTCATTACTGCAAAGAAAAATGGAACGCATTTGTATTTTCAAAGGCATTTTTTGACTCAACGAATCTGAAAATCCCCATAAATAATATACGATTTTCTACTCAGAATCACTAACTGAATAATCCTATCGATGTTCGTTGACTGCAAAAATTAATACCAGAAAAATTCACTGGTTCTTAAACTATACAGGGTGATTCATAAGAAATGGGTGATATTTTATCTGCAGATTCTATAGCGGAAAATATTAATTTTTTGCTACTAACTGGGGATCAAATATTAATACTTACTAAGATACAGGGTGTTAAAGTTATAAAAATAATTCAGTAATGTTATTAGGTTTTTTCACACATAAACATAAAAGTCAGTACAATTAGGTTTTTAACGTGAGAGAATCGAATAAGCTATCATTTTTAGTGTATTGTATAGCTATCTTGGTTTAACAGAATCAGTCATAACTTTTTTGTACTTCGTTCAGTTATAATCTCATTACAAATTTTTTATTTAACTATTTAACCTCTTCAGATATTTGGTATTAAAAGTTATTTTTGTTAAAATGAAGAATAGAATATTACATAATATGCATTTTTAGGAAAGTGAGGATCATTGCAAAAAAGTTTAAAAAACGTATGGGTGCGCAGGATTTTCTAAAATGTAAATATAAGGGTGCATTTTCTGAAGATAAAGAAAAGTATCCCTTTTTGTTTAAAAATAATGGTTAAATAAAAAATTTGCAATGAGATTATAAATGAACGAAGTACAAAACAGGTATGACGGATTCTGTTAAACCAAGATAGCTTAGGAGGCGCCCTCTATGTGATACACCGAAAATGAAAGCTTATTCGATTTTCTCACGTCACGAAAACCTAATTGTGTCGACTTTTATGTTTATGTGTGAAAAAATAACTGAAATATAACAACATTACTGAATTATTTTTATACCTTTAACACCCCGTATCTCAGTAAGTATTAATATCTGACAGTTATTAAGCAAAAAATTACAATTACCCGTAGGAAAAGTTGAACTTTTCCTAACTCAAACCATCATTTAAATAGAGAACTTTTCCAGGCAATAGTAGAAAATAATATTTATTTGATTTTGCCCCCATTTTTATTATTATTAGATATCCAACCCATTCGGTTAAATACAACTTGTATTCTCACCAAATAATTTAATATTTCGTATTTTATATAATTTATATTTACGTAAAAGAAACTGATATGACAAACTTCTGCTTGGTCAGTAAAATGAGGAAAAAAGGAAAAACAAAGACAAATAAAATAAAGAAAGGTAAATAAGGTAACATAAAGAGCAACTATTCAACGGGCGCGAGGCGAAAGTGTTAAAATAATATTTACCCAGAAACATCTGAAACAAAATCAATATATTCGGAAATATAAAGATAATATTGAAAAATGGTTGGCGAGAGCGATCCTGGATAAAGAGGAAACTATACATGTCTGAAGTAATAGTAGATATAATTTCAGACATATTAAAATGTTAAAAGGATTTCTAGTTTCATTTATTTGCCGAAGGATTTTCTCTTTAAACAAACTAAGAGATGTAAATTCCAGGATATACCTCCTATACCAAATATTGAACATCTTAATACGATGGTGTAGTAAAATTATGCGTTAAATCTGAAAGCATTAAGTGTTAGGAACATTATAAGGCTAATTTTAAAATAAATTAAACGTTTCCGTGTCCTGGCGATATAGTCAATTCATACATATATTAAAGTCCAGTCGTTTCTGGATGACGAAGTGGGCAGTAAAACAGAGTGAAACACGAGGTATAGTAGTGAAAGCTTTACCTGCTTTCACTTACAAGAGATAATGCACATCTGCTTGTCCAACGTTGCGGTATGTGGGCATATTCAACGGCTGATGTTTATAAGTTGAAATTAATAAGGAGACATTTCCTATCTCACTTAAATGACTCCCTATACCTAGCCCGTCACAACACACAGTGTATAAAATATCAATAGACCGACTTTTATTATAACATTCAGATCAAATAGTTCAATGCAACAATAATCACTGGTATATATCATATAAAAAAGCGCTCTTGAAACTACCTACGAATATGTTGATAATTGTGGCAAACGATGTATAAATGCAATTCATCTCTTCAGGACAGAACATTTTGAAATAATACATTATTTTAGTTCAAAACTCAGTTTGTATAGTTTCCACCAAAGCAACGTAGACACCTCACATCTCCTTATTCTGTTGAGTGTTCTATTGCATAAATTAACTAAATTAATGACAGGTATCCATACCATTTTGAAGCTTACAGCATCACCTACAATTGTTTTTGAAACATGTTTCAATTCAAGTGCGACAAAAAAAACATCATTTTCTAAATTACCTCCATAACTATTCGAAATATGACAAAAGTTTATGAGACCTTTTTCTTTCTATACAAAAATACAATAATTTCAAAAAAAAAAATCAAGTCACTATCTCAACCGTTCACGAGATATGAAAGATTGAAAAAAAAACACCCCTTATGGGGGGGTGAAGGTCGAAGCCCGCTCATCTGAGGATAGAAACATGAGTTATCTTAAATAAAACAATGTAACTAAACAGAAAAATTATGTTTCTAACTTTAATCTTTTATTTCCCACGCCATGACACATGCGCTTCCACTATTAATAAACACTGAAAATACTCATTTTATCACGCTGCGGTTAAGGGTAAAACAATATGTCGATCGTGAAAATTCGTGGCTTCAAACCCGTTTTGCTGTGTACATTTCAAAGTCAATTTTATGCCAAATACAAAATATTTCAATAAGATCAATAATCAAAATTGCTATTATAACAAAGGAAAAATCTAAATTTTATTAATATTATATATTGTGCGCGTTTTTTATTAGTTATTTCGTGAACACTCTTTTTTAAAATAATCTTTAGACAGGTAGATTTTTATTTCTAAATATGCAACTGTCAAAGTTGTGACATTGATGTTTCTTTTAAATAACAACGTGCATTATAAGACTTTTGAAAGGTCTCTTGTTTTCAGTTATTTCAAATGAACAGACTGGCTAGAATTTAAATATGATCTAATAGTACATGAAAATTAGATTAAAAAACACTGAATAGGAGAAATAATTTATTAAGTAATAATATTTGGGATGCGTACTCTAGATAGCGTTAGAAATAGATACCCGAAAAGTTCCCCTCCAATTTGGGGGTGAAACGTCCTTTTTTTTTGCAAAAAAACCACCCCCAACGGGGACTTAACGCTGGTTTTTCACTTTTATCTTGTAAACCGTTCGTCGGAAGAGAAAAAAGTATAGGAAATAAAAATGTGTCGTTAAATTCTGCATAAAAAAATGTCCTATTAACCTTGTAGCTTATCCTCACCTATTTCGTGCTAACAGCGTCCGAACAGAGGAGTAGTTTGGGGCGCAGAAGTAATAATCGATCCTACTCCAAGTTTCACAGCAAATATCTTAAAACCGGTTAAGTACTTTAACGAAAAAAATGCTCAGGAATGAATTTATAGAGGGGAATTTTCTCTATAAGATGCAAATATAGCGGGTTTTGACGTTATGTATTTTCCCTTCTTTTTCCACAAAGCTGTGTTTTTCGACTCCACGCAATTATATTAGAAGATAATCTGTACCTACTGTTCACTCGAAAGAAGATTTGGAGTCACATTTCAACTTTGAGCTTGCTTCAATTCCACTTCCTCTCTTCGATGAAAAAGGGTAATAAGAAAAACTAAGAAATTGCCTCTGTATGATATTTTCAATGCTGTACGAGAGAGGCCAATAGATTTTTCCGATTGCCAGTTCATTGTTGGTGGCTTCAATTTGATTCATCGTGTAGTACGGTCGAATCAGAGTACTTTTGACGACGTTTATTCATTACGGCCAAAAAGTGATTGTAGTGTTTGATGGATATGCTGACAATGCCTGCATTATGAAGAGGATCGAAAGACAGCAGCGACTTTTGACACGCATTTCACCGGAAATTATTTTCAATGAGAACACGCCACTGACTGAAACGCAAAATAAAATGATAAACAATCTCACAAACAAGGAATGGTTTATTTCGCAATTAGTGGAGAGATTTAAAAACGATGGGATCAAAACAATTGCTGCTGTAGACGACGCTGACGTACTCATAGTTCAAACCGTCTTAAATGAATCTCATGAAAACGATACTGTGGCCATCGTCGGACAAGATATTGATCATCTCGATCATCGCACTCACACCTGAAAATAAAGATATCCGTTTCTTAAAAGAGGCTCAGGGGAAAATAAAAAATAAAGCTTACAGTTCTCGTGACTTGCAGTCCTCGGAAGTTTTAAAAAGCTGTAAGGAGACAGTTTTGTTTGTCCACGCGTTCAGTAGATGCCATACCACTTCAGTTTTCTTTGGTAAAGGAAAAATGCAAACGGTGGAATGCGTCAATACAAGAAAAGATCTGGAAAAAGTTGTCCGTATATTCAACAGCCATAGCTCAACGAAAAAAGAGCAATTCGCGCTAGCAGTATACAAAGCCCCCAAAAAACAGACATCTTTGAATCGTCAAAGATTCATTATCTTCAATAAGTTAGTCGGTCAATCTAGTACCGCCGGGGTTCTACCAAGACTGCCACCAACATCTGAGGCATTACGACAACATTCTTACCGAATATTTCTCCAAATTCATGCTTGGCTGGAGAAAACTTAGAACCAATGGAATGGGGTTGAAAGAAAGTAGGCAACATTTTATACCACCGAGTTAGCAACACCAGTTTCCACCCTAAAGCGAATATCCTGTAGCTGGAAAAAGGGTGACAGAAAACGATGCAGCTGTGTTAAGGTTGGATTGCGCTGCTCAACAATGGGCTTTAATTGCCATGGGCAAGGATGTTTAAATTCTGAATTCGAAGAAGAGTTCGTCGATAAGGAACTCCTTAATGAGTAAAATTGGAAAGAATTTTAGTGGAATAGGCCTACAGGGGAAACCACCTTTAAAAAAAACGCACCGAGAGCTCTACCTCGTGGGTGGTGTCGAAACGAGCTCAAATTGAAAAACAAAGCTTTGTGGATAAAAATCATTTGCGTCAAAACCCGCTATATATGTATCTTATAGAGACAATTCCGCTCTATAAATTAATTTCTGAGCGTTTTTCTTGTTAAAGTAACCGGTTTTAATATATTCACTGTGAAACTTGGAGTAGGATGGATTTTTACCTCTGCGCCCCAAACTCCCCTCTTTTCGGATGCTATTAGCGCGAAATAGGTGAGGATAAGCTACAAGGTTAATAGGACATTTTTTATGCAGAATTTAACGACATTTTTTTAATTCTTTATACTTTTTTCTCTTCCTGTAAACGGTTTACAAGATAAAAGTGAAAAACCACCGTTAAGTCCTCGTTGGGGGTGGTTTTTTGCGAAAAAAGGACGTTCCACTCCTAAATTGGGGGGGGGGGACTTTTCGGGTATCTATTTCCAAACCTATTTAGAGTACGCATCCCAAATATTATTAAGTTATAAATTATTTCTTCTAAAACATCTAATTTACGTGGACTATAAATGATCATATTTAAATTCTAGCCAGAATGCTAAAAAATACGTTAATAAAAAATTAAACAATTTAACAATAAACATATTTATTGTAAAAAATAAAACAAATAGTCAATATTTTTATATTATTAGCCTTCAGCAAGAATACGGTACGAGAGACGAAAACTAAATCATCTTCTGCTCAGCCAACTTATATGGCATCAAGCGTGCCACAAGGACTAATATTTAGGCCTTATACATTCGACCATTTTGAAGTGGTAGAACAATTAACTATTCAAGCTCTTGCAGATGACACACAAAAAATATACCTTCTATTTGATCCAAATCAAGCTAATTCATACTGCGAATGTTTAAATAAGGATCTAAACTCGATTAATGAATATTCTGGGCGGCATAACCTAAAACTTAATACCACCAAATGTAACGCTCTCATTTTTTGTCAAAAATCTTCAGAATAATTACTAAATAATAACATAAAATTAGTTATTAATAATCAGATTTTAAACGTGGTCAAAAACGGAAAAAATCTTTGTACCGTATTTGACGGCTAATTAAGATTTGAAAAATATGTCCCTCTTCTAGTAAGAAAATCATATGCAGTTTCGGAACTGCTCTATTATAACGCTAGCATTTTAAATAATGCAAGCAATTAAAACAGAAACGCTAGTTTTGTCAAAACTAAAAGTTTGAAATAATTGAGAACTATTGAAAACTGATGATTTTATAAAGAGTTAAAAGACATTTAAAAAAATAAGGTATCCCATGACCCATGTTTCCATATTAAAAAAACTTTCATGGCATCACAACGTTGACCGAAATGATCCTATAAATTCAACAGATATGTCAAAAAAATGTTCATTTAAAAATAAAAATTGCGAATCTGAGAATTTTTAAGAAAATAGTCTGTTCAAGAAATAATTTCTATACTTTACAGCATACTGTATAACAAACTACAGGAGTCTGGCACTAAATGAGCTAATAAAGGTTGCCAGACCCTAATTAAACCAGTCGTTAAACTCCGCAAAACTCAATAAAGGTTACCGAAAGAAATGAGTGTAAAAAGATGGAGTAGGTAGTTATTATCACCTCTGGTTTAGTTAATTACCACATCTCGAGAATTGAATTTCTGTAATACGTTTATAAAAATGGAGGTAAATTAAAACGCACATAAATAACTTCAGTCGAAATACAGTTAGTTAATTTAAAAAAAACTCTTGAAATATGAAAGCTTTGTTTGAAAATTTCTATATCTACAGCGTGTTCCATTTTTTACAGTACCACCTTCGTAGCTCAGTTACTAATAAATCGATTTACTTGAAATCTGGGTAAGTTGTACACCTCTTCGAGATAACTAAAAGCCCATATATTCATTTAATTTTCTCCACAGACATACGGATTGGGGGGGTAAAAGTTGGTCAATTTTCAGGTAAATCGTATTGGGGATTTTTTATTAAAAAAATATTACCAATATCGTGCAGGGCATCTTTTATGTGAAATTTTGTTAAAATACCTCGAGTAGCTTTAAAGTTATAACAAGTAAATATGACCTTTTGTCAAGAATTAATGGGCTTTAGATTATCCAGCGGACAACGGTAATTCCAACAAAGCGTGGCAGTGCATTATTAAATGAGGAAGGGGTGGGGAGAGGTGGGAAAGGGGTGGGAAGTGGAAAAGGGATGAGGAGAGGTGAGAAGAGATGGGAAAGGGTGGAATGAGGTGGGAGTATGGTGGGATGAGGTGGAGAAGGAGTGGGAAGAGGTGGGAATACGGTGGAAAGATGTGGGGAGAGATGGGGAAGTGGTGGGAAAGGGGTGGGAAGAAGTGGGAAGTAGTGTTAGAGTGTGACTGTGAGAAGATGGGAGAGGGAAGGGGTGGATTGCTGTCTGTAAAATAAGTAGACTAAAAAGTAAAAAATAAAATTATATAAAGAAAATATTTTTAAGAAAAAGCTTTTTGAAAAAACTACTAAAAAGTAAAATTTTTTTTTTAAATTTATACACCTGGAAACCAAAAGCTTTGGGGGCGATCAGTTGATCAAAGTAACTATACAATAGCGTTATATGACCGCCCCCAAAGCTTTTGTTTTTCAGGTGTGTACATTTTAAAAAAATGATTTTTACTTTTTAGTAGTTTTTTCAAATAAAAGCTTTTTCTTAAAATATTTCTTTTATATAATTTGATTTATCTTCACCTCGATTCGAGTTAAAGGCCATTAATTCTTGACAAAACGTCATATTGTTTATAGCTTTAAAACTACTCGAGATATTTTAACAGAATTTGACACAAAAATGTTTGAACGGATGGTTTATAAAATGGTGGTAATATGTTATTTTTTTTATATTCCTAATACGATTGTCCTGAAAATTCAATCAACTTTTTTGACCAACGGATTAGATGTATTATTATGAAATATGTATATTAGTAAAATGTATAACCAAAAAAAAAATATAGAGAATAACATTTCTACTTAAGTGACAAAAACTAAGAATTTTTTTAAATTTAAATGATTAATAACTTTTTTATTTACTGATTGAATTGAAAAACAATAGGGTTCTTCCTCTAGCTAACGTCTACTTACTTTGCAAATTTCAATAAAATCGGACTTTTCTTTCTTAAGTTATCGTGCTTACAAGAAACGTGACGGACGGACAGACGGACATTTGAAAGTTGTTCAGAATTCGTTCACTAACATATGAATATATGAATTTTTTTTCTCTACAAGGGATATTTCCGGTTTTAGAAATGTGCCGATCAAATGCAGTATACTCTTCGTTTTTGCAAAGAGTATAATAACTGAGCTACGAAGGTGTTACCGTATAAAGTGGGACTCTAGAATTGACTCTTTAGAGAAAAGTTTTTTGCTTTCTAAAATTCCATTATTAGACATTGGCAGACAAATTTGATTTCGCGTTTTGAGTTTTGCACATACCTATGTGCACGACACAACGTCGACTCAGAGGTTTAAAAACAACCAAAAATGCCTCAGAATAACTTATAGGAATTCAACAAAAAAGCCCAGCTTATGTTTTATTTTCTTCGATAAGCAGAAGTTAGCGATAAGTTTGCTGCAAACTTACTGTACTGTATATGAATAGATACTGTTTCCAATTATATTAAACGTTTTTTCTCCTTTTAATAGGTACCTGCGGCTCTCAGAGATTTACTGGAGACTTCACTTACTTGGGAATTTGATATATTTAGGTTGGAAGACTTAACAAGAAAACGGCCACTACAATATATTGGAATGAACCTATTTAATCATTTCGAGGTGGCTAGTGTACTAAACTGTGATGAAAAGACTTTATTTAATTGGTTGACTGTTATTGAAGCGAATTACCATACGGAAAATTCATATCACAATTCCACGCATGCGGCTGATGTTATGCAGGTAAGACATTTTTAAATACATAGTTCCTAATTAAAAAGCCCAGTGACCAGGCCTGGATAGGAAAAGCGGGCAACTGGTCAAATTCCCGGTGGGCTGGTGGCTTATGGGGCCGCCGAGTTCCAGCAAAAAATATTAGCAAGGGCCTACCAGTGCCAAATGTAAATTGTTAATAAAATTGATTTGACTTTTATTTTGTTAGTGAAATATTTCCATAGAAGCTGAAATATTGATTTTTTAACGTTTTGGTTCACGGTGGATGTAAATATTTGTTTTAAGATATAAAAAAAATTAATATTTTTACTTGAAAAAAAAAATTACTTTTGCACAGATAACTAATTTAAAGCATTAGATGTTGAAAGAACATGAGATTATGTCAGATAAAGAAATTAAGTAATACAGGGTGCCCCGAATTGCTATTCAAATTGTGATAGAACTTTTCGAAATAAGAGAGAAGTTCCATAAATATGGGGGTCGACAAAAATCCTGAAAATTGCTTTTTATGAATAGCTTCGAAACGTCTGAAGATATACAAATGCTAATTTACATAGTTGTTTAACTTTTTATGCTTTATGAGCAGAGCTCGAGAATTTTATCTCTGTGTCGAAAAAATCAGGGTTGGCTCTAGGTCAGCCCGGAAAGATTTTTATGCACAATATATCTTACCTTGTGCTTTTTTTAGGGAATTTCGCAATATCCAAAGTTAATATGGTCAGTTTATTATAAACACTCACTGTCACTATCAGTAAACCGCTATAGATTTGTAGATACAAATATACATATGGCTGGATTTGTACTACGGATTGCGAAACTGCGACCTGGATGGTCTACCCTTTCTCCTTATTGAATGCTAATGTATATGCCCAGAATTGCCATAGTGTAGGATAAGGAATGACGAAACTGACGATTTTGGCTGAATTTAATAACAATAATAAGTCTAATATTAGAAGAGCAGTCCAACAGATGCGCGCTTATGCTCCTTGGTGTTTACTTTACCAAAACAACGTTTTTAGAATTTAAAAGGAGACCACAGGAAAGCTCATTAGCCTATTCATTTTTGTAATTAGTTTATAAACATTGAGAAAGAAGATCTCGATTTTGGAAATAATTTAATCTGGGCTGGCAAAGCTACTTACTCGTAATGAATCCATTAATTTCAATAATTTAAGAATCTGGACTCTTAAGATTCCTCACAAAATTCGTCCTAGGGCATCTCAACGGAAGTTTAGTGTTAATGTGTTCTATAGTGTTATAAATGGGACTCTATATGGGCGTCGCATCCTTCTTCCACGTCTAAATGGACCATTATTTAATGTGATTGATTTTTTTCAGGATTTCCAGAACATTCCTCTTAATTTAACCGCGTTCACCAAATTTGACTCCGATTGATTATTTTGTCTAATTTCAAGTTCTTACATAAATTACTTGGAAAGTGAGACATAAAATAGTTGCAGCAAAATTATACCTAGGCCTCCCCAATTTTACCCGATCCTGAATAATTCTCGTGTGTAGCCGTCATTTTGCCTTATAACGGATAGGAAGTTATGTACTTGTAAAAATTATCATTTGCTAATCTTCAGATGTTTCAAAGACATTCACAAAGAATAATTTTCAGGATTTTTACTGGAACAACCTGCATCACGGAAATTAAGAACTTCCCCACTAATATTTATAGGAACTTTTCTTATTTTGAAAAGTTTTATCAGTTGGTGAAGTTAAGCTTATGCTATTCGAAATACCCTGTATAGTGCCCTTGGCTAATTTTGAGGATAAAAAAGGCCATATAAACAGGTGCACAAAAATTTTTCATTATGAAGAAACGAGGTGTTGAAATTTCCAAAAAATATATACAAGGTGGTCCCTGGGAACGGGAAGTTTTGAAAACATCATAATTTTGAAAGTAACTTTATTTATTTAAAATAAGATATAACAATGGCTAGGTAATTATATGTATTTTTTATTTCTTAAAAATAATTCCTGGTAAATGCCTTCCCCTTATCTCTACGCACTCTTGAATACGATTGGTGAAATTTTCTACTACACGATACAACATGTCTAACGGAATATTGGCAATTTCTTCACGGATTTTTATTTCCAACTCCTGAATATTTCTTGGTTTGTCAATAAAAACCCTATGCTTCAAGTAGCCCCACAAGAAGTAATCGCGTTCTCGTTTTCTCGTTTTCTCGTTTTCTCGTTTTCTAACTGAACGTTTTGGACTGTGTTCAACAGATGATCTGACTCGTTCAATGTTTTCTAACACTTCTATTGGGTTCTTTAAGTTTGGATTTATTAGCTGTACCTGTTTCTGCAAATTTATGAATCCACGACAGTGGCGGAGCGTTGCTGTTACGGGCCTGGGTTCGAATGGTTTTCCGCGGGCCCAGGCCCCCTGCATCAAATCATGGGCCCCCGCGCCAATAATTGATGAGCGGGGGGAGAAATTTGAAAAAAAAAATTTTTTTGCCAAAATCTCTGGCGGGCCCCCGCTACGGGCCCTCATGCTTAATAATTGATGAGCGGGGGGGGGGGGGGAGAAATTTGAAAAAAAACATTTTGCCAAAATTTCCCGTTCACAGGGACCACCCGTTATTACCGTGCAGCTGTTTAAAATAAAAAATCTGACATTTTAACTTTCGGCAAATTGTTTCGAATCAGCATTTCCTCTTTTCTTAAAAAAATTAAAGTATCCACCAGCACACCGCTTCAAGCGACCGTTTATGAATGGTAGTGTACATAATATGAGCATGTAGAGCGCGCTTCTCTACAGAGGCAGTGACGTCAGATAGCGTTTTGCACATTCATACAAATGCAGATATTTCTTTTTTAGTTTTTCGTGAAAAGGACTTTTTTTCAAAATAAAAAAAATCAGCATAAGTAGACTATTTTTTTTTATCTTACGGTGATTAAACAGGTTTTATTTTTTTCTGAATATCCCCATTAATACAACCGGAGTTCCATGCGTATTGAGTCGAGAACAAGTTGTCAAGTATTAGATTTCGCGTTAATGTTGCACTCTAAACTAGCGGTTAAGGTATAATTTTCCACTTCTCTGCTGAGCGTATATTCGACACTGGTTTGCGTGGAGTTCCCCACAGGTACGCATTATAATATTTGATCCCCCAATGGACGTGCCTTTGAGTGCGGTCGACGTTCGACCTTTCGACTAAATATTATATTTGGGATACAAGGGGTTATATACATCCGGTATCTACCTGTTAACATTAGAACTTCTGATTCTATGTAGGTAGCAGGATTTTAGGGCCTGAAAACTTGAATATTCAAGACATATTTGCAAAGATGTACCAGTTCCGATTGCCTATTGTCTTTAGTGTTTCGTATGTATCTTTGTGTCCAGATCATATTACTTACAGTACGTCTCAAAAAATCTCAAATAATATATTTTCATATTTAAACAGGTTTTATTTTTTTCTGAATATCCCCATTAATACAACCGGAGTTCCATGCGTATTGAGTCGAGAACAAGTTGTCAAGTATTAGATTTCGCGTTAATGTTGCACTCTAAACTAGCGGTTAAGGTATAATTTTCCACTGGCGCTAAGAAATGTCGCCCAGTTCTTGATTTAGTGGGCACTTTTGGACTAAAATGTATGACCTGACTAGAGTTGTTGCTTATGCGTTGTAAATTATGAATCTAGTTGTCATAAAGAAATCGTCAGGTACTGCTTTTTCTGCTTATTCACAATATCTTAGCAGCCATTTTATGATTTAAGTATTATTCTAGTTGACCTTCCTTCGCTGTATGACACGTATGATAGCGCCACGCTGTCAGTCGCGGTTGCCTGTTAAATGCATGGTCTCCTCAAAGATTTTTCCCATGGGCTCTTTCCATCTGATCTTCCTTGAACTATAAACCATTCTATATTGTTCTCTCTCTAGTTGATGTGACTAAAAAAGGAGACGATTCGGGAAAATACGATGCTGGGAGTCGCATTTTTAGGGATGTATTTCTTATATAATAATAGAGTTATTTGTATGATGGGCTGTTTGTTTCCCTAACGGTTCATGTGTCAGAAGCGGAAAGAATGACGGGTAAAATTAGGGTGTTAGTAAGTTTGATTTTTGTGCATCTTGTGATATTTCTGTCACGCCAAATTTTACACGGCTGGTAAGTTGCCGAGCTAACAATTTGTTTTCTTTGTCAAATCTCATATTCGCGGTTGCAAGTATTATCCACAAGGGCACCAAGTACAACGAGCTGTCTCATAAATTCAGTGTGGGTACAGATTTTATAAATAAATCACTTTTTTGTAACACTTTTATTTTCACAATTACAACTAGATGGCGGACTGACCTGGATTATAACTTTTCATATTTTTAAATCTCCTTAAACTGCTTACAGTTCTTCCTGCCCTCTTTAGCTACAGTTGACCACACACATGTTAGGCGTGTAAAAAATGTTGGTGTCTTTGACGGTTCGGTAAAGATCAAAGGCGCCGACATTTTATGAGTGCCTGGTAGATCTGAAGACAACTATACTCTTCCCTCGGTCAACTTTTCTTAATATATTTCAATTTCTTCCTCTATGACTTTTATAATATCTTTCCATCTCATCAATCAATAATTCGAAATCACCACCTCATTAATTTTACAAAATATCAAATCAACATAATAGTATATTATGCAACGATCATTTAATGCTTAAGACACGAGCACGAGAATTATGACATGAGCCGTAGACGAATGTCATAATGAATGTGAGTGTCTTAATAGCCATTAAATATGAGTTGCATACACTATTTTTTCTACGACCAGTCATACTGAAATAGAAAATTAAAATTTTATTTCTGAAATTGCTAGGTAAACATGACATAACAAATGTCATGTAAAAATTGATAAATTTTATATCTGTCAGATGTTCAAGGCAATAGTTGATATTGTCAGAATATTGCTATTTGTCGCGTTTCTATTGGTAATAAACTTGTATCGTAATGGAAAATCTGTATCGTAATGAATATCATTCGAGTACAGGTAGGGAATGTCTAATAAACAAATTAAAGCATGTGAGTAGATAAAATTATATAAAAAAAATATTTTTAAGAAAAAGCTTTTATTTGAAAAAACTGTACTAAAAAGTAAAAATATTTTTTTTAAAATTCATACACCTGGAAACCAAAAGCTTTGGGGGCGGTCATATAGCACTATTGCATAATTACTTTGCTCAATTGACCGCCCCCAAAACTTTTGGTTTCCAGGTGTACGAATTTTAAAAAAAATTATTTTTACTTTTTAGTAGTTTTTTCAAATACAAGCTTTTTCTTAAAAATATTTTTTTTATATAATTTTATTTTTTACCTTTTAGTCTACTTATTTTACAGACAAACAGACAGACAAATTTCATTTGCCACCCTCTCCCTCTAACACTACTTCTCACTTCTTCCCACCCCTTTTCCACATTTTTCTACCCTTTCCCCTCCCCCTCACCCTCCCCACCTCTTTAAACCCCATTCCCACCCCTTTTCCACCTTTTACCACCCCTTCCCCACCTCTTCCCTTTCCAACCTCTTCCCATCTCTTCCCACCCCTTCCCCATCTCTTCCCATATCAAGGGGGTTGTGAAGAAAAAGGCGATCCGCCATCTTGGAACGTCCGCCATATTGAATTTAAAATGACGCCACATAGTTTGTCGTATTTTACTTGTCAAGCCCTTTCATGGGGTTGTGAGGAGAAAGGCGATCCGCCATCTTGGGATCCGCCATATTGGATTTAGATCGATAATGGCTATACTATGTTACATTGTCACCGTGAGCCAAATTTCAAAGCTCTAGCTTAATTAGAACTAATCGAAATTCAGCTTGCAAGATTTGACCTAAACTAACAAACAAACATACAAACAAACATTGCAAGTTAAATAAAAGCTCTTAAAATATTACATTATTTAAGAGTGGGCTCGCTACACAAGGTATATAATCTTGTTTACTACTTCACAATCACGTATCTTTAACGTGTCTGGGTAGTTTTCATTTGCTTGGTGAATGATCATCTGAAATAATTCATTATGGTGTATGGCATATGCATACATATATATAGTAAAAATTTGAGAGTTATAGCGCATTTTAGTTTCGGAAAAAGTTGTAGGTTTTTTATCGATTGACTGATTTACTAGTACGTCGTAGGCATGGCTGCCACTCCCGGGAAATAAATCGTTGGGCCGGCTACATCTACACTTGGCTGAATTTGGGTCATATTTGCTTGTTGCCAGTAGCGAGAGCCACATAACATAAATAGACCTACATTTTAATTTTACATCACTCTTTACAAAAATTTTGTTAAAAAAATACGATTTGTGTGTGAAAGTAATACTAAAAACTTTTTCAAATGGAATTTTTATTAAAACTGAAAAATAAATATAGCTTACCCTTAGGTAAAATCGAGAAATCATGTTTTTTAAATATTTTGGTGCCCTGTATAAAAAAATAAAGTTTCGTAACATAAATCGTACTTTTTTAAGGTGCAAAATTTTTATATAAAGAGTATTTTTTCCAAAAAATTAAAATTTAGGTCCATTTATGTCCATCCGGGGACACCCTGTATCTGAAATAATGTTATACATTAAAATAAGCAGAATTTCATTATTGATAAAAAGCTATTCTTGTAAAATTTTGATATCTCTAATGGCACTCAAGATAATTCTTATTAAATTAAAAAACAGCCAATTTTCAGCCATTTTTTTAATATGGCGGCGAGAGCTCACAGCGGATTCGGGTGGACTTGTTTTATGTGTTATTGTTTCTGGACTAATGGGTTTATTTAGTCAAATTTCATATTCCACTATTTAGAACATTTATGCGAAGTAATCTTCGAATAATTATAACACTAAAAATTTGAGGTCGATCCGATAAGTAGTTTCAGAAATATACAGCTTTGAATATGAACCGAAGCGCTCAAAGTGCTGACGTCTTTGTATCCGAAAGTCTGCTGTCTCGAAGGTGCGTTTACTTTGTTAGAATCCGACAGTTTATCTAATCTGCCAGAGATGTACTTGATTATGGTCATTGGATACTATTGAGGTGTTTTAGCACAAAAGTATGCAGTATATAAATGCCGAAAAGAGGGGAATGAAAATGCAACTAAGAGTGAATGACGTCACGTAGCGTCGATGTTCTTAATTAATTTTAAAGCCTATAGAGATGCTAGAATAGTGTTTTCTTGCATTTCGCTCTAAGATTAAGAGATCTTTTGGAAAACTTAATAAAAAAATACGCTAAATGAGCCCATTCTGAACGTTCATGCTGAAATTCAGCTTTATACCATTTTTGTCCAGCAACAAAACCCTATTTACTGAACTAGTAGTCAAATGCCTTTAATATGATGACTAATAAAAATAAATTATGCTGTTCCCAGATAGCACAAACATAAACTTATGTTATTCTTAAAATATTCCTACAGAATATTTAATTATTCTTAGAATAACACGACAATAATTATTATCTTTTAAGAATATTCCTAGAAGTAACCAACGGTACAACTATATGTCTCTTTAGAATAATTTCAGAATAATTCGCATATTATTCTCTGGAGAATCTAGAATATTTTGAGAATATATTTTTATGGTTAATCATAGATTATGTTTTCAAGTTATCTTTATACTAATGCCAAAATATATGTGCATAATATTAAATTATCCTCAGGATATTTTTATGTTTAATCATGGATCGTATTTTCAGGTTATCTTTATATTAATGCAGAATAATATGTGCATGATAATAAATTATTTTTTTTTGTTTTATTTTTTGGTTTTATTACCACATACGTCCTTATCTTCAAAATAGTCGAAATAATTTACAATTTACAAAATTATTAATTATTATTGGAAATAACTTCTACGCCTGTGACTTTACGGCAAAGGATGCAGTTAGAGATTGTTCTTTTTTGACAACTAATATATAATATAAAAATATCAATAAATAATTATTCCCTGAAGTTTCGGAAACTTTCTTTCTCAAAGGACTTACCTTCTCTTTGACCAAAGAAAAGATTTTATTTTTACTTTAAGAAAGGAAACGGATTTAGTTTCCGAAATGTCAGTGAATAATTTATTTTTGATATTTTTATATCTATATACTAGTTGTCAAAAAAAATAACCTGTAACTGCATCCTTTGATGTAGTCACGGACGTACAGATAATTTCCAATAATATACTATTTTGTGAATTATCTCTGGACTATTTTGAAGATAAAAAGGCGTATAATAAAATCCAAAAATAAAATAGAAAAAACACAGAAAATACCACAAATAACTTTTAGACAATATTAAATTATTCAAAGTATATTTTTTTCTGCAAATGTTTTATTGTCAGGGAAAAATAAAAATAAATGTTATTTATATATATGTATACGGGTTTAGTTAAGTCAATTTCAAAATTCCCGTCTTCTCCAATTCGAGCTTATGGAGCAATGATAACGGTGCAACGATTAATGCTTTTCTGTTCGCCATACAGCAAAGTTTTTGTTTTTACTCCATTACGAATATAAAAGGAATAATTGTCAAAAAATCGTTTTTTTTTATTAGAGTTGCTGCGATAACTTATATGCTTTGGGGAAGGTGGGAAACCTTAAATTTACTTGATAGGACCCATGCGAAGGCTTACGCAGACTAAAAAATACCAACATTTATTAACAAGTTCATTTACGTGGCCTATAGATAAAATAACGAAATAAAAAACAGTTTTAAATAACAGAGGCCTTTACTCTTTAGTCAAAAAAATAAAGAGATACTGTAATTTGTTTACAAAAAAAAAATCCAAAATTTTAAACAAATTGAAAAAAATTCTTCAAATGAAATTAAAGAAACAATTTCTCAGTATATTGCATCGCCCATATTAAGACACACTGATTAAATATTCCTTTCCTTTTTACCCTCAAATCTTTCATTGGCTTTAGTAAGCCCACTTGCACTTCAATATCCTTCACTGTTTGCACCGATCTGATTTTAGCTGCTTCTAGATGTCTATACCATGTTGTGGTTTTAGTTTTCTTATTAGCGTGAGACATACTTAGACAACTTATTTGGACACATACGTATGTTCGACTCTGAAAAAAAAAAAAAACAATAAACCTTTTGCAAATTGATCAAGATATATGGTGTCACAGTGACAAGTAAACGATATTTTATATTGTTCTTTAATCATACCTATTTACTTAATAGGTACGTATCTACTTAGTAGATAGATAAACTTTAGAATTTTATTTTGGAGCTCTTCCAGCAGTGCGATGTTCCATTTCGAAATATTTTTTGACCAAAAGATGAAAATTTAACCTAACAAAGTTGTAAACGGTGTACCTACGTTATCTTTATAAGAGCATGACATGTAATGATGTGTAAGTAACAGGAGGAAAATAACATTTCTTTCGTTATCAGTCCGTTATATGTTATAAAACGAGTACATCATACCACTTTAATAAAAACTACAGAAATAGGCCTGTTATATTTGACAAAGCACGGCTGTTAATATGAATAACGAACGTACCATCAAGGCCTGAATAAAGTAGTTATTTTTACTTACCTTATTTATTATAATTATAATGATCTGGACAGTAATTATCAAATTTTTATCACTAAATACATACGGCGTCACCACGAGATGACCGGCGTGACACATAACCATACACCATACATAAGAACTACACCCAAAGATTACTTTTTTGACAGAACACAGAAGAATACGAAAAGGCGATATGTAAATGGTAAAGGACAGAAGCAGCTGAAAGTTCTATATTTCTCTTAAAAAATATTATTATGATATTCTTAATAAAATATTTTCAAAAAAATAATCAAAAGATAATGTATGAAATTACATTCTAAAATTATTTATCAGATCATATTCTAAAAGTAATCATAAATTATTTGATTTTGCTAAGAATTACTTAAAGATAATTGTTGTAATTAATCTATAGATATTTTTTAAGAATATTGTCAGATTAATCTAAGAATATCTTGTGCTATCTGGGTTATTATGTCTGTTTGGTTTTAACTAAATGGATATAATTCCCAGTGGTTTTAATTTTCATTTTAAGTTATTATTTTCATTAACAATTAAATCGCTTTCATATTTTACCGCATACGACGTTTAATAATAATAATATTTAAGATAGATTTTTCTTTCTAGGCAACGGCCGGCTTCCTGGAGAAAGAACGGATGAAATCTCTGATTGAACAATTAGATGAAGCAACTAGTCTAATAGCAGCCGCCGCCCACGATGTTGATCATCCTGGAAGATCCAGCGCCTTCTTATCAAATTCAGACAATCCTTTAGCTATATTATATAATGACGTGACCGTTTTAGAGTCACACCACGCAGCACTTACGTTCAAACTTACTTTAGGTAATTAACATATTTGAATATTAATCAGTTAATTGAATTTTTTGTATTAGCGGTTCCACCAGGGTGTTTCATTCATTGTTCATTAACGCTAGGTGTGTTTATATTGTGATAAAAACCGCTGCCCAAGGAATCACTACTTCCACATCCAAATTTTTTATCCAAGTCACTCACAACGAAAAAAATTTGTATGTGGAAATAATTGTTTATGGAACTTTAATAATATAATATTTGAAATCCTCTACCCCAAAAACCCATAAAACGATACCCCACATCAGTAGCGGGGTGGGGGTGATGATGGGGGGGGGGTAGTGGGGGTGGATGAAGTAAAAAAATATTTTGAGATTTCTGGTTCTTGCACACACACTAAATCACATTTTTTTTTCATCCCCTTTAATAATGGGGTAGGGGTGGTAATGGGGGTGGCTAATACCAAAACTTTTTTTGGGACCTTAGCTTCTCTTGTATATACTAAATACCAATTTTATGGACTCTTACCTGCTTGATTTACCTATTTTCCCCAAATTTACCCCAATTTACCCCCCAACCCTTCGACGGAACAAGATGAAAATATAATCTAGTTCTAGATCTCGTTAAAATACATATGTGCACCAAATTTCAAGTCAATATCTCAAACGGTTCCAGAGTAAACGTGCGCACAAAAAAAGTTACAGACCGACAGACAGACCGACAGACCGACAGACAGAAATATTTTTTTCGTTCAAACTTAAAATCTCGACGTTTCTTGACATTCTAAGCCTATTTGAACAATAAAAATTTTTTAATTTTTTTTTGTCGTTACTATACTTCCACTGGATGTGGAAGTAAAAATGTTATTTAACTATTGAAGTAATTACATCGTGTTTGGTCTCCTTCGTATTTTTTTTTTTTTTTTTTTTTTGATAAAATTTAACTGGCAAAATTAACAATCACACACACAAGTAAAAATACATGTGTAGGCGAGCGGTGGAGGTTGAATGCATAGCGGAATCAGAAGGTGAACCTCACTGCCTCTCGCGCTGTTCACTTCGGTTTTGTTGTACAGTGACCACCTCTCCAACTTCTACACATTTAAGAGGCAAAGTTATAGTTCAATCGTCTTAGGCAAACTGGGCAATATAATATTAGTAAGACATAAAATATCTTCTTATTCATTTCAACTCATGACTTAGGGGAATATGTCATGATACTAAAACTAATTTTTATTGAAAAATTATCAAAATTTTTTTTTGTTATTAATATTTAAAAAATTCAATTTTAAGGAGGTCATAAACCGAAAATCATAAATCAAAATGTTATTAAATTTCGGTTATACCGGTTCAAATCATGTTGATTAATAACACAGATCTACAAAAAAAGGCATTTTCCTAAGTTTCTGATCTAACTCTTCTGAAATATTTTGATGCGGTGAAAAATGTTTTATCACTTTATCCTAACTTTGTACCGCAATATCTCAGGTTGTAATAGTCAAACAAAGTTCAGCAGGTGTTCATTTTTTGGTTACAAAATATAGAAGGAAAAAAGTATGCTACCCTTTTTACGAAATATTATTTTTCTGAAATCGATCGGCAATGTCTACATTTTCGATGCGATTTCAGGTCGAAAAATGCACAATTCCTGTATTCTAGTCCGTTGCTGAGAAACTATCAGAAAACAGACCGGAAAAGATCCGTTGTCAAGCAACGATCAACAAAACCGTACGGGAATGTTACTTTTTCTGAAATCGATCGGGAATGTCTACATTTTCGGCGCGATTTTAGAGCGAAAAATGCACAATTCCAGTATTTTAGTCCGTTGTTAGGAAACTATCAGAAAACAGACCGGAAAAGGTCCGTTGCCAAGCAACGATCAACAAAGCCGTACGGGAATGTTACTTCCCGGCCTAGGTCGGGAAGTAACATTCCCGTACGGTTTTTTATATATATTTTAATATGGTAATATTTTTGATTTTTATACGTTTAAAATAGTATTGATTGTGATTTCATAATTTTTTTTTTTTTAATGTTTATATTTTTGATTTTTATACGTTTAAAATAGTATTTATTGTGATTTCAGAAAAAAATAGTATGTGTACTTCGGTGTGAAAGCACATTGTGGGGAATGTGCTTTCCCCAGACTTCGATGCTTGTTGGCCTCGGCTAGCGCCTCGACCAACAATTGCATCGTCGTCCGGGAATGTATCGCTTTCACACCTAGATACACAATATACTATTCCCGGCCTAGGCCGGGAAACTAACATTCCCGTACGGTTTTTTATGTATATTTTAGACAGTAAATAAATACACGCAGACAAATTAACTCACATTAAAATTGCATTTATTAGTAAGCAGTTAGATTGTAATGAAGAAATGTTATGCATTAATACAAATTACTTAATTTATAATAATATTGATTGTGATTTCAGAAAAAATAGTATGTGTACTTCGGTGTGAAAGCACATTCCCGGACTTCGATGCTTGTTGGCTTCGGCTAGCGCCTCGGCCAACAATTTGCATCGTCGTCCGGGAATGTATTGCTTTCACACCTAAATACACATTATACTATTTCGAGTTATACAAAAAGTGAAGAAAATTACCTGTTTTTTTTAATTGCTGGCCTAGATAATCAATTCTCACTTATTTGGTAATTTCCCCTCTACTCCAGCCACCCCCCTTTTAAATTTCAATAAGAGTAACAACAAATAAACATGCTCATCCTAAAAATGCAGCCATAGTACAAAATTGGTCCCTCTTGTATTTTGAATAAAATTTCCGAATTTTAAAAAAATCGTTCAATTGGTAGAGTAGTACCTACTACTATAAGAGGCCAGCAAAAAATATGCGCAGAAACGAGTTTGTACACCCCACCGTTCTAAGCCAATGAGAACGAATTACGTGACATTCAATGTTGACACCAGTGGCTTTCTTATACCGCTGCACAGAAATATACACTGAAACTAAAATATTGTAAATGGCATTTATTTGTATTGATATATTTTATTTAATAGAAAACATATGGATGCACACTTATATACACATACTTATGAGTTATTGTTATACTGAAATATTTGTAGTTCACATAGTATTTAATAGTAACATTTTTGTTCTTCTGCCATTTAGTCTACTTTGTCTTTCATTGCGTACTTGTCCGGTATTGGAAAACAGCCTTTGACACAGTACGGCGAGGTTATAGTCGCTATTTATATGTTGCCATTAAAATCACTAATCGCAGTGATTTTAGTTCTTCCATCACTGTTGCTGTCGTCGATTTCCGATCACGGTGATTTAATCACCGGTAGTAAAATATCGCCCATCATATAGCCTGTGCAGCACAGACTTGCAGCCTGCCCTGCGGTAGAGTTTTGTGATATAATTCTATTTTCAGCGCGAAATGTCTTTCCCAGAATAACCCGGGCCTTCGAAAAAATCGTGTATCGGCGTAAAGCGTAAAACGTTGCATAACCAGAGAGTGGGAAGACATTTGTAAGCATGTAGATAAGGTAGAAATCAGTTATATGGAAAAAGAACATCTATTTGACGAAGTTAGTGATGCTAATCTACAATTCACAGTTACAGATTCTTTTGATGAAAGGATCTATAAAGAATACGATGATAATAGAGAAGAGAGTGACGATTTTCTGAATGGAATAGAGCCTCTAGAAGAATCAGACTCAAATTGAACTGTGTCGAAATGCTTGTTTATATACAATAAAAGATTATATTATATTATTTTTACAATAATAATAAAACAACTTTATTTGGCGAGGTTTAGCACAAATTACTATTCTTACACTTCACCTGAACAAAGGTTATTCGTAACACTTGGGCAAGTTTTAATCTACTCCATTACACAGCTCCTTGACCGCAAAACTTTTATTGCAATTATACATCCTTATACCCCAAATGACGCTATAAATATCCGCGCATGTTGGCTCCGCCCCTGGCCTCTTATAATAATACTACTCTATAGAGCAGCGATTTCTTAAGTCTATCGTGTCGTTTTTTTTTTTGACGTAGAACCAGTTCAAACATATTAGGTTCCTTTAAGTATGTCACCGGGCATATGAAATCATATTTTACGACATTTTTTTGTGGTCTCGAACTTTTTAAATCAACAAAAAGTGAAAAAAATGTATTTTTAAAGAAAATTGTTTTTTTTTTGTTTCCACCGCCATATCTTTAAAACTATTAAAGGTACCGAAATTTGTTTTGTGTCAAATTAAAGCACACACTGTAGCGCTTTTAACAATATAAACGGTTTGGGCACAATTCGCATTTTCATTTTTCTAAAAATCAAATAAACTAAAAATACATATTTTGTGTATTGAAATCTTCACCGATAAACTTTTTTATTTTTGAAAATATTTGCATACATGCAGCGAAGAAAATAAAGCCTAATAATCACAAAAGTTTTTGAAAAAATTTGTTTTTGCCTAAAGTGTACCGTTTGGCAACAGCGATTTTTTTTATCAGCGCTAAACGCGACATTGGGACGCAATTAATACACCTCGCATGCAGGTTGGTCAGATTAGTCGCGTAGAAATAGCGTTAGTTGAATCTGGATTAATATATGGCATTCTAGGTTGGGGTGGAGTTACTTACTGTCATCTAAAAAATTAGATATCATTCAGAAAAATGTGCCATCCCCTCTCAGGGGGTGGCACTTAAAAAATATATATATATTTATTGAAGCTGAAATAGAATCAAATTTTAAGAAGAAAAGGTTCCATGCAATTTTTCACATAAATTGATAGTTTTTAAGTTATAACGACTTCAAAATTGCGATTTTAGCTTAAAATAAAAGCTTTTAAAAAAGGTATTTTCAAACGGCTTTCGTCAAGTATCTCGAAAAGTATTACTTTATCGAAAAAATGTTATAGACCAATTACAGAAAGCACCCTACAAATTGGGAATTAATTATATTTTTTGTTTATTGATGTAGGATTAATAATTTCGGAAATATTTAAGTTTATATTTGGTATCCAGAGGTTTCGAAATTACCTTTAAAGTTTAAAATGCATTTTTTTCTAAAGCAAGTGCTTTAAATGAACAAAAAAGAATTTGAGCATTTAGGTAATGCTACATTTTAACGAAAAACTGTATTTGAGATAATTTTTTTAGATTATTGGCTAATTAGAGTAACAAAACGAGTAAAAAATAATTTGAAAGCGCAATTGATTGTCTTTAATTTCCTTTCTTAGCATGCGTCACAATTTCTGAGGTATTTAACATTCAAACTGCATTTTTCGTCTTATGAACGTTTGGATGCCATTTGTAAACTCATATCTCCGAAACTATTAAATCTATGTAAATAAATAAACAAGCGAAATTCATTATTATTAGTTTATGAGCTTTATTTTTGGTCTCTACACATTTTTGAACAAAACTAATATTTATTGAGATATTTGGAATAGAAAAAAAAAATACGTTTTATCGAAAATACCTTTATGGTTTAAACTGTATTTTTTCTAAAGCAAGTGCTGCATACGAACCAAAAAATTTGAGCATCTACGTCATGCTGTATATTAATGAGAAACCGTGTTTGAAATTAATTTTTTTTTTTAATTACTGGCTAATTACAGTAACAAAATGGCGACGTTGTTATTAAAATAATGTGTAGACGGACATTGCTTCGGTCATAACTTCTTTGTTTTTTATGCTACATAAACAAATAAAAAAATAGTTAAGAGCTTAATTAATAACCTATTATTGTGTATTAGGCGTAGGTGTCACAGTTTCTGAGATATTTAACTCTCACTCTAAATAGTTATCTTACGAACACTTGGATGCCAAATGTAAACTTAAATATCTCCGAAATTATTAATCCTACATCAATAAACAAAAAATATAATTAATTCCCAGTTTGTACTTTCTGTAATTGGTCTATAACGTTCTTTCGATAAAGTAATACTTTTTGAGATACTTGACGAAAGCCGTTTAGAAATACCTTTTTTTTAAGCTAAAATCGCAATTTTGAAGTCGTTATAACTTAAAAACTTCAATTTATGTGAAAAATTGCATAGAACCTTTTCTTCTTAAAATATGATTGTACTTCATATATTTTTTAAGTGCCGCCCCCTCAAAGGGGGTGGCATCCACCCCCTATAAATTAACAAGCCCCCGCTCAATATAGAAACTTTTCTGTGAAACATTTACTATTATACTGCCAAAAATGAACGAAATCCGTTCAATATGACATTACTTCGAAGTTTTTTTTACCTCTAGGTACTGTACTACTACCACCTGTCTTTTTATTATTAAAAGGAGACTTTAATATTTATTATACAATTTCTTAATATTAACAACATATGATCAATACTACTGTACAATATATGAAATATTGAACAATAATATTGATCCCCTAGATCTTTTGATCACTACTGGTTTTATACCTATTGATATAACTACTACATATACCCCGACCGGAACCGTCAGATCGTTGCAGTCGGTAGGCTTGCTACAGCCGAGCGCGTAAGAATATGACTTTGGCCCGTTAAAAAAAAATCGCTGACTCAATACTATCAACGGGACTTGAAAAATTTTTATCCTAAAAACTTTTTTCAACTATTGGCTTCAATTTGTACGCAGCATGTATATACAAATTTTCATAAATAAACTTTTTTCTCGATTGCCTAAAATTACGTTACTGAAAATAACAAGTTTGAGATTCCTATTATTTTACCAACTTAAAAAAAAATAAATCGGGTTCACGTGGGACGTTGTTCGAAGCGCTATTGTGTCTACTTTAATCTAAAAAAAAAAATAGCTTGATAGCACAAATATTTTCAGAGATATAGCGGTGGAGACTTTAAAAAACATATTTCATTAAAAATCTATTTTTTTTAAGTTTTTCTGAAATAAAAAAGTTCTCGACCACCGAAAAATGTCGTAAAAAACGATTTCGTGTACACGATTATCTTACTAAAGAATCCCACTAAGTCTGGTTTGGTTCTACGCCGGTTTTTTTTTTCTCGAAAACTAAGCGACTTTACTTCCAGATTTTACTCTACTACTACTCAAGATGGTCACACCGACGCACAATAGTTCAACGCGAAGCTTTAGACGGTCAAAGTTCTGAAAATCTATTTAGTTTGTAGCGGAATACCGGGACAAATATCGAAAACAATTCTCAACTCTCATAGGTGTCGGGGGCGGATTTAGGAGTGAGAGGATATATTAAAAATTCAGATATAGAGGTAAATCTTTAGCTTCTTGTAAACTGAGCTATATGAAATATAGTGGGATGTTAGAAAGTACTGACTGGCAGCTCAAAACTTGATCTATTTCAGGAACTACCAGAACTTTAAATTCCCCTAGATTTATGAGACTTTAAATTATATTTGGCCAAGAGATGCCAAAGCTTATAATTCTTTATTTTGAGCTTTTCTTACAGGCTTTTTTGTGATGTTAAACGATAAACCCTTTTATATTGTTTTTTTTTCAGAGCAAAGATAAAAATTAGGAGGAGGAACTTTTACACAATGTGATGTTCACACACCAAATTCAGGCGAAACGCCGATCTGTTCAGCGGCATTATTAGTAAATTCTAATCGAAAGACAGAAACGACAGCCAGAAAAGCAAATGAAATATAAAATTACTCATTTTTCATAAAAAATGAGCCAAGTTGGCAGACAAGTTATCGGAAACCTGAATTGTTTGTAAACAAGTACAAAAAGTAGTCAGATGGTCAGGATTGATTATTTTTTTAGCCATGATAGATCATTTTAGCATAATATATTGACTTTGCTCGTTTCAGTAAAAAGTTCTTTAATCGAGCTGACTTCAGAAAATTATAAATCCTGACCATCTAAACATGCATTTGTTTTCAGACAATTTTGATTTCCGGGAACTTGTATGCCAACGCTGGCTTATTTTTTGAGAAAAACCGGCAAGAGTATTTTATCTGCTTTCCGTCTCTCGTTAATGTTTTTCAATTGGAATTTATTCATAATATAACTGACCAGATTGGCATTTCGCCTGGATTTGGTGTACATAGCCTAAAACTCCCTCCTCGTAATTTTTATTCTTGGTTCTGAAAAAAAAACAATAAAACTGGGTCTATCACGTAAAATCGCAAAAAATACCTGTAAGTTCATGAAAGAACACTAACCAGAGCTCAAAATAAAGAATTTGCTTTGGCTTTGGCTTTGGCTTGGCCAAATATAATTTGAAGTCTCGTAAACCTAAATTTTGGTAGTTTCTGGAATAGATCATGAGTTTTGAGCTGTCAGTACCTTCTATCAATCCACTATATTTCATACAGCTCAATTTACAAGAATCCTAAGTTTTAACTCTGTATCTGAGTTTTTAATGCATATCCTGACCCCCAAATCCACTCCCAATTCTTGGGAGCGTCAGAGGTTTTTTCAATATTTTCCCCGATATTACTGCTACAAAGACGACTTCAGAATTTTGACCCTAAATCTTCACTTTGAACCACTTTCCCAAATGCAAAACCATATTCTAACGATAAATCTATTTGTTTCAGGTGACGAGAGAGTAAATATATTTAAGAACTTAGATAGGGAAACTTACAAAATAGCGAGATCCAATGTAATAGATATGATTCTAGCAACAGAAATGACAAAACATTTTGAACATTTGGCAAAATTCGTGAATGTGTTTTGTACGAGATCATCTAGTTCGGATGCGGAGGTAAGATATCATCCAGATTTTTTTAAGACGTGAAAAAATTATACATAGTAATGTTACGAGCCACTTGAATAGAATATATCGAAATTTTCGTGATGCAAAACTAGTAATTTTTGAGTGTCGTTACTAGAGAAATTAAACTGTAGAAACTTGAAAAACTGAATTCCCGTAAAAAAAGAAAAATTATAATAGTCCAGTCAATGAATGTCCAAAAGGGGATTGCAGAAAACTTGGGGGGGGGGGATTTTCCTCTTCAGGAATATGTTGGGTAGTTGGGTTAGTAGTAAACATACTAAAAGTCCCCGCCCCTAGCCCTGCCGCTTCAGGGAGGGGGGTTAGAAGGGTCCCTTTTTTCGATCCTTCGCTTATATGTTTCCGAGGTATTCGCCAGCGAAAATCGATAATTAATACATAAATTAATTAGGTATCTGAAGTTTTTCTATGAAACCGCATATTTTGGTACCGCCGGTGGCTTTGCCTTTGTAGCAGACGAATATTTTTCTGATCGTAAGTAGATCCTAATTTGTTCTATACTTCAGTAAAATTTGATTAAAATCGGAAACAAAATAAAAAAGTTATTCACTTTAAGTGAGTCATACTGTATATTTAAGGAAATGTATAGATTTCGACAAAATGTTACGTAAGTAAATACATCGAGTGTTGTAAAATAAAGATTGTTTTGTGACTGTGATTTATTAGCAGTCCACGGTAAACCGCTTTGATAGAAAAGTTCCATGTACCTAATTAATTCATTTATTAATGATCGATATTCACTGACGAATATCTCGGAAACTATAACACATAAGAAGATAGACATTTTTGTAGGTTTATTTATGATTAATTTTGCATAGATTACCTTTTTCCGTACGACGGATCGTTTCCGAGTTATAAGCGAAGAATCGAAAAAAGGAACCTTTCCAACCCCCCTCCCCCCTGAAGCGGCAGGGGACCTTTAGTATGTTTCCTAACTACCCCCGACACATTCCTCAAGAGGAAAATTCTCCCCCTACAACGTTCTCTACAACTCTTTCGTTGACTATGCATAATTTATACAGGGTGCGCCAAAGTTCTGAATTTGGTCGATTACGGCTGTATTTAAAATGGTGGAAAGATATTGTCTATAGATTATTTTCTTGGTTTTCACTTCTGAATAACCAGAAAATATGTACAATTATACAGGGTATTCCGTTTTCGTTGGCCGGGCATCAACTTCGTTATTTTAAATAGAACACCCTATATTTTTTTCTTTTATCGAGTCACCCATCTAATTATATTCATAACTCTATTAAGGTGGTAGGTACTTAAAATGAACCGCTTACGAAATAACAGAGATTTTTTGACAAAAAGTGAGGTTTGCGGATAAGTTTTTGAGTACCTCTGATTTCATACACTAGAGAGTTTTCAAAATTCTGCTTATACTGTTATGTTGGGCATATTAAGGGCTAGTAGGGTAGAAACGTTATTAACATTAATCTTATACAGAGTGCTGAAAAAATTGAGTTTATTTTTTCGCTAATAAAAAAGGCCGTAATTCAATTTTTTCAAATGGGACGTACTATTTTCAGTTCTGTCATCTAATGAAGTGTTAAATTATCTTTCCATTGATATATCATAGTAGGTATTTATCTTTAGGGCTTGCATAGATATTAAGGTTAATTATCTGGATCAGATTAATTGTGTAGTAGTACAAGCAGTTTTCCATAATTATTTATTAGTCTTCTGAAATATTGAACTGAATTATTATTTTTTTACTTAGAATTGTTGGACAAAGAATTGAAATTAATACCAGCACGTATGTAATAAAGAATTTACTCGTAATAAAAAAACAATTATTTTAACAAGTGTTCAAAATGTTCACCATTTCGATCGAGACACATCTGAATCCTCTTCCTAAATGAATGACGCATTTCTTGCAGCATCTGTGGAGTAATGGACGCAAAGGCACGTCTGCTCCTATTTTTCATGCCATCAACAGTGGTCGGAGTGTCGCGATAAACTATATCCTTTACATAGCCCCATAAAAAAGTCCATACCTGATATGTGGATAGGGCATGGTGCAGCAATAGCATGGCCTGCAAGGTCGCCCGATCTGACAGGTATGGACTTTTTTTTATGGGGCTATGTAAAGGATATAGTTTATCGCGACACTCCCACCAATAATTATAATCATGCCTATGAAACCAGGAAGAAAAATGACTTATCAATACCAGTCCATACACTGTCTGTTTTCGAAAAAAGTCCACGATATATGGGTATTAAACTGTATAATAAACTGCCTCAAACAATAAAAGAAATAAATAGCATAAGAACATTTAAAAAAGAATTACTTTTAAATAATGTATATTACAACACAGTTTTGAGATATGATGTATTTATTATGTATGTTTAATTATGTAGTCTCAGTAATTATGACCTGACTGTTTGATATTGTTTTATTTATTTATTTTTTTTTTTGTCTTGCTGTAGTTTGTGTACCTGACTTTTAGTATTTTATTACCTTCATTTATTTATGTATTTTATTCTTTGAAGTAATCATTTGACGAGTCCGATACCATTTACTGTAATGTGGTCTATGGATAATAAAGATTATTATTATTATTATTATTATTATTATTATTATTATTACTGTTGATGACATGAAAAATAGGATCAGATGTGCCTTTGTATCCATTACTCCGCAGATGCTGCAAGAAATGCGTCATTAATATATGAAGAGGATTTGGATGTGTCTCAATCGAAATGGTGAACATTTTGAACACTTGTTAAAATAATTGTTTTTTATTATGAGTGAATTCTTTATTACATACGTGCTGGTTAAAGTAAAAAAATAATAATTCAGTTCAATATTTCAGAAGACTAATAATTAATTATGGAAAACTGCTTGTACTACTACACAATTAATCTGATCCAGACAATTAACTTTAATATCTACGCAACCCCTAAAGATAAATACCTACTATGATATATCAATGCAAAGATAATTTAACACTTCATTAGATGACAGAACTGAAAATAGTACGTCCCATTTGAAAAAATTGAATTACGGCCTTTTTTATTAGCGATAAAATAAACTCAATTTTTTCAGCACTCTGTATAAGATTAATGTTATAACGTTTCTATCCTACTAGCCCTTAATATGCCCAACATAACAGTATAAGCAGAATTTTGAAAACTCTCTTGTGTATGAAATCAGAGGTACTCAAAAACTTATCCGCAAACCTCACTTTTTGTCAAAAAATCTCTTTTATTTCGTAAATGGTACATTTTAAGTACCTACCACCTTAATAGAGTTATGAATATAATTAGATGGGTGACTCGATAAAGGAAAAAAATATAGGGTGTTCCATTTAAAATAACAAAGTTGATGCCCGGCCAACGAAAACGGAATACCCTGTATAATTTTACATATTTTCTGGTTATTCAGAATTAAAAACCAAAAAAATAATCTATAGACAATATCTTTCCACCATTTCAAATACAGCCGTAATCGACCAAATTCAGAACTTTGGCGCACCCTGTATAGAGCATTTTTATAACATTAGCATTTCACATTAAAAAAATATGACAGTAAACACTCAACAAGAAGGATAATCTTTCAACAGCATTGTATACAGATACTTTTTCAGAGGACAGTGTCTTGTTATCAGGCCTACCATCCATCTCAATCGTTCTCTATCGAGTCCAAGTAGCCACCTTACGGTAGAGTCAGTCGAACGCCCCTTTATATAGAGCCTCGACTGCCTCAATCCGGGAGCCTGAGCCCAGTCTTGTAGCTCTGATTGAATAAGGCTTCTTGGCAGACCGAAGGCTGGCTCCGGACCAGGGAAAGGAGATTTTGCTCCTTCACCCGCCAAACGGTCTGCTTCTTCGTTGCTCTCGACGCCACTGTGTACGAGCATCCATATAAGTTTAACTAAGTTGTGTTGGCACAGCTCAGTCAGTATGTTTCGACACTTCAGCACTAGCTCAGAGGTCATCTTCTATGATGCAAGAGCCCTGAAAGCTGCCTGACTGTCGTTACATACACATTCGGTAAATGTAGTTTTATATATCCTGAGATAAATGAGTGCAAGAAAGAGAACAAAGAAATTAGGAAAAGAAGTACGGATATACTGCTCCCAGCACACTTCACACTTCGTGAAATCTTATTTTTATCGCCTTGTCGTGTATCAACGCAGGGCATCGGTACCTATCGCTTCTAACCGCGAAGGCATTGTAATGGAATAATATCCGTCTTTCTTTTTCTAATATTTATATTTTCTTTCTTGCACTCGTTGAACTTAGGATGCGTATATAAAACTACATTTGCCGAATCTATACCTCTTCTGAGGTTTTCGCTCGCACACAGCAATAACATTTATTCTTAAAAAATCGTTAGAAACAAGTGAAAGTTGAAAATAAAATCTTATAAAATATCTTACACTATGAATTAATCAAATAATACATGCATTTCAAACGCCAATGACATTACCACGACAGTATGTAGATAAGTTAATTATATAACTGTGAAGAATATAAAAACGTAATACGCTGTACTTAACTATGCCCATAAAATGTAAGTGTCTTTCTTCCATTTTTACGATTCGGCATGCTTACTCCTCTCTTGCATTAAATCCCACTAGCATTAACAATTTTCAATTCCCTGACTTTTTATAAAAATTACAAAAATTCCCTGATTTTTCTCTTCTATCCAGATTAGTATTTTTAAATATTTTAACTTTTATCGTGTGCCGCTCCTTGCACTAAGCGCCGGGTCGCCCGGTCCTTCCGCCGCGCCGGCATGCGGCACTGAGAAAGACAGCTTTTTAGAAAGAAATCAGTATCTTACAAAATAAAAGAGATATCTAAAATTCGAGAAATTGTATTTTGCTTCATAAACCACTGACCAGTCACTAAAAAATGCGCATCAAAAAATATAAAATAATTTTTGTGAAATCTCTGTACTTATACAATTTGGTTAAAGAAAACGCTTTTCTTTCACATCCTGATATTAACGTGCTTTAAAATAAAAGAATGGACAAAACTCACTGTTTCACAAATAAATTATCTCTTAAAACCTTTTTTTTTTTCTTCCAGTTAGTTGGCTTTGAGCTGCGCCCATCCAGCCGCGAAAACTCTTAAAACCTAAAAACCGCATATTGATATCTATTCTCTTTGTCAAGAAATGTGGATTTAAATTCAACCTAGAAATTCCCTTGGTCCGTTTCAAGTGGATAGCAGTTTATTTAGTTTAAATCTTAAATCTCAGAAACTATAGTCAAATTCTTTTCTTTAATGACTCACTCTAATTACCTTCCCTATCTTCCCAAACTTAAGCTGCTCTACAGTAAAGTTGGGCATGCTTGGGTTATTTCTGATTTCAAATAATGCACAAGTCACAAGTTTTATTGAAATTAATTCTGTTTTTGTGGATTCCGAAATTTAGACGATTTCTAAGCTTCATTGACTCGACTATACTATATTTAACCATTTTTGAAAACTCGATCGACAACCGAATTTGAACAAACAGCGACCGCAAAAATCGCCTGTTTCGTGACCATAGAAATCGGACTTAATTTTAGTCCTAAATTATATTTTATAGTAAGATAATGATCCTTTTTAAGTTTCGAGTTGAGCCTACTTTTAGTTACTGAGTTATGAGATCTTAAAGTTGCTGTTGTATACCATCAGCCTTCTGGATTGCTGCCAGAAATAATACAAGTCCACAAAAAAACTAGTCTAATCCAATGTTTTTGGAGTATCCGATCATAAATCCGACGTCAGAATTACTCTAGCACGTCGCTGGATTATTTCTGGCGCAAAAAATCCAAAAGTTCAGTGACTGGACCGCAAGACATCTTCTCCCCCTCATTTTTGAGGGCGAGGGGGGGGACACGATACACAATATTTTCCGACCTACCCTTCACCCACTACCCCCAAACCGGAAAACCACCCCCGTTTCCGATTTTCCGGTGCTAGGCTTGCGAGGGCTTGTCGGATCGATTTTTCTTTATCAATTCGAATAAAATAAGTAAAAAGTGACCACAGGTGACCTAACCTACCTCCACCTCCAAAAACGAAATAATGATGATGATGAAAACTCTAGTGATAATGGTAATGACGATGAAGATGATGATTATATATGTAACGAGGTGGACTGTGACATCCATTTCGACTCGGACGAACAGTGTGATTATAATTGTAAGCATCAAAAGATCTATTAGCATAGAATAAGAGTTGCATATAATGAACCAGATGTAATGAATGATCATTGCATGAATAAAAACGAAGATAATCAATGAAGAAATAAAAAATATCTGTATATGCCAATGACCCGTCTCAATGAATTCCCTACAAACCACTGAAGGAAAAGTTCACTTCGTGTAAAGGCTGCTTGACGCTACGGGTTAGTTGGGTCTCGTCTGATTGAGGTTTACTTATTTCATTCGAATTGACGAGAAAAAATTCTATCCGACAAGCCCTCGCAAGCGTAACACCGGAAAATCGGAAAAGGAGGTGGTTTTTCCGGTTTAGAGGTGGTCGAAAAATATTGTCACCATCGTATTCCTCGCCCTCTACGGGGGTATACCGTTTTCCATCTGATTTTCGTTGTTTTCGTGGTATTTCGTTATTGTGGGTCACCTGTGGTAAATTTTTACTTATTCGATAAAAAAAACCGATCGAGCACGCCCTCGCAAGCCTAGCACCGGAAAATCGGAAGGAGAGGTGATTTTTTCGGTTTGGGGATAGTGGGTGAAGGATAGGTCAGAAAATATTATCACCATCGTGTTCTTCGTACTCGAAAATAGAGGGGGGAGGGGGGGAGGTGTAGATGTCTTGCGGTCCAGTCACAGAATGTTTGGGGTCAAAGATTTACCTCAAGGGACCACAACCCAGAAGGCTGATCGTACAGAAGAGAACCTTGAAGATCTCATAACTCAATAACTAAGAGTAGACTCATCTTAAAACTTAACAGTGATCAATGTCTTACCATAAAATATCATTTAGGTCTATAGTCCGATTTCAATGGTCACGAAACAACCGATTTTTGACGTCTTTTTGCGGTAACTCTTTGTTTTGCATGGAATTGGTGAAGGGTTTAATGTTTTCTAGTTTTTTATGGAGACACATTTGAAATTAAGCAAGTATCAGTTTCGATTCACTACACTTCAATGGTGAAATAAAGCAAAACTTTTGTTAAGTTTATGGTGATGATTTGCGTAATGGCTATGGTTATTATTTTTATTAGTTTTACTGATTTTAGTTTTATAATGCATTTCTTAAATCGTAATTCTCTAATATTTAAAAGCTTGCGGTGTATTTTGAGATAAGTGACATTTCCGATTAAAATTAATTTAAATATGAATGTTCAATAAAAGTATAGAATAATTATTAGTGCGGCTGCGAATTATCCTTATTCTGATAATGTGACACCTTGTTTTATCCAGTACTTGAGTATGCTAAATAAATACAACCTTATAAAACCATTAGCTCGCCTTCGAAAATAACCCAGTGAGTGGTCATAAGAAAAGTGCGAAGTATTTACGCCATCTTCAACTATTTTTAGTTACCCCGTATATTCGTTTTTAAAGGGCTTTACAATAGCGGTGTAACTTTGTATGTAGTCAAATTACATACAATTATTGATTTTATTATCAACTGTAGGTACAGATTGAAATTAAGCCAATATCAAAGTTAAATCACTTTGTGTAACTGGATTTTACAGCCTGAAGTAAATTTGAGCTTATAGCTCTAAGCGCTTTGTACTGATTTTCTCTCAGTGCTATTGTATCTAGAGCCGGACCGTAAATATAATTTGAATTCTTGTTGCTTACCGACATGAGAAACCTCTCTGACTACTTTTGTTCTGTGAATAATAAAATAGTATGAACTACACAAAAACTGAAGTGGACTAAAAACCTGGAAAATTCCAATCATTCATAATGTATACCTACAAATATGAATTTTAATATACTTTGCATTTGTGGATAGCAAACACTTGGTTGAACGTCAATTAGTTCAAATTTCTCTGGATTGATGAGAATGTAATACAAAGGGTGTTAAACTAAAGGATCTTCCTAACATAAACGAGACTTAAAAAAAAATTGAAAAAAATAGTCCACCAAAAATTATGAAATAAAATATCGTCGTCGGGCATCGGCCGGTTAATTGAACCTTATTACCTCATAAGGATATTGAAGTCGATTAAAAATTCCTTTGGTTTCGTTCTCGATTTCGTTATTTGTTTACTTTTACACCAAGCTCAAGCATCAAGTACGTGTATAGTCATGACATCTCTACGCTCGCCCTTAGGAGTGTCGTAATCTTTGGCAAAATTGTAGGTTGAATTGCCATACTTGCAATTTTAATCATCATCCTATGATACCATCTGGATTGTCAAAACGTTGGTTAGTACTCTATGCAGTACTTTTTTGTTTATAGAATCTTATCAAAGGCGTTACAACGCTTTTTTTTTATAAAATGTTTCATAACTTTTATATTTACTGATCGAATTTTTCAAAATCAATAGGATTCTTCCTCTAGTTAACACGGTCCAAATTTCAATAAAATCGGACTGTTTTAGTGCTTACAAAAACGTGACGGACAGAGAGACAGACGGATAATCGGATAGACTGACAAACAGACGGACATTCGAGGAACATTTGAAAGATATTCGGAATTTTAGGATTAACACAATAATATGAATTTTATTTTCTCTATTCTTTATTTACGGTTTTAGCATGAAATGCAATATACTATTCTGCGAAGAGTATGAAAAAATGTATGTTACGTTTTTTGTAGACACTTTTATAAGCTTTATTACTTCCACATCCAGTGGAAGTATAGTAACGACAAAAAAATTTTAAAAAATTGTTCAAATAGGCTTAGAATGTCATGAAACGTCGAGATTTCAAGATTGAGCGAAAAAAAAATTTCTGTCTGTCGGTCTGTCGGTCTGTAACTTTTTTTGTGCGCACGTTTACTCTGGAACCGTTTGAGATATTGACTTGAAATTTGGTACACATATGTACTTTAACGAGATCTAGAACTAGATTATATTTTCATCTTGTTGCGTCGAAGGGTTTGGGGGGTAAATTGGGGTAAATTTGGAGTAAATAGGTAAATCAAGCAGGTAAGTGTTCATACAATTGATATTTAGTATAGACAAGAGAAGCTAAGGTCTCAAAAAAAAAATTGGCATTAGCCACCCCCATTACCACCCCCACCCCATTATTAAAGGGGATGAAAAAAAATGTGATTTAGTGTGAGTACAAGAACCAGAAACCTCAAAATATTTTTTTACTTTATCCACCCCCCACTCCCACCCCCTGTCACCACCCCCACCCCACTACCGATGTGGGGTATCGTTTTATGGGTTTTTGGGGTAGAGGATTTCAAATATTATATTATTAAAGTTCCATAAACAATTATGTCCAGATACAAAGTTTTTTCGTTGCGAGTGACTTGGATAGAAAATCCGGATGTGGAAGTAGTGATTCCTTGGGCAGCGGTTTTTTTATAGAAATCATAATTTCGATAACGATATAAGCAAGATACTTAATTCGAGCGCCATTTTTCCAAGATGGCGGCTCTAGCGTAAGAGATAGAGTTGGAGACTTTAGTATGTTTAACAGTAGGCATGAATGAACAGCTTTTCCAAGTTTCAAAACGTCATCAGGCAATAAAATCGATAGAGAAAGGGGATGATTCTTGTATGTTTTTCCCTTCTGTTATTCTGGAATATCAACTACTTGTTTTTAATTAGCTTGTTTATTATTATATAGTTCGATACAATATTGGCCTATTAGAAACCGTTACTAAAAATTATGGTTATGATTATAATCTCACAAAAATGTTTAAATGTCGGCGCAGAAAAACACTTAGATGGTCACTGGTCTAAAGATTTCCTTTTTTGCTTTTCAGGGAGATTCAGTGGACTACGTTCCGCTATCGTTACCGGAAAATGTAACACTAGTGAAGCGCATGATGATAAAGTGTGCAGATGTATCGAATCCCACAAGACCTTTAAGATTGTGCGTCGAATGGGCAAGGCGGATAGCCGAGGAGTACTTCCAACAAACCGACGACGAGAAAATTAAAGATCTTCCGGTCGTAATGCCGATGTTCGATAGGCATACGTGTTCCATCCCAAAAAGTCAAATTGGATTCGTGGATTACATTATCAATGACATGTTTGAGGCCTGGAATGGTAAGTCAACACTTATTTAGCATCTTGGTGTATTAGACACAATTACAACTATTACGAAAGTTTACAGTGGGGGCAAATAATTTAACTCAATTAAAGTCATTTTTCTACTACTACCAAATAATTGGTTTATTATAGATACTAAGAGATCTTCATATTGCTTAAGATGCTTAAGAAGAACGTCAACTGCTTCACATGACCAATCCTCTTGGTGAACTAATTTGTAAATTTCTCACTTATAAGCTGAGATTGGAACAGAACAGAACAGACCTGACTAGACCAGAGCAGAGCTGTTTCTTCATTAATTCAGTCGAATAATTTTTTTTACTGATCTATTGGTCGAAATGTGTTAGCAAATGCTGGCAACTCTGGACAGATCACATCTCATGAGCGCATGATCACTATATGCTTATAGAGAATAGTGTTTTTACATCCTCTGGGAAGGGAACGTGATGTGAGCTCTCTTCTCTCACTAAAAATGCTCACATTTACTGAAGTTACATAATTAGTTTAGTTAACGAAAGAGTTGTAGAGAACATGGAGGTTACTTGGGGATAGTTAGGAGGTAAACATCCCCGCCCTCAGCCCCGCCGCTTCATGGAAGGAGGGGAGTGGAAAGGTTATTTTTCTCGATTCTTCCCTTATAACTCGGAAACGATGCGTAATTAAATGTCCTACAAGAATGTCTATATTCACTTTCTTCCTATGTGTTATAATTTACGAAATATTCGTCAGCCTAAATAGATAATTAATGAATAAATTAATTAGGTACCTTGAATATTTCTATCAAGGCGGTTTATCGTGGTCTGCTAATAAATCACAATCACAAAATAACCTTTATTTTACAACACTCGACGTATTTACTAACGTAACATTTTGTCGAAATCTATACATTTCCTTAAATATACAGTGTAACTCATTTAAAATGAAAACACCCTCATAACTTTTGTATTTTGTTTTCGATTTGAATTATTACCCACTATTTATTATAGAAGAAATTAGGATCTACTTATGACCAAAAAAATATTCGCCTGCTACAAAGGCAAAGCCACCTGCGGTACCAAAATGTGCGGAAAAAATAAAAACATTTTGAATGTTAAAAATTCTAAAAAATGCATCGGATCGGCGCCACAAACGTACATACACCAAAATTTGATTTGATTATTGATACGTACGTGCAATTCGCCAAGACCCACTAATATGATTTTTAATTTTTTTGAGCATATTTTGGAAGAAAATGAATATAAACATTCTTGTAGGAAATTTAAATATGTTTAACTTTGCACATAATACCTTTTTCCGTACGATGCATCGTTTCCGAGTTATAAGCGAAGAATCTGAAATGGCGCGGCTAGGGATGGGGACTTTTAGTATGTTTACCTATTAACTACATCAAAAACATTCCTGAAGAGGAAAATTCTCCCCTTCTGCATGTTCTCTGCAATCCCCTTTTGGGCATGTATTGATTGAACTAAATAAATAGCCGTCCCTGATGTCTGGATGTTCCCATTTTCAATATTACAGCCCACAGTTTATCCCATTCCTCATTGTCAAAGAAGCTTTATGATATAGTTTACGAAACAAATGAACATAGGCACATAATATATTCTTGCCTCCTTTTCGTAAATTCAGTATTTGCCGAAATATTTGCTCTCTAAGGCTTTCTTATATACATTAATAACACAGCCCCACAAAAAAAAAAGTTCTGTACCAGAGACGTGAATACATAGATTTTGTATATTTTTTATGCTGAATCCGAATCTGCATCCAAAAATATAGTAGTTTTTTAGTAAAACGCAAAAACATCCCCTAAAATAGAGTGATACGGTAAAGCTTTAAAATGAAATGCAACAATTTGTAAATACTTTGAGAAAACCTTTTAAAATAAGATTTTGAGCATTAGAAATTCCACCTCTAAGATCAAATAAAGAATGTTATAGTGCAAAACAATGTGAAAAGCCATAGCCTCGTAGTTTGTAATTCCAAATATACAAATGTAGGTTGACAGACAATATACCTAAAAAATGTAATATAATCTTATTTTTAAGGGGCTTGAAACCACCTCTGCAGGCCTAGGTATATCTTACCCCTTTGGTCACATATTTTTCTATTCAATGGTTTGGTCTAAATTTTGTTACCGCGGGTTTTTGTGGTCGCTGATTACGAATCTGAAGTCCGAATCGGAAAATACCTGAATAAAAGATAGCGGATCCAATATGGCGGATGTAAAAAATCTGAAAAGCATTCAAGATTGTGGCAGAAACTTGTTACTCGGGGGTTTTTGGAGTCGCTAATCACGATTCTCTGTAGACGCCTATTTGGTAAAAATTATATAAAAAAAATTGTCTGTCAAACTTACAGATGTCAAACTGGCAGATGTCACACTGACAGATGTCAAACCTAATAGATGTCAAACTGACAGATGTCAAACTGACATATATCAAACTGGCAGATGTCAAACTGACAGATGTCAAACGGGGTAACGTCATTTTGACAGATGTCAAACTGGCAGGTGTCAAAGGGAGTAAACGTCACTTTGACAGATGTCAAACTGACAGCTACCCCGACGTGGTCATAAGATTAATAATAATAATGTACTATTCGCCATTCAAATTTTCCACCCAGCTCATGTAACTCGTTAGGAAAGGGGTACTTTCAAGCTCTAAATTATAATTTCCCACGATATTGCCACGATGATCAGTTTTATATATTTGGCTCCAAATCGTCCCTATTTTATTCGTCCTCATTTTCACATTTAAGCGAGACTGCACCCTGCAAATCGAATTTATATTCCTTGTTTCCCATTTTTAGACATTTGCCTATCTTTACTCAAATGCCTCAATTTTTTTAAACATTCATAATATATTTCTTTGGGTGGTAAATACCAATTTCTATGGTACTTTTTAATCCGCCATAATGGGTCCGCCATTTTGGATTTAAGAATTTGCGAATTAAAACCCCAGAATCGTGATCAGCGACTCCAAAAACCCCCGAGTAACAAGTTTCAGCCATAATCTTCAAATTTTGAATGCTTTTCGGATTTTTACATCCGCCATATTGGATACCCCATCTTTTATTCAGGAATTTTTGGATTCGGACTTCAAATTCACAATCAGCGATCCCAAAAACCCGCGGTAACAAAATTTAGACCAAACCATTGAGTAGAAAAATATGTGACTCAAAGGGGTAAGAAATACCTAGGCCTGCAGAGGTGGTTTCAAGCCCCTTAAAAATAAGATTATATTGTATTTTTTAGGTATATTGTCTGTCAAGCTACATTTGTATATTTGCAATTACAAACTACGAGGCTATGGCTTTTCACATTGTCTTGCACTATAACATTCTTTATTTGATCTTAGAGGTGGAATTAACCCCCTCGTAGGGGTGGGTATGGATTAATTTGCATATATTTCTTTTTAATGCTCAAAATCTTATTTTAAAATATTTTCTCAAAGTATTTACATATTGTTGCATTTCATTATAAAGCTTTACCGTATCACTCTATTTTAGGGGATGTTTTTGCGTTTTACTAAAAAACTACCCGAGTGACCCATATTTTTGGCTGCAGATTCGGATTCAGCATAAAAAATTCACAAAATCTATGTATTCACGTCTCTGGTACACAACTTTTTTTTTGTGGGGCTGTGTAATAATTAATTTTTCTGTATATTTTCTTTAATTGATTGGGTTGGCACAAAAATCCACTTTTAGAAAAAACTGGTGTGTTTTGAATTTCGAAAAGTCCATGTGGGTCTTTGTTTAGTTCTCTATTTCTTTTTTTTTTATTTTTGTAAGAAAGATAATGAACATAATTATTATAAAAATGTATAATTCCGTCTCACAAATGCTCAGACAATAACAGAAATATAATATTAGAGTATATAAAGAGTACATTACACTTGGTCGGTAAATTTTTAAAACCGTAACTATTTCTCGTAGAGAAAAGTCATCCAATTCATCAATCAAGACAGCATCATCGGGAGGTGATTAAAATTACAAATATAGCAATTGTAGCTATAAAATTAACTTATTTTGAAAAAATTGTGAAGAGCATGCCATAGAATATTCAACATTCGGTGGAGAGTATAATGTTTACCGCTAGTTTTGTTGTAACACAAATATATATTAGCCTTGATAAAAACGAAAAATTCGATGAAACTTAATAAATCTCCCTCAAAGTAGGAATGTAAAAGGCAATAGACATTTATGTATGTTTTCTTTAGATCTCCATACAGAATGGACCATTAATAATAGGCCATAATTCAAGGGGATTCTTTGGATCAAAATATGAGGATATAATCAAACATGCTTTAGTAAATTGTTACTGTGGAAAAAGATACAGGGTGTCAAAATTGTATTTTTTTTGCAATATCTCAGCTACCTCTTGACCGATCTTCTCCCAATTTGTTAAAAAACATTTTTTAAGCTAGGAAACAATAATTTATGTAATAAATCACGCTAGCCCGTGGAGGGCGCCTCATGAGCTATATTTGATAATGAATATTTTTTCTTTTTTTTTACGAAACGTAGTGGCTCTTTCGTCTAGAAAATCTCATGCAGGAGTCATCTCTACGTAAAAAAGGTACATTTGATAGAACTTGATAATTCAACCGTTTTCGAGAAAACGTATCTTTTTCCACAGCAATAATTTACTAAAGCAGTTTGGTTATATCCTCATATTTTGATCCAAAGAATCTACCCTTGAACTATGCTGTATTATTAATGGTCCACCCTGAATATCTTCCCCAATTTTGAAACTTTTTCGACTCGGAGCTTATTTCTCAATTTGTGCTTCTATAGATGAGGGACATGACATTTTGAGAAGAAAACAGTATAGATGTTGCTACATATCATAATATCAAAACAACGCCGGATAACCGGCGGAAAATTTGCATTTGGCAAAAAGTCACAATTAAGCACAATTACCATAATTGCTCAGAAAACTCCACCAAAAAGCCTAGTGAATCATCTCTTTCTATAGAAGGTGGGTTTTTGGACAACCTTGTCAATACAACAAACGATTAGAATTTAGCAAAGCATATCAGAAACATTCTATGTGATTAACAGTCTTCTGATAGTTGAAGTCGTGTGTGTTACCCAAAACATTCTATTCTAGATCTGTTAATAAGCTATTATAGTTGAGCTAGTCTTAAAACGCTGTTGTAATATCTATAATATAACAATAAGCTGGGTGGTGTGTCAACAAATAATGGCTTGTATACAGATACAAACAGTGAAAGCATCTTCAAATAGAATATTTCTTTTTTTCAGCTTTTATCGACATGCCAGAACTGCTAACTTACATGCGGCAAAATTACATAAGATGGAAGGAGCTTGACGAACAGGGCCATACAACGTTAGCAGATATTCAAAAATTACAGACAACTGTACTTATGTCTCCTATTTTCCCTTCTAAACCACCTGCCACTATAAAGTCTGAATGATCCAAGTTTTTTCGTAAGTAACGTATTGTTTTAATTTAATTATCTTTTATTTGCTTGTAGTTATAGTAAAGAATATTTCTTATAGGATTTCGCTAACAGCACGTTTAGTGCAGTCAAATTAGGATTTTAATGTGAGTTGTCTGGTCAGGTCAATTTTTCTGTTTTAACGTGTTCAGGGGGTCAATTTAAGTTCACAGCTGTTTTGCAGTTTTTGCGAGGTCGCAAAATAATTTATTTTTTTAAATCGCGTTATCCATCGGTTTTCTTTCTGGGGTCAAAATTCAAAAATTCAAAATAGCTGCCCCAATATGGTGGATGGACATTTTTTCTGTTTTAAATGGGCAAAAAATTTGAATATGTAGGTGATGCTAGAGATAGTAACGAGAAACAGTAGATACATGAGATTTTTTTCAATTTCTAGATAATTACAGTAACAAAGTGGCGACATTTATATTTAAAAAATGTGAAGATCAACATTGTTTCGGTCATAATTTCATTGTTGAAGGAATCATTTGAGAGAGCTTGATTAATTATCTCGAAGATTGGCCTTTAGCATATCAGAACAAGTGTTACAGTTTCTGAAATATTCAACATTTAAACTAAATACTTCACCCAAAGCAATATAAACGTTTGGACCTTATCTTTACACTTCCATATCTCCAAAACTATTAATTCTACATAATAATAAAAAAACGCGCATCCACAATTTATAACCTTTATTTTTAGTTTGTGTTATTTTTTCAATAAAACTAATATTTATAGAGATATTTGCAAAGAAATCAAAAATTTTACATTTCTTTTAAACGGTCTTATAGTTTAAAGTGCAATTTTTCTTAAAGCAAATGTGCTGTAAAAGGACAACAAAATTTGTGCATTTAGATCATGCTTTATGTTAACGAAAAATAGTATTTGATAATTATACTTTTGAGTTACTGGCTAATTACAGCAACAAAATGGCGTCCTCGGTATTAAAAAAAAAATGAAGTCGCACATTGTTCCGCCCATAACATTTAAATTAAATACTTCATCTTATAAACGTTCGGACGCCCTCTTCTTACTTCCATATCTCCGAAATTATTAATCCTACAGAAATAGAAAAAAAAACGAAATTCGTCCTCAACTGAGAAGCTTTCTTATTGTTCTCTAGCATTCTTTCGCTGAAGATGCGACTTTTCTAGTTATTCTTCGAAAAGAGTTTTGAGATATCTGTTCTCTTAAGTTCAAATCACAATTTTCAAGTCGTTATAACTTAAAAATTATGAATTTATAAAAAATATTACATAGTACCTTTTTTCTCAAAATTTGTTTATCTTTCACCACCAAAGGTTATTACTGGGCACCACCTTCTCAAAAGGGGTGATATCCTTACCTTATAAACTAGCAATCCCCGCGTAATACCCGGTGTCAACAGAATAATTAGACAAGCCATAGTTTCCAGAAGTCTCAGACTTGGCGAGGGTAATATGTACCAAAAATGTAAAATTTTTCATTATTTGACATTTTTCCATCACTTCCCGTTTAAATGGAACATCCTGTACATTTTAACATATTCGAATTCCGGAGACGATTTTAAGTATCATTGCACAGTTTAAAAAAAAAACAAATCAATCTAATGGGCCAAATCTATAAAAGAAAAATGCAAACTTAAGATTTTTCGAACTGGTTTAGGACTTACACCACCAACCAAAATTTCCGAAATCACTAATTTGTAATTCACTTTTTCAAACGCCTTTTTCAAACATTTTAGACACTGGTAGTTAATCCCTAATTTTCACGACAAGTAACTTCAAATCGAAAATCGGTTTGTTATTAACTTAAATATACAAGTTGGTGAATGAAGTATGCCGTGAAAATTGAATAAAACTAGATAGTCCAGTCAACGAACGAGTGGTAGAGGACATGGAGGGAAGAAGAATTATCCTTTTCAGGAATATGTTGGGATTAGTTAGGAGGTAAACATACTAAAAGTCCCCTCCTCTAGCCCTGCCGCTTCAGGGGGGGGTGGGGTGGGGGGTGGAAAGGTTACTTTTTTCGATTTTTCGGTTATAACTCGGAAACGATTAGTTGTACGGAAAAAATTATTCTCTGCAAAATTAAATTAAATTTCCTACAAGAATGTTGTTATTCATTTTCTTCCTATTTGTTATAGTTTCCGAGACATTCACCAGCCAAAATCGTTAAATAAATAAATTAATTAGGTAGCTGGAATTTTTCTATCAAAGCGGTTTACCGTGGTCTGCTAATAAATCAGTCACAAAACAATTTTTATGTTACAACATTCGACGTATCTACTAACGTAATATTTTGTCGAAATCTATACATTTCCTTAAATATACAGTGCGACTCCCTTAACACGCTTATAACTTTTCTATTTTGTTTCCGATTTGAATCAAATTTTACTCAAGTATAGAGCAAATTAGAATCTACTTATGTCCAGAAAAACATTCGCCTGCTACAAATGCAAAGCTACCTGCGGTACCAAAATATGAGGAAAAAAAATAAAAAACCATATTAGGCATTTTGTTATTGGAAAATTTTGTTAATGACCAGACCGCAATATTTTATTCATAAAAGCTGGTAGAGCAAAAGTTCAAACCAATGTTTACTCCACTCACCAAATTGAGCAGCTAGACTGAAAGAAATTCAATTCCTGCATGCTTTTACTGGGTGCGATTCAACATCTGCAATATCCCGGAAGAGTAAAAATTCGTGGCTTTACATTTGTAGCAGGTGAATATTTTTCTGGCCATAAGTAGATCCTAATTTGTTCTACATTTGAGCAAATATGGTTCAAATCGGATACAAAATAAAAAAGTTATAATGGTATCTTCATTTTAAGTGAGTCACACTGTATTTTAAGGAAATGTGTAGATTTCGACAAAATAATACGTTAATAAATTCGTCGAGTGTTGTAAAATAAAGATTATTTTGTAACTGTGATTTATTAGCATACCACGGTAAATCGCTTTGATAGAAAAGTTCCAGATATATTCTTGTAGAAAATTTAATTTTGTTTAATTTTGCATAGAATACTTTTTCAATACGACGCATCGTTTCGCCCCCCTCCCCCCTGAAGCGCAGGGCCAGGGGCGGGGACTTTTAGTTTGTTTACCTCCTAACTACCCCAACACATTTCTGAAGAGGAAAATTTATTTGTTCATGTCCTCTACAATCCCCTTTTGGACATTCATTGATTGGACTAAGATTCAAAACGTTCGTTTTGTCAACAAAACAACAGTGCAAATATTATACGAAACACCACTCATCGAGCCAGAAAATGTCAAGAAAAAGGCGGAAAGAAGGCACTTTGAATATTTACTACCTTTTGATTAATCTTTTAATTTGGATTGTTAAAATTTTAGGGCAGTGGTAAATTAAATTAAACACAAAACGAATCTAAGTACGCAGCTTTTAATATTTTTTGTATTGTTCGGACAATGGCTTACAGAGAACTAACTAAGAGTGTGCATATGGGACTAACTTGATTTTATTTTTTATGCGTTCTGCTTAGTCAATAGTTTATAGTTTACAGTATCTCGTTACACATATTAGGAAAACTGCGTAATAAAGTTGATGTAATTTTTGTAAATAATTCCAACACACCCCCTTAAAAATATATCAATTTATAACCTAGGCTGATACAAACATCAAAAAAAAAACTTTAACTAATTACTGCGTTTTACGCGGGATTTTAACATGGTTCAGCATTTGCTGCAAGGACTAGGGAAAACCTCAATTCAAAACCCTAGTCAAACCATTCTAAAATAACTTATAATAACACCATACAGTAATATAATAAATTTAAAACAATTTGCTTAACGACTTTCATCCAGTAATCCCAGCTTGCACCGCAACTCCTTGAAACGCGGGACTGGTAGCGCCTTGGTGAACAGATCAGCCTCCAGGTTACCTGTGGAAACATATTTCAGGCAGATTATCTTGTTCTCTATTTGCTCTCGCGTAAAGTGATACTTAATATCTATATGTTTTGAGCGTTTGTGACTTGCCGGTTTAGTTGCTATCGCTATGCAACTTTGATTATCCTCAAACAAAGTAATTGGATGTAGAATTTGGATTTTTATGCTCTTTAGTAATGATTTCAACCACAGAGCTTCTTTTACCGCTTCAAATGAGGCCATATTAGACCATGTGCCAGACCTCCTAAAGTCATTATAATTTGGGGGGACTGAATGAAACTTTTACCAGCTGTTTCTGGGCTCATGTGGAGCAAAAAAGTCGGGGTGGTCCATCATGGGGAGGTAGCTTTCAAATATGGCGGCCGTTCAAAATGGCGGCCGTTCAAAATGGCGGCCCGACTGCGAATTTTTCAATTCAGTTGTCTCGAAATCGGGTGGAGCAATCTTGAATTTCTTTTCTTCTAAATATAGGTTAATAAATTGACTACATTTTTGTTCGTAATGTTTATGGCCAAAAAACCAGTATTTATCGGTCAAAATTTGAAAAAACAAAAAATTGGGTTTTTTGAAATTTACGTTTTCCTGCTTATTGGACTAACGGTTGGATATATCGAGAAGTGTTCTGAATAAGAGTTTTAGAGCAACGTCTCACCTTTAAAACGCATACAAGAAATTGAAGATCGGATCAATAGAACCCGACATTTTGAGATTCAAAGTGGACGGGGCGGGGTTGAGCATTAATACTGTATTTCAAAATAATAGGGTTTTTCTACACCCATTTAATTATATGACGATTATTAGCATTTCTTTTGACAACTACTTGACACATCTTCGTACAAGTAATGGAGCAATGTCGTCCTTTTGGATGAAATATATAGACCTAATGGAGCTACTTCTCGCTTTTATTCGAACTAATCGGGAAGGAAATTGGTTTCTGTTCTTAGCTGCGGTTGAAAAAATGGTGCCTTGGTGTGTTGCATTGGATAGAGTGCTATCTATCACGCTATGTATCATACCACTTCATTGAATTAACTAAATTGTTAATTTGTTCACCAATACTTTGTAGATGGCGGTTTTTCAGTACAACTAAGAAGCAAAAACCCTTTTTCTAGAATTCCAGTAGACCAAGCCATCGAAGAGACTGTGAACAAAGACACCCAAACTGCTGGAGGTACTAAGGGTTTCAGTCTAAAAAAGCAGGCTGTAGGACGGTACTATGTTAAAATGCTAAGCACAGAGCTTCTGCAGTCGGAATCCTCCGCAGCGTTCTATCAGCCTGCGAAACAAATCACTGCCACCCCGACCTCCGAAACCCACGGATAATTGGAGATGAGAAAGATGTGACAGGTCTCACAGAACTTCTAGCCTACGAGTGGACGAACCCCTTTGATGCCAATCCTGCAGATATTGTACATTTATCTACTGAAATATGTGTTGATGAATCAACAGCTGCTGATCTCATTAATTCGGAAAACAAGGGGGAAATAGCGTATCAAGAGTTCACAGTTCGCCTAGCCATAGGAGAAGGGTTTCATAATCCTGCCAGTCTGCCGAAAAAAGATTCGGCCTGCATAATTGATGCAATGGCTGTACTTCAGTCCATCAAAGGAGAACAAAAAACGTTTGACAAATTGACAACGACTTTTCTCAAGAAGATTTTGAATATAGGTAGGAGTTGCGTTCAGCAAGTTAGGCAGAGATTGGGTGCTATCTAATGATGTTGATGACACCATAGAGGAATTCGTCTGCCAGTTATATGCCCCTAAATGCAAGGTGAAACCTGTTTATGAGCTGCGTTACCAGATGTTCAGAGGGAAGGAGGGGCAAATTGAGAGTTTCCAAATACCTCCTTGTAAAGACACCTTGAGACAGCACAATAAACGTGCCAACTACCAGGCCGGAATATGGCTCAAAAGCCTGGAAACCAGGCCCATAATTCCGGACCCCTTTCCTCATGGGTGGGAAAAGGACATTTCTGGTAACTTATGCGTCAAGTAGATGGAAGGCTTGTCAGCACCGGAGTGCGTATTTTCCTTTTTGCGGTGCCACTGCAAGAGGAACTGTGTACCAGAAAGTTGCTCGTGCTTAGCAACTCAAATCCAATGCATCGAGAACTGTGGGTGCAAGGAGTGTACCAAAGCAACAGTATATGAGGAAGAGTACAATTACAATAGCTGAATAGTGAAGAAGAATAAATTCAAGTTTATTAATGATATTAATAAGGCATTTTTATTTGTCTTAGTTGTTCACATATCCCTCTGTTGCTTTCAAATATGGCTGGCCGTCTCGTCTCGCCTCACGGTGCTCAAAGCATCGAGCGGTTTGTCAATGCGCTCAACCCTGCCCCGTCTGCTTTGAATCTCGATATCTCGGGTTCTGTTCATCCGATCTTCAATTTCTTTTTTGCATTTTAAAGGCGAGATGTTTCTCTATTCAGAACATGTTCCCAATATACCCAACCGTTAGTCCAATAAACAGCAAGCCGCAAATTTAAAAAATCCTTATTTTTCGTTTTTTCGAGTTTTGACGGATAACTACTGTTTTTTCGGCAATAAACATTGGGAACAAAACTATAGTTCGTTCATTCACCTACATTTAGAAAAAAAGAAATTCAAGATTACTCCATCCAATCTCAAGATAATTGAATTTAAAAATTCATAGTCGGGCCGCCATTTTGAAAGGCCGCCATATTTGAAAGCTACCTCCCCATGATGGACCTCCTCGAATTTTTTGCTCCATATGACCCTAGAAACCTGTGGTAAAGGTTTCATTCAGTCCCCCCAAATTATAATGACTGGTAGGTCTGGCACATGGTCTATATACTCTGTTTCGGTTGACGATGCTGCAACTGAATTCTGCCAAGTACAATTATCAAACATTTTAAACAATACACTATTGTGCTTCGTCGGTCAGTTTCATCAGTTGCCCAATCTGCATCAACATATCCAATTAATTCCTCTACAAAGTCACATTTCTTATAAATCAATTTTATGTTTATTGTACCTTTTACATATCTTAAAACACGCTTCAAAGATTGCCACAATTCCTTGTTTGATTTATTTTGATATTTACTCAGCATAGTGAAGTACATAAATCTGGATGTGTACAAAGCATTGCCTATAGTAAACAACCAATTACATTTCAACAGGGTGCGCCGCTGTCTTCATCTGACTCTAAAGCTTCATAGTTTAATTTAGTTGGTAACGGTGTACTTACTGCATTACACTCGCTCATATTGTATTTTCTTATGTAGCCTAACCGTTCATGCCATAGCTTATCTTTATTTTCTAGTCTAATTATAGCAGCCTGACCATTTATTTGCATTAATGACGCATTTTAAACAGTAAAATGTAAAATATACAAATCGTTCATGCGCTTACCTGTTAGTATGATCTTCTGGCCAATTTTGATGATTACTTCACCATTGTGATTCAAAATCACGGAAGCCCCAGCCTCTTGCATTCTCCTTACTGACAGAAGATTCAACGGGACCTCTTGAGCATAAAGGACTCCTCGCAGGACACCAACATGGTCCAAGTTAGTGACTATTTCAATGTTGCCTACGTGTGTTGCCCAAATACACTCTTCCTTTTTCGCAACCGCAATTTTTATCGGTTCCTTCAATTCCTCGTAGTCCTTGTAGAACCTGAGGTCGTTTACGAGATGTTCTGTTGCTCTAAAATCCAATACAAATTTTAATTTTCCTTCTGCTGTTCACTTTGTTCTTCAGTATGCATCATAAAAGCGAAACTGTCCTCTCTTTCTTTAGGGGTAACGTAACAGTCATCATTCCAGGAGTGCCCTCAGATCTGCGGGATAGCTCATGCCTTTTTGGTTGGCGATGTTCTTGTCTTTTCAGTTCCTGCTTATAATAATAGCAGTCCTTTTTTACATGGTTTCTGCGACCACAAAAATAACATTTTGGTTCAGTTTTAAACGTAGGTTTTGTATATGATTTACGAAAATTATTTCCTTTATTTATTGCAGTACTTTCATACTTGTATCGGTATTGTCTTTCTTTAATTTGGTTCGTGTTCCAGTAGCAACTTCTTAACAAAAGCTAAAGTGAGACGATCATCGGACATTGTTTTTATTGCTGTCACTACGCCATCGTATGAATGAGGTAGTGTGTTTAATAAATACCATATTTTCGTAATCTCGTTTACACTATTTCCGCATGCAATAAGGTCTCTGATCATTTCATTCAAGTCGACGAAATGTTTCTTCAAAGGCATCTGAGGTCGTAATTTATAATTAAACAGTTTATCCTGGATATTTAACTGCGTGGCAAGATTCTTACAGGCGTAGGTGGAGTCGATTTTTTTAAGAATTTGGCTAGCTGTCGCATCATCTGGTATTTCACCTAACATCGAATCTTCAACATTTTCGATGATTTGTCCTTTTGCAAATTTCTCCCAGTTCTTCCATTCATCTGTTAAGATTTCTGGCGGTTCATCATCTAACACAGTTAACGCCCCTTCCTGTTCAACTATAGCACGTAATCGGTATTTCCATACTAAATAGTTATCACCATTAAAAGGCTTAATGTTTCTTTTTGTAGGTTTTTCACTGGACATTTTCGTTTTTCGTTTTTCAGTTTTCGCACTTGATCAGTTTTCGTACTTGAAAAGTTTTCGCACTTGAAATTTTCACTTAATTAGTACTTTTTAACTAACACTGTACCTGGGCCTATAACCTTTAGGGCAGTGGTAAATTAAATTAAACACAAAACGAATCTAAAGTACGCAGCTTTTAATATTTTTAGTATTGTTCGGACAATGGCTTACAGAGGACTAACTAAGAGTGTGCATATAGGACTAACTTGATTTTAGTTTTTATGCGTTCTACTTAGTCAATAGTTTTATAGTTTACAGTATCTCGTTACACAGATTAGGAAAACTGCGTAACAAAGTTGATGTAATTTTTGTAAATAATTCCAACAAAAATAAATTTCAGACAGAAAGTTTTTGTTATTTGCAGTACACGAAAAAATCAGGAAACTAATGGCTTGTCTAACGATTCCTTTGACACCCAATACAGAATCGTTTCTTTTATGCATTTTCTCTATTAAATTATATATATATATATATATATATATATATATATATATAAAAAACGAAATTCAATCATCACATTATTTTTAAATTAAAACCTCTAATTATTATACTATCGGGCTACTAACAGCATACGGCAATGTAGAAAATCATATTTCTAACTAAAACCTCAAGAGAGTTCTACAGTCTTGCAGCCCACACACACTTACTGTTTTAGTCTCATAAATTTGATGGATCGATATATAGTATAGAACCTAGAGATTTTTATTCAGAAAGACTGTCATAAGGATTAAATCTCGTTTCTTTTTAATAATTTAAGAGTAAATCTATCAAAGAGAAATTTCTGTATTACACGAGGCTTGCTGCTATAGGGAGTGGGTACACTGCGCGGCATGTAAATATGGTACCGCACTTGTGAACTGAAAAACATTAATTAAATTTATTGGTAGATTGTGATGTTCTCTCAAGCTTTTGAATATTACTTAACTGTCTAGACATCGTTATTGTTTGAAATACTGATTTGTGATAGATCTTATTATTGCCAAATGTGACCAGTCTAGTCTTCTTTGCACTGATAAAATCGAAGTGTACCACATTAATATGACGCGCAGTGTACTCAAACGAGAATAACCATTGGAAGTGAAGAAAAATCACATTTTGAGAAAACAGGTACATCTATACAATTTTTCATACAAATTGATAGTAACTTGAAAGCTGCGATTTTAGCTTGAGAAATCAGGTATTCGTTTCGTTGAATAACACGAAATGTATTTAGTGAAAAGATGCTGGAGGCTAAAAAGACAGTTTACAAACTGTGGATGAATTTGTTTATTTTTATTTATGTAGTATTAATAGTTTCGGAGATATAGAATATTAAAGATAACGTCCTAGCGTTTATAAGACGAAGTATTTAGTTAAATGTTAAATATCTCAGAAGCTAGGGCACTTAAGTCAAAAATGTTGAGGACCAAAGTTAAAGATTATTAATTAAAATTTCAAGTATTTTTCATTTTGTTTTTGTAAGAAAAAGAAAACCAAGAAGTTATGACCGAGGTAATTTGCGTCTTCACATTATTTACATAAGAATATCGCCATTTTAGTCAGTACTTAAAAAAAATCTCAGATACTGTTTTTTCGTCAATACTTACCATTACGTAGATGCTTTAAACTAGAAAAGTGTTTTAGAAAAATTTTTGTTTTTTGCAAATGTCTCAATAAATATTAATTTTAGCGAAAAAAATGGTGGAGACCAAAAATAAAGCTATAAACTGCGAGAATAACGTTTAAGTTACTAAAGCCTCATAAATATATTTCAGACTTATATTACCTTAAAAATAAATAATGTAGGAATTATTACATCTTTAACGATGGTTTTGAGTGTTGTTTGTTAACGATAGACATACTTGTGCAAACGTGAGTAAATATTTTGTTTAGTTAACTGGTGGATGGATATATACGAATTTCTATCATAAATCGGTCATACGGTCCTTACACGTTAAAGGAAACATCACTTTTCAGTTTATAAGAATGGCAGTTTACTACTGCACAAGACATAATGTATAATAATAAAATAAATTGTCACGACCGCCAGCTCTATTAGTCGTCTATTTAAGCACCATGTTTTCCAAAAAAATCTGCAGTTTTTGCAGAAGTCACCAAACTTGCCGTGCGTCATGTCCATTGTCAACGTTTAAGAAGGGGAGCCACCTGAAACCTATCCCCTAACAAAATAGCGGTGATATTTTCCAAAATGGCCCCCATAAAATTTAAATTATTTTAATATAATAAACCTAGGCGTCTAGTTATATGTTTCTAGGGATGCTGAATTAAAGAAATGGCTCTAACACGTTGTCAGAAATCCATAGAACGAAATATTCAACATGGCGACCAAAATAGCCGCCACAAAATTTAAGTTTTATATTTTATTACAACAATTTCATTCAACAATTAATTTTTTTAAATTAATTTATTTTTTTATCTATTTTCGTGTAGTGTATCAAGGCAATGTTGCCGTGGTTTTTTTCTACTAGACCATGTTCACTATGCAAGATGGCTGACCGTCCAGGTAAAGCACTTGGATGAGCTTCCATTACGTTCATGAGCCGAGTTTGAGGCAGGAAATTTTGTTATACGGAATTCGTCCAACTCCTTTTCTGCTCTTGCAATAGACCAGAGTAATGAATGACACAACAAGAATGTAAAAGATGTCAGTGGTACTGTCGGCATTCTTCAGGATCCAGCTGCATTGTGGGGGTGGGTTATGGCAGGTCCCGAAATACATAGATTAGTTAATGAATTCACAAGTCAAACGGAATCACGGTCCGGACACAAACCATTGCATCACGAACAGTACCCTTCTTTTCAAGAAAAGTTCGTGGATGAGGTCGATAAGTTGAAGACAAGTTTCAAGAGTGCTGGTAATTCTTTTGAGGAAATCTCAGATGACCTAATATCACTGGAAAATCGCACTGTTTCTGATGCGGAATCAGTAAAAATGCTGAGAGATTCTGAACGAAAAGGTATTGCACTACACCAATCATTTGTTTCTGAAAGACTTGTTCAAGGATCCACTTTGAGCATCTTTGCACCTATGAAGGCACATAATTGAGAATTTTTAAGCCTAAGAAAATTAACGGTACTGAGAAAGCACTATTCAGAATCTGCGAAGTGATGTCTTACTGCTAGTATGAACAGAAAACTTGCATGCAAAGTTTCTTTAAGTATGAAAATAGTCCCTCCTGTGTGGCAATTGCAAAAATTGCACCAACACCACTAGGTAGGTTCTTTGTTTTCAGTGTGAAACAAATTAATTGATTTCAGAAACGACAGCGGTACATGCTAAATATTTTTTCATAACAATGATACAATGTGTTATGGTTTTACTTTTTATGTTCAGCCAAGGATAGACGGAAGAAGATACTCCGCATGATATGCTGACAGATGATGTGGTTATAGATGAAATGCTCGTAGATGATGTAGACTTGTAGAAGAAACTGGGTTTTGGTTGGATTTGCATACCAATCAAATATTTTACTATTCACTCTGCTTTCCAAATTTTTTTGGCGTTTCTTTAAAATATTTGTCTTTCATTTACTACACCCTCTAATTAGAAGTCAACTATTACCAACATCATACAACTTAAAATGTATAGAAAAACATTAAATAGTACTCATCAGCCGAAAACGAAAAAAAAAATCACGTTACAATTTATTACACTGTAGTCATTTTGGTCGCCATGTTGTATATTTCGTCCTATGGACTTCTGACAACGTTTTAAAGCCTTTTTTTGAATTCATCATCCATAAAAACATATAATTAAGCACCTAAGTTTATTATATTAAAATAATTTTAAAATTTTAAATTTTATAGGGACCATTTTGGGAAACATGGTTTTAGGTGGCTCCCCTTCCTAAAAGTTGACAATGGGTCTGGACAGGATGAATGGCAAGTTTGGTGTTCTCTGCAAAAAGTACAGTTTTTTTTTTGCTTACTTGACCGACTATATGACAGCCACAATAGGAGACCATGAGAGATTGAAATAATAAAATTATTTCTTAATTAAACATCAAATGTTGGCTGCCAAACAATAAAGTCCGAAACACAAATAAAGTATATTAAACAGAATAAAAATATATACAGTTCTTTGATCAACGACAAGGAGAACCTTTGTGGGTTCGCCCGTTTATTTACCTTCATCTGTAATTTCTAAATTCTTTTTCTACTGTGTATTTTATGTACTGCTATTTTTTGGTAAATAAATAAATATTATTATTATTAGTATTACTACTTGATAGGAAGAGATGTGTCCCCGGAGCAGGTCTCTTTTGGACTCCCATTTCCCATTGATCGTGGGATATTTATATTGTCAATAAATGCTCCATCAGCATATTCCCTGCATACTGCATACGTAAAGAGCTCAGCCTCTCTAGGCATTAGAATTATTTAATAAAATGATATTGAATTTGGTTTATTTATTATTAATTTAAATTTTGAAATTGTTTTATTAAGATTTTTAATTTTCGTAATTATAAGAAATTTGTTAATAAGATATTGGAAAACGCTTATTAATATTCGAGATGTGACAATATGAATTAAGAAATTAGGATGTTAACTTTAAAGTCCCTAATTTGTTTCATTTTTACTAGAAAACGATAAGGATTAGAATTATTTATGTTATAGTTGATTCTCTTTCAATTATAAGCTCTTAATATCATCTATTGTTTCAGGTCACAGTGTGGACATCAGTGACTTAAGACATTTTTTACTCAAGAAACTGTGAATGTAACTATAATAGTGCATATCGTATAGTACATCTCCTATATAAATAATATGTATGTACCTCCCACCTCCCCTAAATATATTATAAATGTACATTTTACACTGTAATGTGCATGCTGGTCGTGCATATGTTAATTTTGTTTTTTTTTTAAATTATTGTTTTATTATATATTTTAGTTATAAAGAGTTTGTGTTCTTACTGTTTTATATTTATAAAATATTATATCAATGTGCAATATATTTTTGTTCTTGCATATAATAAAAGATGTTTTATATAAAAACTGTGTTTGATTTAAGAGAAAATTATTATTGCCATACTTTTGGGAATCAAAACAACATGTAAAAATAAATGTATAAACTTCTACTAAGAAATTATCCGATTGGCGTTCGTCAGATGAATGGTCAGCATTTTGATTGGTCTTTTTCAAACTTATTGCAATATGACCGACTGTCGTTCTATCTGACACTTTTTGCATAAGGTGATTGACAACAGCAAGTATTGTTTATCAAATCCATTTAAGAAATTATGGGAAAATGTATTGTTAAGGCTGAACGCCTAATAGGTTATAATAACGTTTGAAAAGGCAGCAAGAATTCGTATAACTTTATACAGGGTGTTCGGCAGAGGTTGTGCCAAACGGGAATGGTGGATAGGTGGGGCCATTTAGAAGTCAGTTAGCCCTAATGACCTATATCCAAAGTATCACCGTTTTTGATTTTATTATTATTTTTTTCCCTCATCTGCATTTTAGCATCTATAAAAAAAAAATTTATGGTTGTAACAGTTCAAAACAATTTTTGTTATTTTCTGCAATGTATCTGTGTTCTAACAAAATCATATGGGATGCTGACAATTAAAGAAAAAAATTATTGTGAGCTAACAGAGTCCCCAGAATTGGTAGAAAGGATCATAAAGTTCAAATTTCCCTTGCATTTTCAAAAAAACGAAAAATCAAGATGTTCAAATGCTTTCAAAAACTTCTACCTTTAATGCCATTTTTAAACGGATGCCACATGCAATAAAAACTTTTTAAATAACATGAGAAAATTGGTGGTAATTTTCTACTGCAAATCAGTTCAATCAATTGCTTCTTGTTTTCATTTGAGCTCAAAATATCTCTCCCTGAAGGCAGAGGTGTTGAATATGTCAGTACGCGAACTCTGGTTACTCCTGTAGATCTACATGATCCTAAAAAACATATACAATGCTATTACCAGTTCAGTCGATAAAATTATCGACCCTGTTTGACCCATTTTATCTACTTGTCTGTAGAAACCGAGGTAGAAACCCCATTACGAGTTTATGGCATCGGTAAATATAACTCTTTTTCTACTAAATTAATCGCTCTCGGTGGAATTTATCGATGTTGGTTCTGTAATTGACTTTTAGGACAAACTCGATAAAAAAAATTATCTACATTAAAGTTATCGATGGTCGATATTTTTAGCGATGGAGACTGGTAATAGCATTGATTGTTTGACATACCAAACTTGCATGAAAAGATCATTTTCAAATTAAGGTAATTTATAGCCACCATTTTCACGACCGCGTAGGTTACATAATATAAAATTTAAAATTGCTAAAAATGAATTTAGCCAAATGGTAGAGTTAGGAATATGCAGACCTTCGTCTTCCTCCGTCTCTTCGCCACTTCACATGGTAGCCAAGAAAGAGCAAAATGACTGGCGACCATGCTGAAATTATAGACAACTAAATACTGTTACAGTCCCGAACAGGTACCCATTACCTCATATTCACGATTTCAATTCACAATTGCACGATTGTATTATCTTTTCAAAGATTGATTTAGTTCGTGCGTACCATCAAATACCAGTAGCAAAAACTGACATTTATAAGACAGCTGTTACTACGCCTTTCGGTTTATTCGAATTTAATCGAATGCCCTTCGGTTTACGCAATTCTGGTCAAATCTTCCAAAGGTTTATGAATGAAGTTTTTGTCGATTTACCTTTCGTTTTTGTCTACCTAGATGACATATTGATAGCGAGTAAATCAAATTCACAACATTTACAGCACTTGAGAGTAGTTTTTGAAAGATTAGATTTGTATGGTATTAATATTAAACCTTCAAAATGCATATTAGGTGTTGATCATTTGACGTTTATAGGACATAATATATCTTTAGCTGGTATTTTACCATCTACTGAACGAGTGTCATTCATAATTTCCCCTTACCAACAACTCTGAAACAGCTTCAACGATTTATAGGTATGGTAAACTTCTATCATCGTTTCGTACCTAATTTCGCTGAGATTTTGGTACCTCTACATTCCTTATGTACTAGTTTACTCCATAATAAGATTAAAATAATAGGCGATTGGCCTACTGACTGTCTTGACAGTTTCTCGAAAGCAAAAAGTGCTATAACTAATGCGATAGTATTAGCACATCCTTGTAGTGATGACAATACGTTTTTATCGTTGACAGTTGACTGTTCAAATGTCTCTATGGGGGCAGTTTTGGAACAACGTGATAGAGGGCAGTAATTACCTCTTTAGTTTTTTTTTCACGTAAGCTTACTATAGCACAAGCCAGATACTCAGCCTTTGATAAGGAACTTCTTTCCTTATTCACCGCTATTAAGCATTTTAGGTTTCTGCTTGAAGGTCGTAAATTCGTTTACTTCATCGACCATAAGAAATTAATTAGAGAATTATTCACCAAAGCTGAAAGGTCTCCTCGTCAAATACGACATTTGGAGTATATCGCACAATTTGCATGTGAAATCCAGCATATTAAGGGAAAGGACAATATTATAGCTGATACCTTATCGCGTATGAATGATACGTCCTCCTTACAGCAATGCATTTCTTCAGTTCAGACCAAGAAGTCTAACTTGATTAATATTAATTTCGACTTAAAATTACTGAGCAAAGCTCAAGAAGAAGATTCCGATCTTAAATTCCTATTGTCGAATCAATCATCAAGTCCTAAAGTTGTTTGTAACTTGAAGAAAATTGATATTCCAGATTCAAATGAATTTACTTGGTGTGATACTTCTCACCCAAAGCTATGCTCGTATGTTCCCAACATGTAGAGACGGACTATCTTTGATATTTTTCATGGTTTATCTCACCCTGGTATTAAAGCTACTAGAACTTTGGTTATTAACAACTATTTTTCGCCCAAGATGAGCACAGATTGTAATTTAAGGGCGAAATCATGTATTAGCTGTCAAGTTAATAAAGTCAACCGTCACACCAACAGTCAGATTGGAAATTTTGAAATTCCGAAAGAGCGCTTCGAACATATTCATATAGATCTAGTCGGGCCATTGCCTCCTTCTAAAGAGGCAATGGCCCGACTAGATCTATATGAATATGGATGTTCTTATATTCTTACTGTTATCGAACGATTTACTAGATCTGGCTGCTGGTTTCCGGGCCTTCTTCCGCGTAGACTTGGTTGAGTGCTTGACGTTTCGACCATCTTGTCGTGGTCTTCTTCTGAAGCGAAGTGCGCTCTGCTGGACTGAGCTCCTCTATTTATACAGGTTTATCAGGAGGCGTGTTGCGGATCATTGCTCATGCGGAACATTGACTTCCACGTTATTGGTAATTGTAGTCCGGTGTTATAGTTATTCGGACGTTTATTTATTTCAATGGCTTCTCTGTATCTTATTGGCCAATAATTCTTGGTGTTGGCTAATTTCTTTGTTTTGTCGAATTTTATCAAATGGCCGGTTTCTTCTGAATGTTCGGCAACTGCTGATTTTGTAGAATTTCCTTTCTTTGTATTTCTAATGTGTTCTCTGAGTTTGGTGTTTATACGTCGTTTGGTCTCTCCGATGTACACTTGTCCGCATGAACATGGGATGCTATATACTCCTGGTGCTTCTAGTTCTTCTGGACCTTGGTATTTGGGAAAATGTTGTGCCACCTTCTGTTTTGCATTATATATTACTTTGACGTTCTTTTTCTCCAAAACTCTTCCGATTCTGTCCGTACATCCTTGTATATACGGTAGGTAAGCCGTTGCCGTGTATTTCTTTTCTTCTTTTGTTCTGGTTGTATCTTCTCTCTTTATTGCGTTGTCTATGTCCTTCGGTTTGTATCCATTTTTCTGTAGTGATGTTTTTAAGGTCCGATATTCTTCTTGCAGATGTTCTGACTCGCAAATTTGCTTTGCTCTGTGCACTAGTGTGTTAACGATGGCCTATTTTTGTGCTGGGTGGTGGTGAGAATTAGCGTTCAGGTATCTGTCGGTGTGCTGCACGCTAATTCTCACCACCACCCAGCACAAAAACAGGCCGTCGTTAACACATTAGTGCATAGAGCAAAGCAAATTTGCGAGTCAGAACATCTGCAAGAAGAATATCGAACCTTAAAAACATCACTACAGAAAAATGGATACAAACCGAAGCACATAGACAACGCAATAAAGAGACAAGATACAACCAGAACAGAAGAAGAAAAAGAAGAAAAGAAATACACGGCAACAGCTTACCTACCATATATACAAGGATGTACGGACAGAATCGGAAGAGTTTGGGAGAAAAAGAACGTCAAAGTAATATATAATGCAAAACAGAATGTGGCACAACATTTTCCCAAATACCAAGGTCTAGAAGAACTAGAAACACCAGGAGTATATAGCATCCCATGTTCCTGCGGACAAGTGAACATCGGAGAGACCAAACGACGTATAAACACCAGACTCAGAGAACACATTAGAAATACAAAGAAGGGAAATTCTACAAAATCAGCAGTTGCCGAACATTCAGAAGAAACCGGCCATTTGATAAAATTCGACAAAACAAAGAAATTAGCCAACACCGAGAATTATTGGCCAAGAAGATACAGAGAAGCCATTGAAATAAATAAACATTCAAATAACTATAACCGTGACACCGGACTACAATTACCAATAACGTGGAAGTCAATGTTCCGCATGAGCAATGATCCGCAACACGCCTCCTGATAACCTGTATAAATAGAGGAGCTCAGTCCAGCAGAGCTCACTTCGCTTCAGAAGAAGACCACGACAAGATGGTCGAAACGTCAAGCACTCAACCAAGTCTACGCGGCAGAAGACCCGGAAACCAGCAGCCAGATCACCAGCTCCGCGAAAGCTTTAGCACCAAGATGATTTACTAGATGGCCAGAGGCTTATCCTCTTTCTGATATCACGGCAGAAATCGTCGCACGCACTTTATTTCAGAATTTTGTATGCTGCTTCGGCGTGCCAATTTAAATAACGACGGACCAAGGCGTACAATTTGAGTCAAAGTTATTTTCAGAGTTTTCTAAATTTTTAGGGTTTCACAGAATACGTACAACTTCATACCACCCTTCTTCGAACGGAATGGTGGAAAGGTTTCATCGCTCTCTTAAAGCCACATTAAGAGCTAACACGTCACATTGGGTGGATGAATTACCTATTATATTATTGGCCTTCAGAGTGATCCCCAAGGACGATCTGCAATGTTCTTTAGCCGAACTTGTTTTTGGTCAAACCTTGCGGATACCCGGCGAATTTTTTACTAGATAATATAATAGTCCAGAAGTTTCCCTGTTTATTACTAAATTACAATATATCGAGTTGCCCAAGGGTGACAGAATGTCATCATCAATTTTCTTGCAGCTCAATATGTCCTTGTACTAATTCGGCAATAAAAAAAGACTTAATAAAATAATTTTTTGTTGTAAATATACAGTTTGGCAACCGGACTACTACTTTCCACTGATAGGTAGAGAGATATTTGTAGAACTGAGTGAAGTTTTATTTCTTACTTTTTAGAGATATTTTTTTAAGATTTATTTCAAGGCGCAGGTGCAAGATGGTGCTTTTTCAAAACAGGCATCAAAAATCGGTAACCTAGCCAATTTTCGATAAAAATTTACCAAACTTGGTAGAGTTAAGTATTTGGATATGCTAAATTCAGTTTTGCTGCAGAATTTTTTTTTTCAATATGGCGACTTCAAAATTGGGATCAGAAGAAGCAAAAAGAAAAAAATCCTGATCCTGAAAATCAATCCGAGTAGTCCAATGTATTTTTCGACGCTGAATTCGAATCCGATCAGAAAAGCCCAAACACATTCAAAATTTTCAGCTGGAGCAAAGAAAAACCCTTAGAATAGGGTAAAATCGATCCTCATAATATGGTGTCAATAAGTACATGAAAAAAGTACCCCTAATGCACAATCCTAGGGTTTTTGAGGTTTCTGATTTCAAATTTCAACATGCCAGAAACCAAAAATTTATTCTTGGGGTGAAAATCGAGTAAAATGGGGGTTGAAATAGGTGAAAAATGAAAATTTGACAAAATACGTAATTTTCATTCCAAAAGTATATTTCTACGGGTTTTTGAGGTACTGATTTCAAATTTCAGCTTGCCAAAAGCCTAGAATTTATTCTTAGGTTGAAAATAAAGTAAATTAGTGGTAAAAATAAAAAGTAGAAAAAACACCTAATTTAGTTTCTGAAATTATATTTTTATGTTGAGTTCAAGTTCGAATCCGATCTCACAAAATTCCATGTGTCCCAAAATTTTGAGCCTTTGGCGAATAAACAACCCTGATTTCTGGTAAAAATAAATACATGCAAATAGTAGTTAAGCGCAAACATATTGTATTTAAATTTAGATTTTTGATATATGGCGAAGGATTTTCTACTTTGAGGCGGTTAAGCAACCCCTAGATAGAGGAAAACCACCCAAAAATAAAGTTCATGAGAGGGTAGGTAGAGGTTAAAGTCACTTTAGTTTCTATTAAAAAATTTATAAATCAAAAACTTCCACATTTTTCGTATTTTAATGGTAATCATGTATTTTATTTTTATATTAAGGTGGTTTTTACACTCATATGTACTTTGATAATTGGGGTGAACTTTAAGTCACTCTAGTTCTACATAACTCCAAACTTTCAAATCTTCATTTTTTATGTCATTTTTTAGTATTTATATACTCTATAATGGTATGATGGTGTATATTCTTTTCAAGAACAGGATTGGCATAATCTAAGAGTAGTTGTTCCGCCATTATTTAGGGAGATGACTTTTGATATTCTTTACCATTCATTCACATAAATTTATAAATTTGACATTGAAAAAGGCAACTGGCGGCACCTTCTCGCGTTGTCCAATTGAGTTCACCTTTTGTAGGCATATTTTTTTTATTAATTGGAAGAATTCTGAGGGTTGAGCGTATAACATTTACAAAAAAAAAAAGGACCACCTCAGTGTCCACTCTGTATGTTTTTCACTAAAAGTACATCAGGTTTCTTCATCGAAAATTGTGTTAACTGTTAACTTAACTACATACCAAATACGATTGTCCTTTGTCACATTTCTCTCTTTGGTTTGATTGTTTTTGAGGATTCATTATAGAGTGACAGGTTTCTTCCTTGAGAGTTGCATTAACTACGCGAAAAATATTATTGTCCTATTGTACATTTTTCACTGGAAGTATATTCCATTATTTTGTTGACAATAACTATCTAACAAATATTCTACTTCTCCGTCAACCAGTACTTGTAGATATAGCACCAACAGACAGACTGAAGGAATTAAAAGGTTTCAATTTTCGTATGTACATATAGGGGGTGGATGTAGTAAAAAAAAATGCTGAGGCCTTTACTTCTTGTGTACACACTAAATCACAATTTTATTTTTTTCAGCCCCTTTAATAATGGGGTGAGGGGTGGCCTCCGATTAAAGAACTTATATCTAGACACATAATGGCCTTGATTTATTTGTTGCTGAAAGACTCACAATCTAAGGCACTTCTTCCCATAAGTTTCTGATTGGCCCATCGGCCTATTCGCGGCTGTTTTCTACACGATCGGTTCAGTTTGATTATCATAATCTCAGTTTGACAGTGTCCGCCATTAATGTCAATAAATGTTTTTCGTGTTCTCCGACCAAAAAGTGATGAAAAAATAATTTTATTTTAAGTTGTGATTTGCTTAATACCTAAGTAATATACTCTATTCATATTTACACAGTTTAGTGAAAATTGAATGCTACATGTTGAAGTGCTGTGCCGTTTGCAGAAGGCAGTTTAGAAAAGAAGAAAATCGGTCATTTCATAAGTAAGTAGGTCATAGTCGTAACATGATGGCGTTCGGTTTACAGTTGTAATAATAATATAAATAATATCCTTTCAATACATATTTCCCTTGAATAAAACATCTCTACCTATTATATTTTTTAAATCCGCGGTTATGTTCATATATTACAGTCACTGAAGGTTTTCCCCTCCGATTTCGTTGAACCTCAATCGATTTTCATGAAAATTTGTGAGTAGTTAGAGGATACCTCAAGAAACAAAAGTGACATAGTGTCAACTTGCGCTTTTACCCTGGGGGTGGATACCACCCCTTTGTTATATAAAGTTATTAAAATAAATCAATACTTTTTGAGTTATTAAAGATCAAAGATTTTGATTTTTCGTGAAAAAAATGTATGTTTTAAAGCGGTTTTTCATAAATAACTCAAAAACTATAAGTTTTTACAAAAAAGTTGTCATTACCAAAATTGAAGCTAATAAAAAAACGAATAAATTCCTTCCTTAAAAAACCTTTTAATATTAATTCAAAGTGAGCTATAGGTAATTGAATGTATATATTTTTTCGGCGAGTACTCAAATCTAAGTATTCAAGCTTAAATAACGGGAAAACGATGCATTTTATAAAATATACTTACTGAACACTTTTCAAAGTATTCAGAAATACCTATCAAATGAGCTGTAGAAGAAGTTGATAGCATCAAAATTAAGCAAGTTATGATGAAAATAAGAGGACCCTTTCGAATTTTTTAGGAAAAAGTGAAAAATAAAACCTACGCCATTTCCACAAAAATTAAAATTTATAGTAATCCCTATAAGACTTTCTTTATTTTAGCATAAGTAATGGCTTTAAAAATTTTGACCGGTTTAGAATGCATATTTTTGAAAAAAAATATGATGAAAAAATCAGAATATTTCAAATTTTCGTAAATTTCATTTTCTTTTGATAATAACTCCAAAAATACTCGATATACGTAAAAAATAATAGAGAACGAAACTAGAGTTTTTTTTTTAACAAAGATTTTAGTTTTTTTTTTTAATTTTTGTAGGATAAAAAATAACCGAGATAGAAACGTTTAAAGCCTAAATTTTACTGCGAGAACCATGTAACCGGGGCCCTTTAACCTTTTATCGTTTAAAAAATAAGGGGGTCTTAAAAGATTAAATTTAATACGATCTTATAGCCCTTGAAATTACCTTTCAAATGGTTTTTGGACGAACCTGATATCATAAAAATTATTGTAGTTATTGTAAAAAAACCAATAACATTTTTTTGGAAAAATTTTTTGAGCAGAGATTTTGTATGCATATATAGGAAAAGAGATAGATAGTAAGAAGTAGACGTGTCGATAGGTACATGCATACAAAATATACATGTGTGAGTGTGTGTATGTTTCTTTTGAAGATAGAAAAAGTGAAAAGAATTCTGAACATCTGCTCGAAAACATAGTGGGGCTTTCTAGTATGCTGTGTGTCTATTGAATATTTCAGTATATTTCCAAAAGCGGAGTAAAATACACGTGGTACTTTTTATCAGTGGTTAGCACTTGAAAATTATTTAATTTGTGTTATTAAGTTTGTGAAGAGAGCTCTGATGAAGAGTGAAAAATTAAATTTAATATACTATTAATATTTGATTAATTTATGAAAGATTATTTATATAAAAAATGAATAAACTTTTCATATATTTTAATATTTATTTTAATACATTTTCCTCTTAATTGATAAATTAAATTTTTATAAGTCACATAAGCACTGAAAAAATTGTTTCCAACGTTAAATAATGCTTTTTCATCAATTTGTGCACGAAGGGTACTTTGGGGAATGTGGAAAGAATAATATTAATAAAGTTTGAAATATATTAATAAAGTTTATCATAAGTAATAAAAAAGATTCTAAATAATTAAAGCTATTAAAGGTGATAAAAATTTCCATTATTTTTATGACAAGTGGTAGTTTTTAAGGGTGGAAAATTTCGCAATAAATAAATAATTACTTTAATACTCAGTAAATGAGATTTCAATTCAGTAATGTATTATTCAAATGATTCAAGTTTCTTGAAACCAATTTTTTCAATGATTCTGCATTAAGGGGGTGGTTTTTAAGGGTTGAAATTTCACAGTCAACCAAAAATTATATCATAAACATTAAACAAACCGTTTGTGTAATGTTAATATGCGATTTCATATTTCAGAAATACAAAAAATGATTTTTTCATGATTTTCGATTTAAGGGGGTGGTTGCTAAAAGAGTTGAAAAATTAATTAAAATCATAAATCATGCATATAAGTGTTGAAAAATATTTATTTTATCTAATTAAACGAGATTACTTACGCCAGAATGCTTAAATCTGCATTTTTTCCCATTTTTAACAAAAGGGGTGGATTTCACCCCTAAAATGCAAAAAGCGCAAGTCGAGCATATGTCACTTTTGAAGTTGAGGGTAAAATATACTCAATCCCAAATTTTTATGCAAATCGATGGAGGTTCACCGAAATCGGAGGTAATAGTTGATTTTTACGTTCATTCACTGTACTAATAGAGGTTAACCAATAATTATTACATAAAATATGTACAATATGGTACATTTTCCCTTCTACACATACCCGCCACTGATGCCTGTGGGATGTGATGTTCATCTATCCATTTTAATGGACATATAATGTGACTATGTTAGGAGCAAGTAAGGTATATGATGAAAAGATAGCCATTATATGTATCTAGATATAAGTTCTTTAATCGGAGGGGGTGGCTAATGCCAAAAATGTTTTGAGAACTTAGCTTCTCTTATATATACTAAATAACCAGTACCAATTTGATGGACTCTTACCTGCTTGATTTACTTATTTACCCCCCAACCCTTCAACGGAATAAAATCAAAATATGATCTAGTTCCAGATATCTTTAAAATAATTTCAAGTCAATATCTTAAACGGTTCCAGAGTAATCGTGCGCACACAAAAAAAGTTACAGACAGACAGACATACAGAATTTTTTTGTTCAAGACTATTCATGACAGTCTAAACCTATTTGAACAATAAATCAATTTTTTTTTTTAATGAATAATGACAACTTATCCCAAATAAGCTCGTATCTTCCGATGATGGCAACTTAGTTGATAAATCGCATGTCGAGTTAAGTGTTTTGGTGTTGTGAACACTACTTCTGTATTCACACGTAAACACGTTTTCAGTCATTTGTGCCTTAGAAACAGTTTTTACACGAAAATGAATATCGGCAACGCCTAATTACAGTATTTTCCTTAATAACGATACGTAGGTACTACTATTACGCGTATATATTTTCGTGTTTAACATCATAAGCTGATGAAATAAGATGCATCAGAACGCCTACCACTTTACTCATCATTGTCACATTATAGCGCTTTACGTCTACATTCACCTGAAGCCGATAAACTACCTAAAATAGGCAAGACTGAAAATCGGTACATTATTAATGCATCATGTTTCTATTAATAAAAACTACCATAATGAAAAACAGTACAAAAATTCTAACTTAGCGTATTTGTGTTTACTCACAGAGTTATTTTAGGCATTAGTTGTTTATTTTCGGATTCGTTCCATTCGCTCCGTCTTCTTCTATCTTTCAGCGAAGGTTATCACGTAGATTTGCAAAAGTTTTCCATGTTTCAGAAATTGACTGTGTTGCTTTCAGAGTTTCTAGAAATTACTAGAATTTCAGCGGTGATCGGTTTATTTGAAATTCTGTATATATTCAGGTAAAATCGGAGGGAGTTTCAGTCTAGCTTGAACAACCAATACAGACTGTTACAAGTGAATAACACAAAAACAATAAGGTAAAATCAATAGTTACTATTTATATCTAAGATTCAATATTGAAAATGTGTATTTTTCATGCAATTAAGGAATTGTTATGTTAATATGTTGCCAAAGTAAACTAAGTTCTACTGATTTTTAATAATTAATTTTTATTATTTTATTATGTTTATTTATTAAATTTTGGGATAGAGTAGAATTTACAATACTACAAAATTACTCACTAGTTTGAAAAAAACGGGGAGTTGAAAAAAAATATTTATATACAAATTTAATATACAGAATGTTTTTGATTAAAGTTCGTAATTTTATCCACATACTTCTTTGCGGAATTTAAGGAAAGGATTTTGCAGAGTGAGGGGGAAATATGCGTTTATTTTTGATTTATTACAAATATTTAAAAAACAAACATAGTATAATCTTTAAAACTGTTTTAGATATTTGCTATTGTTCTAACGAATACAAATTGTTTTTTTTATTGTAAACTGTTGTACTTGAATATTGTAGTTTGTCAATGAGAATAGTTCCTAATTTCACTATTAGAGCTTGGCATTTAACTATATGCAAAATTTATGATAAAGACTGTATAGGGTTGTATTCCTTAAAGCAATGGGAAGTACCTGAAACTATTTTAAACATTATACCATTTATGGTTTTTTAAATATTTATAATAAACCGAAAATAAAGGCATATTTCCCTCTCAATTTGCAAAATCCTATCCTTGGGGATATTCGTCATAATGTATTTTTTAAAAGGTCTTATAAAATAACATCACCTTAAAGAGGTCAGTTCAAATCTAGTTTTATTTTTATAACCAGAAGACTTTAAAAGTTAAGGAAACGAAATTTGGAAGAATATTTCTACTCATGAAGGGGATTCCTAATATGTTTTTTCCGATTGGACTTAATTTGTAAGAAGTGAAATAAACTACCCTTAATAAAATATTAAATAGAACTCTTTAACTAATCATTTTCTTGAAATACTTTATTTTGAAAAAAAAAATCTGTTCTGAAGATGTCGATAAATAGTGTTTTTCGATGAAAAAAATAAAATGCAAATGCAAGGACTGCGTTTTCCTTGTTCAAAAAACAGTAGGATGTTATCACAAGATATCCCACAACAGATTATCTATTCAAACAAAATTGTACGTGTAATAAATGTTTGTAGGAAAACATGTCAAAAAACAAACTTGAGAAAACGTAAATTGTTGTTAATATTACACGTCAATGACTGAAGTAAGTTTTGCTTTACCCAGAAAAGAAATATTAAAGGGTTTTGATACCGATCCGAATTTGGTTGAAATCAGATTACTTATAAAGTGTTTAAGTGGTTAATGAAATATTTGTGCTTTCTTATTCATAGGCGAAGTGGGGCTTTCAGGAAGTTCCGCAGGTGAAAATTTTAAATTATCTAGGGTTAAATGACCTTAAAATACTTAAGTTTTATTTTATTTAAAATTTTTGAAAAAAGATTGTCTCGTGGGCAAGTTTTATTAAGGAATTATGTTCATTATATATTTAATTTAGGAGAAAAATTCAGGCGCAACAAAAAATATATATTAAATATCGACTATTTGAATGTGCCGCGAAAACGGCAGTGGCGTCATAAGGGTACTTAGCTATGAACTTATATACAGAGAACAGAACAAGAGGAACAAATTGACTACAAACAAAATAACCTCATCAGTCAAAATTTAAGTGGACGTTTACCTAGTTGTGTTTTGTGTATGGAGAATCGAGAATCGCTTTATTTAACTATGTCCGGAGAAATGAGTGAAAGATCAATTTCCATTTTCACGGACTTAATTAAAGTACATCATGCTTACTCCTTTTTTCTATTCCTCATGATTTTAAAATTAAATTCTCTGCAGATTGGCGTTATGATCGGCGTTTGAAATACATGTATTTTATTAACTGATGATACTAATATTATACAGGATTTTGGTTTTACCGTTTACAGGTTTCTAACGATTTAAAAAAAAATGTCATTGCTTGACATAATTCCACTAAAATACTGTCTTGGTGCAATAATCGAATTACCATGGCATATATAATTGATTTTTCAATTCAATTAGCATCTCATGAATTTAGTGCAATTAATGATTGTCCTTAAAATAAAGTAACGCAATACTAGTCCAATAATTATAAAAATTTCCATCACAAAAAATGTTATCTGAGATTTTCCTTCAGTAACTTTTAGTGGAGGGGTTATACATCACAAAACCACAAAAATTTGCGCAAACCACCCCTTCGGTGAAAAAAGCCTCTGATAACTCGTTAACCGTTGAAGATATAAAAAAATTGTTCATCATAAAAAAGAAAGCTTGACTACATTCCTAAAAGAAAGTCCCATTGTAATTTTGTTGTATATGCCATGGTTTTCGAGAAAATCGATATTGAAAAAAATTCCAAAATTTGTATTTTTAATGCGCACGCATTTTCGTTTATTTGAAATTTTTTGGGCGCGGCCTGTAGAAAAAATTGAATTGCTCGAAAACCATACAAGCTAGGAAGAAAAATCAAAATGGGTTCTAAAGGGGATACAAAATACCCGCTTGTGTTGATGGCTATTGATATTTATTAGTATATAAAAATAACAATATAATAGTCATCTCTTAATTTTTTGCGTCTCTAACTATTCACAGGCCCATAAAAAATAACTGACTTTAATATAAGTTATAAATGCATTATCTTTTAGTTCAAAGTAGTAGTACTTCAATGCAGAAAAAGTTAGGAATAAAAATATTCACATTTACAAATTTACCAGCATATTGAAGTTAGCCAAATTTTGGCCAATTTTTTATTGCTTCCTAAAAATAAAAAAAAACAAACATTTTGAAAATTTAGCTCAAAAAATTTTTGAGTTTATGTATCATATAACCATTGTTTCTAATCATTTAATAGTTAAAAAATTGCATAAAAAAAAATCATCAAAAAAATATCATCAAAAAATTAAATATGCAGCCTTTTTTTGGATTTTTTTTTTAAATTAATCCAGCGTCCTTGTATTTTTATAATTTTGAATGTATCCAGTCTAAAAATAAAGGTAAGACTTCATGTTAATTGATCATACCATTTAAAATTATATTATATTTCTCAGGGGAAAAAAAATGCTATTTTAAAATATGTTTTTTTAAAATTTGTAAATAAACTCAGATCAAAACTCATTACTAAAGTATTTCATTTTGTTACTTTTGACATAATCTCAAAATTAGTGAAAATATAGTGACTTTTATAATTTTTTATGATATAAAGTTATTAAATCTTTCATTTGCTTCTTTTTCCATAACATGTCAACAATTGGCAAAGATCTACTTAAAAAAATTTGGAAAAGAAATTTTTACTTACACAATCTTCAAATTACAAAACATATAGGGACTTTTATTATTTTTTGTGGTTACAAGATAAAGTTATTAATAAATGTATTTCATACCTGATTCTGTTTCTTATAATACGTCAACAATTGTCAAATATATATTCAAAAAAATCAATTTTTACTAACACGACCTTAAAAACCCTAGAAATCTAGTTACTTTTATAATTTTCTATGGTGAAAAATTGAAGGTTATAAAATTATCTTTCATTTGCTTACTTATTTTTTTAAATATATCGACAATTGGCGAAGATATTAACGATTATATAACGCATTTACTAAAAATTCAATTTTTCTTATATTTTCAATATCATCGATTTTCTCGGAAACCATGGCATATACAACAAAATTACAATATGACTTTTTTTAGGAAATTAGTCAAACTTTCTTTTTTATAATGAGCAATTTTTTTATATCTTCAACGGTTAACGAGTTATCAGTAAAATAATGCTTCTTTCACCGAATCGGTGGTTTCTTGGGGGGGGGTTACGTCGAAGGATTGGGGGGTAAATTGGGGTAAATTTGGGGTAAATATGTAAATCAAGCAGGTAAGAGTTTATAAAATTGGTATTTAGTATATACTAGAGAAGCTAAGGTCTCAAAAAATTTTTGGCATTAGTCACACCCATTACCACCCCCCACCCCATTATTAAAGGGGATGAAAAAAAATTGCAATTTAGTGTGTGTACAAGAACTAGAAACCTCAAAATATTTTTTTACTTCATCCACCCCCCCACTACCACCCCCCTATCACCACCCCACTACCGATGTGGGGTATCGTTTTATGGATTTTTGGGGTAGAGGATTTCAAATATTATATTATTAAAGTTTCATAAACAATTATTTCTACATATAAAATTTTTTCGTTGTGAGTGACTTAGATAGAAAATCTGGATGTGGAAGTAGTGATTCCTTGGGCAGCGGTTTATATTAATGTAATAGCAGATCATTCATATTCACATTTGTAGTTTGGTAGTGCTAAAGAAATGCTTGACCAAACTAAGTGACATTATATAATACAAGCAGTGTGATAATGAAAGAGAAGGTTCAAATATTTTCGTTATGTTTCACTTGCCAGAATTTAACAGACGTTCACAATAAAAACAGTTTTATTTTTATATAAATTACTTTCTAAATCGTAATTGGGTAGAAACCTATTTAAATTTAAATTTTATTGTAAAGTCAGCCTGTCTTATTTTTGGCACAGAATTATTCCTGTGAATCATCCTTTCAGTCTCTGAATATGACTATACCTTGTTATTTATACTGAAGCTAAAAATAATCTTCTCTTGCTTAATATCGATGATGAAAAGTAGATCAGAACAAATATATTAAATTCTCTGATTGATTAAAAAGTATTTGACCGTCAGCTTCAATATACAGGATATTTACAAGTGCCAGTTCTAATAAAATGTCTCAATCATGTATATGAACATTTTATACCTTGGGGGCAATGCGCTGAGTTATACTGGACATAAAGTTGTATGAAAAACAATTGTGAGAGAGAACTTAAAATATCGTCACGACTTATGAATACGATCATAGGTATCAGTAGTCAGCTATACTATCCAAAAATCATTCATGCTATTATTTAGAAATTGGAGCAATATATGAGATTTTTACTTTGTTTTTAATTTTATTAAAGATGATGTAACTAAAGTCGAATGAAACATTGATTGTAATTCAATTTAGTTTAACGTTAGCTATTTTATGACAAAACTTGTGTTGGCAATCTATTCCTGTGTACATCATAGTAAGAAAAATATAGTTATTTAAAAATATGTTTCAAAAGTAAAAAATTAGAAATCGAAGTAACATTAATTTCACTGTTTTACTTCCCCATCCAGTGGAAGTATAGTGACGCAAAAAGAAAATTGAAAATTTTTATTGTTGAAATAGACTGTCGGTCTGTCTTTAACTGTTTTTTGTGCTTACGATTACTCTGAAACCGTTTAAGATATTGACTATATATTTGCTACATGTATATATTTTAACGAGATCTGGGACTAGATTATATTTTGATCTTATTCCGTTGAAGGGTAAATTGAGGTAAATTGGTAAATCAAGTAAGTGAAAGCTCATAAAATTGGTATTTGGTATATATAAGAGAAGCTAAGGTCCCAAAAAAATTTTTGGCATTAGCCTATTATCTATTATCTATTACTACCCCCCACTTCACTATAAAGGAGCCGAAAAAAATAAAATTGTGATTTAGTGTGTGTACAAGAACCAAGGGCCCCATTTTTTTTTCACTTTATCCACCCCCACTACCGATATGTGGTATATCGTTTTATGGGGTTTTGGGGTAGGCGATTTCAAATATTATATTATTAAAGTTCCATAAACAATTATTTCCATTATTTTTCATTCTGAGAGATTTCGATAGAATATGTTATATAAATTTCAGTTCAAAATAAGTATGTGTATAGAAATAAATGCATGAGAAATGTAAAAGATGAGATATCTCAGATTTTAATTCATTTACATGTGTCTAATTTTTTAAATTGTTTGTATTTTGATCACTTTCAATAGATGCCAAAATTTTATAGCTGGCTGCATTTTTCGATAAAGAAAGCATTACAAAATAAATGCATTTTACAAAAATACATGAAATGCAACTTTAAAATAATAGAAAAAGTGATTGTTTTTATCATTATAAGGTACTTCAAACATTTGCTGCTTAAAGAAATTCTTAGTGTGGCCAAATGGCAGATATTATGAGTCTCTAAAATTTTTCAAAAATCTCGATTTTTTGAGGAGATAATAAGTATTTTTATTTGAAATCCACAATTCTTTACATCCATAAGATCTATCGGGTGGCCACGACTCAATGTACACCTCCAGTTTTTTGGTTGTTTTTTAATTTAAAAATTTCGTTTTTGATACACATACATTATACAAAAGTCTCTCTCTAAAAAACTCTTTTACACGAACACGAATGAAAATAACACTTCCGGTACAACCGGAAATGAACTTTTTTTCTTAAATAGAATGACTATATTTTCTACGGTTTTTTATTAAGCTTACATTAGTTCTTTTTCCGATTTAAAAAATCCCAAAAAATAAGTGAGATATGAACAATTTTTTATTTCTTTCAAAATCACCGCGTCAGATGAACGCTACACGACGTAAAAAAAATACTAAGTAGGCTATGGAAATTATTAATAAGGTTGTAGACTTGTCTGTAAAAAACAAAATAGTTATTAGAAGTACTGATGGTATGACTATTTTTAGGTTTTTCTCAAAGGACAGAATTTAAATTAATAAGAGATATAGATTCATAAACTTTAATTTTTTTCGCTATTAATCATTTCTTAACGATATCCCTCGTAATAATAAAAATATTTTTAAAAGGTATTATTTGCTAAGCTGGAGTCGAAGTCTTCGTCACTATTTTCTTCTTCTTCACTGCCACGGGTTTTCATTTGTAAATGGAGAATTTGCAAAAGACCTGAGCTTCTTGGGGAAGTTTTACATTTTTCTTACGAGATATGAACTAGGCTTCGGACACTGAAAATTAAAAACCATTATACTTTATTTTCTAAGGACAGAGAATAATAGAAGCTCATTATAGATAGAAATTTTATAAAAACGTAGTCAGGATGCTGTAAGAAAGTTTAAATATTCCTTTGTATTTGATACGGAATATCCGCACTATAGCAGCTTTTAAGTAAATTTACCATCTGCTTGTGTTTCATATACTCGATACGAGGCGAGCTGTCTTTGTCTTTGCCGCATCATAACCGCCGTATAACGGGGGAGAGACTAAGAGTTGGAGTTAATTGGATAATTCAAACGATAGACATTTGTTCGATATAAAATGAGTTTATTTAGATTTTGCGGGGTAATATCTGTTAATATTAAGAGGAAAAGTAGTACGCTCATGACCGGTCTTTGCCTGAGCGATTTATTACTCTCTGCCTTTTCCAAATAGAGTATAATTAAAATATAGAGTAATACCGATATTTGGTTGTAATTTTTTGGATATGACTACAATTCTTACATTTCATATTGTTTTTTCTTACAGATGTCTATGGTACCATTGTTATTCCGTGATTGGTGGGATGAAGATGACTTCGCGCGTCCATCTCGCCTGTTAGACCAACAATTTGGGCTGGGATTGAGAAGGGACGATCTTCTTAACTCTTTAAGTGCCATCCCTAGAAGGTCACGTTTGAGTAACTACATTAGGCCATGGGGCAATACCACATCTTTACAGAGGCAAGACTCTGGTTCCACAATCACACAAGACAAAGATAAATTTCAGGTAATTATTGTCACAATTTTACACAGTTGTCAGATTCGTGCACTGGTCTCAATGTGGTAAAAGTAAACATTTACATATCGATCTTGTTTGCGTATATTAGTATTAGTTGCTGATAAATATAAATCCGCTTAGTCGTATTTAAGAAATAGATAGCTAAAACTTCACTAGGTAGATAAAAAAAAATTTCTCCTAAATAATTTACATCAGGCATACACATCAAGTCAAATCAATTTATTTCTGGAAAATTACAAACATCAGATATATATTAATTTCACATAGTATATAATATGTACAAATAAACAGCAACAAATTGATCTGATCACCTAGGCATGAAATACCTGTAGTGTGATATAGACCAAGTTTATATATTTGATATACCTCCTATCAAAACTCCATATAATATGGCAGGTATTTATTCTATACCAATATGCAACATTTTTTTAATTATAACCGTTTCTTTTTTTTTTTTTTAATTGGAACTACATACTCAATTTATTTCTGAAATAAGTATTTTTGGACAACCCACGTAGCAACATGTTTATTTATCAGGTTTTTCCCAGCAAGAAGAATCTGGTATTTTAACCGACTTCAACTTCAGTCAAATAGGAAAAATTAGAGGAAAAAACTGATGAAGTTTTGAAACTTGGCAGAGATGCTTATAAAATTCTCCACAAAAAATGTTATATGCGTTTTTTTTCGAATCTGTTATAATACTCTGGAAATAGGGTATAATGCATTTCATCGACATATTTCAAAACTGTAAATATCGCTAAATAGTTAGTTAGTTAGTCATAGAATTCGCAACAACTTTTAAAATGTCCGCCATGTCCGTCTTTTTGTCTGCCCGTCTGCCCGTCCATCCGTCACGTCTTTTTAAGCTAAATAACTTAAGAGAGAAAGTCCGATTTTATTTAAATTTGGAGAATAAATTAGTGTTAGCTAGAGGAAGAACCTCAGCGTTGTTGAAAAAAATCAATCGGTAAATAAAAAGGTTATGAAATATTGTATGAAAAAAGTACACGTGAAAAGTGTTGTAACACCTTTGATACGATTCTATAAATACAGAGATACTGCATAATATATTGTCCAACGGTTTGACAGTCAAGATGGTATCATCGGAAGATCATTAAAATTGCAAGTATGGCACTTAAACCTACAAAAAGGGGAGCACTACAATAGACCTTATAGGTCGCAGTGGAAAAGGCCAATCGCCAGATCCTTCAGAGTAATCTAAACCTACAATCTTATCAAAGATTACAACACTCTTCATGTGTATTTTTTTCATAAAATGTTTCATAACCTTTTTATTTACTCATCGATTTTTTTCAAAAACGGGTTCTTTCTCTAGCTAACACTAATTTTTTCTCCAAATTTAGAAAACCTGACTTTTCTCTTTTAAGTTATTTAGCTTAAAAAAGGCATAACGAACGGACATTTTAAAAGTTGTTGCGAATTCTATGTCGTCATAAGATATATTTTTTTTTTACAAGCGATATTTACTATTTTTGAAATGCAATATACTCTTTGCTTTCGCATTTGCAAAGGTATAATAATAGATACGAAAAAATGCGTATAATATTTTTTTGTAGAGAATTTTATAAGCTTCATTTTTTATATAAACGTAATTTCGATATCGCTAATTGTTAGAGAAATATAATCAAGAAACTGATTCTTTCCAAGATTGCGGCTCGAGCGCAACAGTTTGAGCTGGGGACTGTTAGTATGTTTAATAGTAAACCGTAATGAACATCTTTGCCAAGTTTCAAAACTTCATAAATTTTTTCCGTCAAACGTCGAAATTTGTTTTAATTAGACTGGGGTACAAATAATTTAAAAAAGGAGATGGTTCTTAATTCAATCGTATTTTCGCTTTTTTTAATATTTGCTCACTCATCGTTACTCTACATTAGCTTGCAAACTGTAAAGTATAGCTCCGCACTCGCCTCATTATAGTTTATCAAGGTATGTCCAATAAAATGAGTAAAAATTGGGAAACATTTTTTCATTTTTGCATATTCGAGGATCTGGCGAAGGCGCAGGGATAAAATATAAAATTTATTTATACAATAATGATAACTTTCTAGCCAAACATGATTTTATATGGCACATTCTGCTATAGACTGCTCTAGATAACAGTCTGTATAAAGAGAAAATCGCAGAAATATTTGCATATTGTGTTGTTTCTCAAGAATTGTCAACCTTTGTATCACATAATTAGAAGTATGTAGGTATGCGATTATGATGAAACTTTTTGCATATTATCTTATAATATTCTCTTCCGCTATGTAGAGACTACTAAAAACAGTGAAAACATTTTTGTGTAAAAATATTTCTTGTTATTAATGGGTTAATCTATTTGTCTTTGGTTAGTTGAAATTCTTATGGGAAATTTAGAAAAATTTTAAGAATAATAGCAATCTAAATACACTTAATTTCTTTGATAGTAAAATTCAGTTGACAATAAAAACGGGATTAATTAAATTTTTTGGATATTAATATTAAAAAATAATAATTACTTAAAACTTAACAGATACTGTGAACCCACTACCACACACACAATTATCCAAACTTAATTAAACAGATTGCAAGGAATAATAAATACAAAAAGTCGTTAACAGATAACATGGTCGAAAACAAACAGCGAAAATTAAAATAATTTAGATATTTTTAAAATAAGTGTGAATAAAACAAATTCAGGCTGAATATTGGTAAATGGAAATAAAAAATAAATAAAACAATAAATCTAGTCTATATGAATTTAAATGTAAAGATTGTATTGCTGTCTATATTGATCAGAGTGGTAGAAGTATAGACAACAGGGTTAAAGAACATACAAACTCAGTTTTAAAAAATAATAGAAATACAAGAATATCAGCACATTATATTGAAAATAACTATTTTGTAGACACATATAATATAAATTTAATTCATGCAGAAGGTAAACGATTAAACCTTTCTGAACTAATAGAAATTTTAAAAATTCTTATTAGCAATCCTTATACCTCATTAAGTATTACGAATGATTAGACCTTGTAGTTTGGAAATTCCTGGAATTTTTAGGGTTTAAGTAAAAACTTTAGATATAAATATTAGAGAAACTGCCTTATAACTTTAATATCCATCTTGTAATGCTCTTGATAAAGATCTAACAAATCAAAAGATATGGAGAGTATTCTAAATATGCTATTTTTAAACATTTGAAAGCAGTGTTTTCGTAAAATAAGAATAATTATATTCTAGATGTTCTACAAGGAACTCACCACAAATTCAGTTCAGTGTATCAGCAATAGAACGTCGAATTGTGAAAAAAAAATTGTAAAAAATAAATTACCAATGAAAAACAACTTTTATATTCCTACTGGTATATGTTGTCTCAATAAATTTCATATTTGCTGAATCATCCCATATAACTAAAAATAATTAGATACAGACTAGAAAATACTACAAATTGTATAAAACAAAATCCAACATTTTATTAACAACCAAATTACAAAAAATATTAATAGATAAATATATGCGTTAATTTCGGTATTCACTATTCGATGCATTTCGAGGTGCATTTCGATGTGAGATATGTGTTTTATTATAAAAAAATATATAAAAATCTCCCACAGAACCTTCTAATAAACATGTTGTAGATGTTATCAGAAAATTCTTATGATTCAGACGATAAAAGTTTATAAAGTTGCCACATTTTTTATAATATACAATCTAGGAGTTCTTCATTCAACGTGCAACGTTCGTTTTATTATTTTCATAAAAATGTATATTTATTTTTTATTACTTTTTATTTTTCTTTTTTATTTAAAATTTGTCAACTTTTTGAAAATAGACCGACCTCGTAACACAAGCTAGTGCTAGTGGTTCCACCATGCAAAAGGAAAATTACGAGGTAAATATTTTTGTTTGTTATGAAAGAGGTATTTTAACATTTATTGGAATAAGTCCAAAACCTGTTGATTATTTCACTAATATTGTGTGGGCAAAGCTAATCATTGCCGAAAGTTTATTTTATTAATAACCGAAATAGAACAGTCAGACGTGACGTTTTTCCATAGAAATATCTGTCGATATCGTAACCGTAGTACTTCATAAGATTCGGTAGTTTACTTAGTTTTTAATATTCTATTTGGAGGAATAGTTGATAAACTGTTTCTTTCTTCTTTCTAATTTAGTTTAAAATCACTCATAAATTTGATTTTAGCACCGAATCATTTACTAAACACCAATGTATTAATTTATTAAATATAAGAACATGTACGAGACAGTTAAAAAATTATAAATTGGTACTTTTACGAATTAAAATAGAAAATAAATCGTAAAACTCTGAATTCCATTGAGAATTACAAATATTATTAACGTAAAAGCAGTTAGAGGCTTCCAATAACTTTAAGGAATATGAATAGAATTTTATAATAATTTTCTCTTCAGAATCATGTTCCATAAATATAAATTAAAATACAGGGTGTTTCTCAAATACATTCCGAAAATGTGAATGATGATTGCTTTCAGTATTTTAAGGAAAAGTCTATATGCACGTAGCTCTATTTTATAGGTACCTAAGTCGTCGAAATTTGACTTTTAGACAAGGACGCAAAAACACTAAACTTCAAAAAAAATCATATCTCTTTCAACTTTTGACCAAATATGTACGGATTAATCTTAAATTCGAGGTAATTTCATAATCATCAAGTTGTATGTTTTAACATTTTTTGATAACATTCGTAGTGTTCAAAATATTTGCAAAAATCATTTTTAGTTTATGAGGCCTGAAGCAACACTTCTCTGTAATAAAATTTCAGGTCGCACTGTCAAAATCTAAGCACACTCCACTATAATATGGTTTCTGAGATACTTATCTAGAAAAATTTAATTGTAACGCCCTTTATCTCTGTAACGAAACTTTTAAGGATACATTTATAATACTCCTCTTCTTAAAATAATCCAAGGCGTCACATCTGTAATTTCAGCATATTATTAAACCACCCCTGTCTATTTTAAAAGAATTCCAACTAACCTAATCATTTTTATCGCAGGTAATCTTGGACGTTCAACAATTCGCTCCCAACGAAATCACAGTGAAAACAAACGGCTCAAGTCTCATCGTCGAAGGAAAACACGAGGAAAAGCAAGACGAACACGGTTACATTTCGAGGCACTTCGTCAGGAGATATATTTTGCCAGAAACGCACGACATTGGAGGAGTAGTCTCATCGCTTTCCTCTGATGGCATTTTAACCGTAAGCGCACCAAAGAAGTCCGAAAAACCAACCAACGCCGAACGTGTCGTGCCAATCACTCAAACTGGGCCTGCCAAATCGTCTGTTCAAGCTACCGATCCCCAGCCCAAAATCGAACATCCATCTAATTAGGAAACTGATAAGGCTGATTAATATGTACCTATTATTGTATTAAATTATTGTTTCTTTTATTGTAATTCCTACAATGGTCAATTTATTTATTTATATTATGATTTGAAAAATTATTTAATAAAAAATGGTAAACAATAGAATTGTTTTATTCGGAACAGAGCAACAAGTGCATAAATTGATAATTTTTTTCACAAATGCGAAGTTTGATGCACGAGCCGTAGGTGAGTGCGGCAATCCCATGAGTGAAAAAAAGGCACTTTATGCATGAGTTTCATACACTTTTTTTTCTACGACAATCCTCAATTTCCATATTTAGACAAATAAATTTCAAAATTAGCTTAAACGTCAAAACATAAATTATGAAGAATCATTCAATGATGATAGACAAATTCCCTGTGACAATACTTTCGTCAGTTTACATAGCAGGCTTCGCGAAAGAGGTACTTTTAAAAAGAATTCAAGTGACTCTGGGAGACGTGGCACCACTCACACCGTAGAAGTAGGTGAAAGGGTCTTGGAATTAGTAGCAGCTAATCCATGAACCAGCACCAGGAGAATTGCTATGCAAGAGGGCATTCTGAAAAGCTGTGTTTGGGAAGTTCTTCGTCAACAGCTGCTTTATCCTTACCACCTACAGATATTCCAGACATTCAGACCTGAGGATTTTCACTCCAGGATGGAATTTTGTCATTGGTTGAGGCGAAACTGTTTTATAATAGTCGGTCGAGTAAGCAAAAAAAACTGCACTTTTTGCACACCAAACTTGCTATGCATCCTGTCCAGACCCATCGTTAACGTTTAGGAAGGGGAGTCACCCGAAACCTATCCCTCTAACAAAATGGCGGTCATGTTTCCTAAAATGACCCCCATAAAATTTAAATTTTTTAAATTATTTTAATATAATAAACTTTAGGTGTCTAATTATATGTTTTTATGGATGCTGAATTAAAAAAAGGCTCTAAAACGTTGTCAGAAGTCCATAGGACGAAATATCCAACATGACGACCAAAATGACCACAGTGTGGTACTTGTAACGTATTTTTTTTTCTTTTTCGGCTGATGAATACTATTTAATGTTATTCTATACAGTGTAGTAATTGTAACGTAATTTTTTTTTCTTTTTCGGCTGAAGAATACTATTTAATGTTTTTCTATAAATTTTAAGTTGTATGGTAGAGGTAATAGTTGACTTCTAATTAGAGGGTGCAGTAATAGACTAAGAGCTAGTGAACATTTCTCGTCATTACTCGAAGTAGGCTAAAAATTTGCCAAAAGGTTGGGGGTAATGAGTTACCGTCTCGAACGTTTTGACTCAGCGATGGGGGGTGTAAGAATAACCCAAAGTCGTAAAATAGTAGTCAAAATTTTCATTATTGGAAATTGGTTGAAACTTCGTATTTTGCTTAATTAAGGTATATGAATAACCATACAAATTGTCAGACAAAAATTTCAGGCAGCAGGGGTGTAAGAACACCTCAAACATGCATTTTTTTACGTGAAATTTTTATTATTTGCTCCTGTCTGACAATTGAATATGTTATTCTAGAGACCTTTTTGACCATGTAATTTAATTGTCAGACAAAAATTCGGGGCAGCACACCCTGTAAATACGTTGCAAACTTTCCTCTCGGTCGGCCGCCAGTGACCTCAAGCGCGCCATATATTTCAAAAAGAGATTTCGATTTCTATGGCGCAATGATTTTGTTTTTTTTATATTTTGGAAGTGATTTTAAACAAAAAAAACAAAGAACTAGTGGAAGCATTATACTCTTCGCCGATTTACTGATCTTTTTATATAATTGTTACACATTCTATAGGATACTCTTCGCATTTTTCTTGTAAATAATGTTAGTTTTTGGACATTCTTAATTTTGTGATACCAACTTTGTTGTGAAAAAAAAATATATGAAAAAAATCACGATGTGAGGGATCGAACCCGGGACCCTTGGATTGTGAGTCAATTCAATTCAATTCAAAACAAATTTATTATAAGTTTTAGTTTACAATAATGCGCCTCAGTCGGGCCCAATTTAGAGCCGACCACACCACCACGGCGCGCAACGTCGTGGTAGATGAGTGGTCGGGTGAAGAGGGCTCGGCTTTGGCTATAACAATAATTCACGAGGGTTGGTTAGGCCTCCTGTCTTGCATGAGAAAACTTACGCCTAACAATTTGGGTGATATAACTAAGAATAGTTTAAAAACACTTATAGCTACTTAAAACTAGATTTAAAAACTTGTGTTAAGGGCGCGCGCACAACACACGCGCACTTGTTTTTATGCAGTTTTGGTTGGTGACACAGGGAAAAACTCAATGAAAAAACCCGTGGATTGTGAGTCGGAACCCTTGCCGCTACACCACCATTTCTTATTACTAAAATTGTTAATGAGTGTAATATATACCATTAGAAAATTTATTGTGATTATTAGGAAACACACATTAGTAAAATGTATAAAAAAAAAATAGTAATAGGAAATAACATTTCGCAAGATTTCTATTTATTACAAACCATAAAAAAATGTAAAAGATATTTTTTTAAATTGTAAATTACTATTATTTTTTTTAATTACCTATTTTGTTAAAAAACAGGGTTCCCTCTAGCTAACACTAACTTACTCTCCAAATTTCAATACAATCGGATTTTTCTACGAGCGATATTTACTGATTTAGAAATGTGCCGATCAAATACAATATACTCTTCGTTTTTGCGAAGAGTATAATTTTGAAGATACACTCCATTCTCCGATTAAACAATTAATCCACGATATCTTTTTAACTATTTCATTTATTGAAAAAATGCATATGAGCATTTACGTTGGCAATCTAATTATGACTTTTTTTGTTATCTCACTTGATTCTCGAGATGTAAGCTGAAGTGTAAAAAAAAACGATTTAATTTTTTCGGACTTTGAAATTTATAATCAAAATATATTAAAAAATATTAATATATACCTATTAACTAAGCGAAATACAATAAACGGTCATTGGAAATTTTTTGTTTAAAAATAAATAAATTAGCATGTAAAAGATTGTGAGCAGTTTTTCAATAAATATATAGTTTAGAAGATTTTGCGCATTGATTGGACCATTATAAAATTTCAGTCCGAAAAAATTAAATCGTTTTTTTATACTTCAGCTTACATTTCGAGAATCAAGTGAGATAACCAAAAAAGTCATTGAATATCTTCTATAGAAAATTAAATTGCCAACGTAAATGCTCATATGCATTTTTTTAATAAATGAAATAGTTAAAAAGTTGGATTAATTGTTTAATCGGAGAATGGAGTGTATCTTCAAAATTAAGCGTGATATCAATACTTTTTATTCTTTTTTTTTGTTTAAAATCACTTCCAAAATATAAAAAAAAACACAAAATCACTGCGCCATAGAAATCGAAATCTCTTTTTGAAATATATGGCGCACTTGAGGTCATTGGCGGCCCACAGTGGGATATTTTCACAAGGTCCTGGCCAAAAATGAAAAATGTCAACTGTGGAGTTTACACTTGGTACTAATTTCCCAGGTAGAGAACCCTTCAGTCCTCCTTGGAATAGTACAGTTGCAACCCTGTGTCATTTTAGTACCTGCTGTTCGGGACTGAAAGTTGCGCTTAGTCAATCGACATATTTAAAGCAGTGAGCATTGTGAAATATCGTGCAAGTTCCAGTTGCGAAATTTTTGTTATCAATTTAGTGAAACCTTCATAAGTTTTACACAAAATCCACCCATCCTTCCTCTTCAAGAGAATCTGTGTATTGTTGACTTCTGTTGAAAAATATTCAGGTAAGGACCATTTTTTATAGCAACACGCAATGGCAAGTTTTTCAACGATAATTCTACTTTACTTAAGACCATAAAAATTTGGGGTACGCCAGGGTGACGTGATTTAATAATTAGATTATTATGTAAGGTCTCTATTATATACACGCAAAAAATGGACTGCGTTGGTTTGCATGTTTTCATGTAATAATGTTTTTTTTGGCTCAGCTGCATGGAGCGCGAACATCTGCGTCCGTCGGTAATTTCGCTAAGCGCGCGAATCCTTTAATAATTAACCATTTTTTCACAATTAGTTATTGTTGCGTTAATAATATTATAGATTATTGATATAATATTAATAATGATAATAATAATAATAATAATAATAATGATAATGATAATAATGATAAGGTGTCTGCAACTAACATGCTTGCCGTTCCGATCCTTCTACACTCCTTTGGGGTAGTGAAATGGACACAAGGCGAGTTGCGCCAACTCGATGTAGGAACCCGAAAGATGATGCATCTCAACAGAAGTTTACATCCAAAATCGTCCGTTCCGCGGTTATATCTCTCACGACAGCAGGGAGGCCGTGGACTCTTGAGTTTGGAGTATCTACATAGCAGGTCGGCTCTGGATGGAGCTTGCAAGATCATCAAGAGTTCGGATCCCCTTCTCTGCATGGTTCGCGACCATGAAAACGCAGGGACAGGAGCGTTCTTATTCAAGGCAGCACAACGAGCAGCCGATGAATTTGGTCTCGACTTCGACAATGGGCGGGTAAACCCGAGTTCTGTCACCGAGCTGGAACCCGCTCAGCTAAAAACCCATACAAAAGCAGCAGAGCAACGTAAATTTCTGCAGCTGCATAAAGATAAGCCCTTACACGGAGTCTTCTACAAGAACATCGAAGACAGGGGCTTATCTGAGAAGCTGACCTTTGCTTTCCTAAGGTCAGCTGGGCTGAAATCTGAGACCGAAGGGTTCATTATGGCTTGCCAGGATGGTGTCTTTAACATACTCGTCTATCGAAGTCATGTCCTGGGTATAGAGGTCCCTGATATAAACTGTAGGGCCTGCCGAAGGGCGCCGGAGACACTTATGCACCTGTTGTCGGCTTGCTCGACATACGCTGTCTCGGCCTATATCCACAGACATGATGGAGCATTACGTGTGCTGTACTATCATCTGCGGCATACGTATGTGATAGACGAGACACCAGTGCTGCCTTACGCTCCGGGGGATATTGAGTTCGTAGTGGGGAATGAGCGGTGCCTAATTTATTGGAACTACTCGTTTCCCACCCTCAGACAAATACAGGCCAATAAACCTGATTTAGTCCTCCTCGACCACCAACTTAGGACAATGTTTGTCATTGAATTCTCCGCCCCAGAGGAAACAAACATTGTTCTGAAAGAGGCGGAAAAACGGACTAAATATCGAGATCTTCTCTTCGAACTCCGTAGACTCTATCCGGACCACACTGTTAAACTAGTGGTTCTTATCATAGGATGCCTAAGTGGGGTGAGGCGCATACTGCTTTCGGAACTGAAGACGATACCGGCATGCCGAAACTCGGCAGAAATCTTAGCCGGAAGAATGCAGAAGGCCGTTATCCTTGGCTCGTTACGCCTGCTCAGAGCACACGATTCGCGGACCCAGTGACCACTGACCCTACGGCGTAGGGAGTGGTCTCTGGTATTACCAGCGTACCCTTTCTGGCATCGGAGACAGAGAGAAGGGCGACTGGCTTCACAAAAAAAAAAAAAAAATGATGATAATAATAATAATAGGATGGTTCTGGATGGAGCCTGTAAGGTCATCAGGAGTTCGGATCCCCTCCTCTGCATGGTCCGGGACCATGAAAGTGCAGGAGTAGGAGCCTTTTTGTTTAAGGCAGCACAGAGAGCAGCCGATGAACTTGGTCTCTCCTTCGACGTCAAGCGGGTAAATCCCGACTCTGTTACCGAGTTGGAACCTGCTCGACGAAAAGCCCAAATTAAAGCTGCAGAACACAACATCTTTTTGCAGCTGCACACGGATAAGCCAATGCATGGAGTTTTCTATAAAAATATAGAAAACCTTGACTTATCCGAAAGGCTGACCTTTGCCTTCTTAAGGTCAGCCGGGCTGAAGTCTGAGACCGAGGGATTCATAATGGCTTGCCAGGAAGGTGTATTTAACACCCTCGTCTATCGTAGTCGTGTCATGGGTATAGAGGTCCCTGACGTCAACTGCAGAGCCTGCCGCAGGGCGCCAGAGACTCTTATGCATTTGCTGTCGGCTTGTCCGACATATGCAGTCTCGGCCTATATCCAAAGGCACGACGGAGCATTACGAGTGCTTTATTACCATCTAAGGCACTCGTATGGGATAGACGAAACACCAGTGCTGCCTTACGCTTCGGGGGATATTGAGTCCGGTGTGGGAAATGAGAAGTGTCTAATTTATTGGAACTACTCTTTTCCCACAGTCAGGCAAATACAAGCCAACAAGCCTGACGTAGTCCTCCTCGACCACCAACTCAAGACAATGTTTGTCGTGGAGTTCTCGGCTCCCGCGGAGAACAACAGAAGGTATTTTAAAAATATTTTTCTTATAAATACCTAAGTGCAATCAACACGTATGCCAAGTTGAAAAAAATCGTGCATTATTTATATTTTCAACCCTTATAACTCACCCCCAGTGGTTGATAATTTTTTTCATTATTTCTTTCATAGAAATTTAGGTGCCAAAAGTACGTAAACTGAGTTTCAAAAATATCGAAGGTTGTTTATATTTTCCTATATCTCACCCCCAGAGGGGGTATAATACCCTTTTCACAATAAGCACATTTGCAGAGTTTCAGAATTTTGGCCAGAAATTTTGGATTCTAGCCCACTGTGCGGCCGGCCGAGAGGAAAGTTTGAAACATATTTACAGGGTGTGCTGGCCTGAATTTTTGTCTGACAATTAAATTACATGGTCAAAAAGGTCTCTAAAATAACATTCAATTGTCAGACAGGAGCAAATAATAAAAATTTCACGTAAAAAAATACATATTTGAGGTGTTCTTACACCCTCCCTTGCTGCCTGAAATTTTTCTCTGACAATTTGTACGGTTATTCATATACCTTAATTCAAGCAAAATACGAAGTTTCAACCAACTTGCAATAATGAATATTTTGACTATTATTTTACGACTTTGAGATGTTCTGACAACCCCGCTGCCTGAAATTTTTGTCTGACAATTTGTATGGTTATTCATACACCTCAATTCAAGCAAAATACGAAGTTTCAACCAACTTGCAATAATGAAAATTTCGACTACTATTTTACGACTTTGGGGTGTTGTTACACCCCCTGCTGCCTGAAATTTTTCTCTGACAATTTGTACGGTTATTCATATACCCTAATTCAAGCAAAGTACGAAGTTTCAACCACCTTGCAATAATGAAATATCGACTATTTTCCGACTTGGAGTGTTTTTACACCCCCTGCTGCCTGAAATTTTTGTCTGACAAATTGTATGGTTATTCATACACCTTAATTCAAGCAAAATACGAAGTTTCAACCAACTTGCAATAATGAAAATTTCGACTACTATTTTACGACGTTGGGGTGTTCTTACATCCCCTGCTGCCCATCGCCAAGTCGAAAAGTTCGAGATGGCAGCTCATTACCCTCCTACCGGCGCGGTAGCTCAATCGGTTAAGGTGTATTGAGTGGCGAATATACTGATCGACTGTCTACCTCGCTCTGGGTTCGACCCCCAGTCCCGGCATTGACAACACCAGTGGATGTGGATGTATATCTGCGTTTTTTCAAATGTGTAACCCCCTTCCGCACAGCCTTGGCTTTGGATTTGTTTGTGTTTTTGTTTATGTTTATGGCAACATTTTGGCAAATTTTTAGCCTACTTCGAGTAATGAAAGAAAAATGTTCACTAGCTCAGACTATAAATGAAAGACAAATATTTTTAAAGAAACGCCACAAAAATTTGGAAAACAAAGTGAATTGTAAACTATTGGTAGGTATGCAAATCCAATCAAAACCCAGATTCTTCCACAATTCTACATCATCTACGAGCATGTCGTCTATGACCACATCATCTATCACCATATCATGCGGAGTATCTTCTTCCGTCTGTCCTTGGCTGAAAATAAAAAGTAAAACCATCACACATTGCATCATTAGTATCAAAAAAATATTTAGCATGTACCGCTATCATTTGTGAAATCAATTAATTTGTTTCACGCTGAAAACAAAGAACCCACCTAGTCTTGTTGGTGTAATTTTTGCAATTGACACACAGGACAGGAGAGGTACACATTCTACTAGGGAGCGTTTACAGCTGCAATTTGAACTTGAAGAGCACGCTGCTTTGCATCTGCACTTGACAAGATCACGACAGCCCTGCCATATCGTGGGAAGAGATGTCCACTTCACTAGCCAGTTTAACACAACTTTCATCCATCCCCAATGTATAAGGCGAGAGGATGTACCACAAGGATTTCTTGTGGTACATGCAAACTACAAATTGTTCTAGCTCATGGAGCACATCCGTTTGCAGTTAAATGCTGAAAGACTATGGGCTATCTGGCAGCGCTGTCTACAAACGAACTTTTCCAATTTCTTTTTGTCAAAATAAGCGACGTGCCCCTGTGCTACCCCCTGGATTCGCCACAAAAACAGAAGGGATGGTAGAGGACATGGATGGGGGAAAAATTTTCTCTTCAGGAATGTGTTGGGAGTAGTTAGGAGGTAAACATATTCAAAGCCTTACCGCTTCGGGGGGAGGGGGGGGAGTTGGAAAGGCCCCTTTTTTCCGTTTTTCGCTTATAATTCGAAAACGATGCGTCGCACGTCGCGTCGTACGGAAAAAAGTATTCATTATGGGCTCATTTAATGAATCTTATTTACTTCTTGTGGATAAAGTATTATTTAAAATTAGGCAATGTTGAAAATTTCAGATGAATCCGATATGTGGTTCTCGATATATACGACTTCTAAAGAGGGAATTGGAAGCGCGGTGCGACCAACATCATGACGTCAGAGGATAGCAAACGAAGCGGTCGCGCAACATATCAAAGCTCATGCATTTCGCTTCAGATCGTCGAGTCTTTCTCTGTGCGACTAGCTTGTTCGTATCAAGTGACGTCACAGTCGAGTTTAGACAAGGCGGGTGCGGTCCATGTTTATAATTTTTTTAAGACGATTTACAGGTCTCACAAAATTCTAATTTTTTTGCACAGGGTCTAATCAAATAAAAAAAAGTACTAAATGAGCCCAAAAGACAATTAAATTTATATGTCACTCATTTTCTTTCTATGTGTTATAGTTTCCTAGATATTCTCCAGCGAAAATCGATAATTAATAAATAAGTTAATTACCCACATAGCACATGACGTCCCAAAGACGTCCAGTTTTGATTCTCATATGACCCCTGTCATCTTCATATTCTCTGGATTTGGGAAATAATATATTTTATATCCAAATGGATTATTCTTTGCGTGAAATAAGAATTTCCACGAATAGAAATGACCGAGTTCAGTTTTAAATATGAAACCTTAATTAAATATTAGACCAAGATCCGGCAGCTTATTTGTGCAGGTATCGAGTTCTTCTAATGAAATTAGATGAAAATGAAAGATTAATGATAACATAATAAATTACAACCGGGTTGCTGACTTGCTACTTCCAACTATACAGTCTTTAAGTAAATAATAAGGCGTCGACTTACAAATCAAGAGGTCGGCGGTTCGATCCCCACTCACTCCGGTTTTTTTTAATCTTGAAGGTCTTTCTTGGGTCTAGAACGGACCAGAATAAGACGTCCCAGGGACAGATGATTTGGTAACATTGTGCATCCCTGGTACGGACATTTTGGGACCGAATTTGGACGCGCCTAGGACATATTAATGTCTTAAGCAAACTTCCGTGAGACGTTTTCGGTACGTTGTGCTATCTGGGTAGTTATCTGATATTTCTCTATCTGGTTTACAGTGGTCTGGCAATAAATCACATACACATTTGCACAACATCTTTATTTTACAACACTCGACGTATTTACTAACGTAATTTTTGTTGAACTTTATACCTTTCTTTAAATATACAGTGTGACTCACTTAAGATGAAGATACCTTTATAACTTTTTTATTTTGTTTCCGATTCGAATCAAATTTTACTCAAATATAGAACAAATTAGGATCTACTTATGACCAGAAAAATATTCGTCTCCTAGATTCGGAAAAAAATAAAAAATCATATTAGGCATTTTTTAATCGGAAAATTTTGTTAACGAAACTTGTTCAGAATTGTCTAGAAACCTTAAGTCCAAAATTTAATCAAAATGAAAAATATTGAAATTTTGATTAAAATATTTTTAATGTTGTCTTTTGTTTAGAAAACTGTGCTCTGACAATTTTATTTGAAATTAAATCCAAGCTGCCAGGTAGTTGTCAAGCAATTTGCAGTTGTTTTAAATAATCATTTAAAATAATTTTAATTTTTCGTTTTTTTTTATTTTGACTAAATTTTGGACTTAAATTTTTTGAACAATTCTGAACAAGTTTTATTAACAAAATTTTCCGAAAAGAAAATGCACATGATTTTTATTTTTTTTCGCATATTTTGATACCGCAGGTGGCTTTGCATTTGTAGGATGCGAATGTTTTTCTGTTATAAGTAGATCCTAATCTGTTCTATACTTATAAGTAAAATTTGATTCAAATCGGAAAGAAAATAAAAAGTTATAAGGGTGTCTTCTTGTCTTCATGTTAAGTGAGTCATACTGTATAAGGAATAAAACCTCAGACCGCAACCAACAGCTATTTTCCGGACTAAGGCTTCGACGAGTATGCTTTGTCTCATTCTCATAATACTCGCTTCATTACTTTCTGCTGTGGCCAAGGCTCGGTCGAAACCAGGCCCTGCGCACTCCTACTATATTTTAAAACAGCGTGTTTAGTTTGAACTTCCGTCGATCTGTCGCTACTTGTACTTGAATCACGGCGGCTGCGCAAATCTGAGGCATGTTTTTGCGCATAAGACGCTACAAACCGCGATAAGCGGAGCCATCCGAGCGAATAAGCTGTGACGTCACGCTTAAAGCGGTATCGCGCGGTTTCACTAAGGCGCTAGAAAATGTGTAAGCGGAAAATAGTAGGGATATGACATAAGAACGTTAGAGATGGTTAGAACTAAACTGTTAAAAAAAGCTAAAAAGACATTCATTTTTGCGGAGAAATATATGATGACGTAGCGCTTCAACGCGCTTAAAGCATTGGGGTAAGACGCGAGATCGCAAAAATATGCCTTTGTCGCGCCATTATCAGGGTATGTGCACTCTAGTTACGAAGGTCAAACCGCGTTTAGTTTCTTCCTATCCGTTTGAGGTCGCTACTGTTGAAAAACAACGTTGCCAAATGATAATTGTTTTCGAAATACTCCAGATATAAAATAAGTAATTCAGTTAGTGGCAGTTAACATAATTTATTAATATTCATAAGAAAACATGGAAAGTTGATTGTCGCTTTTACTAACGATTTTCGTCAATTTTTGCTGGAGGTTCTAATAAGATATGCGTGTGTGTTTATCATGTTGGCAACAGCGACTGATGATCATTTAATTTAGTTGCAGATTGTGGTTGATGTTTGTCACTTTTCACCTGTATTTCAAAATATCTATAAAAGCGTTTATTCATCCTTGAAAATTTCTAACGAAATAAGGTGAGTAACTAAGTTATTTTTTATCATTACAGTGCTTTCTTTTCAGATTAATATTTTTGCGCATATTTACCGGTAATTGTAATCATTTTTTAGGTTATAAGATGGTAGGAATATATTGTTCCGTGAATGGTTGCTGGGAACCCCATGGAGGTTCAGCTAAGAAACATCGTTTCCCAAATCCGGCCAAAAATCTGGATCTGTTCAATAAATGGGTCACACTATGTAATAATGAACGGTTACAAACCGAGCACACGACACCAGAACAAATTTATAACAGTTGTAGAGTATGCCACAAACATTTTGACAACAATGATATGCTAACAAATGATGTCCTTAAGAATGTTCAACCAGGATCCAACTGAAAATTTCTTTGGAAAAATAAGGCAAAGGGGAGCAAGGTACAATAACCCAACATGTGCATCATTTATCCCTTTTTATAAAAGTCTTTTGGTGAAAGATCTGACATCAAGCCATTCTATAGGAGCAAATTGCGAGGATGATGAATCAGAGATTTTTATTACTTTGCAAAGATTTGTTTCACAGGTAAATTGAAAGGAGTTATATCTTGCCTTAATCTGTTTAATACTTATTCTATTTACAGGGTTTATGTGAAGAGGATGAAGAAGACATTGTCGTTGATATTGGTAACATACCTTCCAATTTCCAGAATAAACCGAGCCAGACAGAATTGCAAGTTTTAAAATATGTCTGTGGATATTTGTTAAAAAAAAGCACAAACTTCTTATAAGGACTGTGAATGTGCAAGAATAATTTTGGAGGCTGATGGACAAGGAACTGCTGTTTCTGATTATTTCATAAATATGAAACAGTATAAAAATTCAAAGTTAAAATATGTAAGCAATTATTTTTTGTTTAAAATGACGGAAGCTTTACATATAATTAAATTTATTTTAAATAGAGAATTTCATAAGGAAAAAGTATTTGCTTATATATAAATAAGATATTATATGAGAAAATCAATTTCACAAACTGCGCACATAATGGTAGTATTAAAAAAACAGTATTTAAGTATTTTATAAAAACAATGGGACATAATTATCTAAAACAACTTAATAGAATATTGCATGGTCAGGATCGACGACCTATGGAAATGCTCCCAATGTTTTTATTCAGTGCAGGGACATATTTAAAAAAACTTATAAAAAGAAATAATTTATTTACATAATATGCATATATTACTAACATTACTTGTATGTCAATAAATATATAATTATTCGTTTTTTTTTTTTTTTTTTTTCTGTCGGTTATATATATATAATAATGTTCGAGCAGTTCAGTTTAATTAAAATATTTTAATAAGAAAGAAACCTACAGAGGGTAATAAAAGTCCACAAGAACTACTCAATTTATTTATTTCATAATCTGTCATAAACCTTTGATTGCTGAGGATATATTTTATCAATTTGTCAAAACCTATATTATAGTAATCAGTTCTTTTGATTGCCATTGACTTATAAAATGTATTATAACAAAACTGGTACTATGACAATATTTCTACTTATTAATACTGAAAAAGTAAAATATTGAATACATTCACAAAAAAGGTTAAAAATTATGTAATAAAATTTCACCGACCTGCAGTTAATTGAACTTTATTACCTGATATTGATATTCAAATCCATAAAATACGTTTGGATTCGTTATTTCTTTATTTTTACACCAACCTCGATATCGATATTAGGTAATAACGGTCAGTTAACTGGACGACGAGGAAATTTTATTTCATACTTTAGTGACCTTTTTTGAAGCCAGTTCAATTTTTTTTCCAAAATGTTTTTTCACCCTTTTTACTAGCCTCTATTTAGCTTCTACACTGTAAAATATCATTTTGAATCTTTAAGCTTTAACGTCAGGCTTGTTATCAGATAATCCTGAAATCATTATCGCAACCATATTGGATTGACTATTTTGAATCCTTAACTTTTGACATTAGATTTGGTATTAGCTACTCCTAAAATACCTATCAACCAGTTTTAATGCAATTTCGACAAAATTTGAACTTTTTGTCAGTAGCGTATTCAATCATTTTGCTACTAAAAAAAATCTTGTTTCAAATTTTTGCTCAGCTGCCTACACTAGACATATTTTTGATGAAATGAAATTATTATGAGACCACTGCTAAGCCAAGCCAGTTTGAGAAAGATTTGATAAAAATCACCAGGGCCGTGCCATCCTATGGGGTAGAACAGACAGTGCTCTTGGGCGTCGGCGTTGATTGAAGGGTATAACTTTTCACTCAACGGCGTCGGGCACTTTGAGGCGCTGCAAGGTGCTCCAGCACCTCAACATTTAAACTTCTTAATATCAACTCTCCCAAAGAAAACTATAGCAAGTCAATTTCAATTCTGAGAAAAATGTGATTAATTGTTTAAATGGTGTCCTTAATAATCGAAAAATTGTAACAACTTACTATACAGTTCGGGATGTATTATCGATTCTCTACAGTTCATAGAAAATTACGATAGTTTTCTAGGGAAAACTTACCTTCATAATCGATTTTTTGACTATTGTAACTCAAACACGAATTTTATGAGTTACTACAGTTTTCGTTATGAGAGTCGATATGCAGAATTTAGAATTTTATCTTGATGCAACAATCCCCAATTCACTATTTTTAATTCCAACCGATACAATACATCTTATATGGCTAATATTTTTATTCAATTATTTGTTATCATCAATTTTAAGTATCAAATAATTATGAAATAATATTTTTTATTACGGAATAGCTCAGTTAAAACCACAAAATGACTTCAAGAATATGGTAATGTGACATGAATTTTTAGGTTTAATAATAATTCATAATAAATAATTCTAACATATACAAGGTGAATCAAGTATGCGGTCATTAATTTCTAGTGGTGATTCTACATAAGAAACCGCTGCCCAAGGAATCACCACTTCCACGTCCAGATTTTATATCAGTCACTCACAACGAAAAAATTTTGTATGTGGAAATAATTGTTTAAGGAACTTTAATAATATAATATTTGAAATCCTCTACCCCAAAAACCCATAAAACGATACCCCACATCGGTAGTAGGATGTGGGTGGTGATAGGGGGTGGTAGTGGGTTTCTGGTTCTTGTACACACACTAAATTACAATTTTTTTCCATCCCCTTTAATAATGGAGTAGGGGTGGCTAATGCCAACATTTTTTTTGAGACCTTAGCTTCTCTTGCATATACTAAATACCAATTTTATGGACTCTTACCAACCGGTTTCTAGAAATTTAAACTTAAAGAAATGATGAATTCATTGAAAAAATTCAGTTTACGCAAGAAGAAAAATTTCTTTAGGTTCAAATTTCTCGAAACCGGTTGGTCGTATTTATAGCCAGGGAATCATATTCCGATGAGACAATCACAGAAAATTCACATTAAAAAATTTGGGGGGAGAAGTAAGTGTCTCCCTTTCCAATTTTGTGCACCCCTGATTGAATTTACCCTTGGTGGATAACATCACATAATGAACTTGAAACACCCTGTGTAATAGTAAAATTCTAAATTTATGAAAATGCAATTTTAGATTGTAACAACTATTAATATCTAGTTTGAAATGAAACACCAGTATCTATGAAAGATATAGTTTCGTATCACCAAAAAAAAAATTCTTATATGGTACCCACTTTTTGGTGGGTAGTGTATACACGCTGCAAAATTATTTGAGAATATTGATTTACCTAATTTAAAATTCGCGCTAGATTCTGATATAGTTTCTTCCAGTCCGCTAGGTGGCGCTAAAACACGGTTTTGCTCATTTGTATTACAGTGTCCTATCTATTCCTATTTTGTCTATGGCCATTATTGTTTACATGTCTGTGCTTTGTGTTTTGGACATTAAACTAATAATTATTAAATCCATAGAGCAGGAGTCCATTTGCTTATTTGTAAATAATGTGAGTTTCCAATGAAACTGATTAGACACGACGCTGTTCTGTTAAATATTAAAAACTGTATGGGTTATAAGTGTTGTATGTGTTCACGTCGTGTTGCGACTTCGAAAAATTCCAACATGCATAGGTATTATTGATCTGCAAAGAACGTGACATAATTCATGAACGTGACTCCCAAGAAATTGACTAAAAACGAAAGACTGACGGGTTGTACACTTCTGTGCAATGAAATCCCATACACCTATTTTTCGCCTTATTAAATCATTATTTATTTGTCAGTGTCATATTTTCGCAATGCCAAAATTAACTGAACATGAAAAAATTTTAATTCTCTTTAAAATTAAAGAGATATGGTCCATCAGAGCAGTTGCTAACCATTATCAATTGAATAAAAGTACTGTTATGAGTGTGAAGAAAAGTGGGAAGAGGAAGGTAGCGTAAAGAGAAAAGACGGTTCAGGCCTATCGAGAAGTTCAAATCTCGTTCAAGATGAAGCACTCCTTGGCTATTTCAGGCAAAATCCGTTTTAAACAGCAGGAGACGCTGTGTTCATGACACATTTTCTAGTGTCGAGGTTAGCAGCTAGCCGAAGGATAGGAAAATCGAAAATAAAAAACTGTACAAGTGCCAAGAAGACCATATTAACAGGAGAACAAGCAAGCCCGCATTATGTTTTGTTTAAATTGTGTCTATCGCCCGTTGGAGTTTTGGACCAATGTTGTGTTTACCGATGAAAAAGTTTTTCAGTCTTGTAATGAAGGACATGTACAAAATATTAGGTTACATTATTTACATAATAAATACAATCGCAGCTATGTGCAGTTGCTGTGAATTTTTCAACGTCAGTTTTTACATTTGTTATAAATCGAAATCATTCCCATCGAATGGTGTAAAAAAGTAAAAAAAACAAAAATACATATGTTTTTCTTCTGGATTAACATTATTCAAATACATTACTTATGACGTTTCACAATCAATGTCAGTTTTTTGTAACCTATATGATAATGAAAAATCTAAATTCCAAAAAGACTGATTCACACCACTTAATGTTAGTAAAGGACGTGAAAATGTATATTATAGCGGGTTTATACGTGCATGGATTTAGTGGCGCCAGTAGATATTGGCACGCTAGTAAAAAAATATTACACATATAAACAGTTACTGGCGAGCAAGCTTTTACCTTGCATGCATTGATGCATGCTCGCCAGTAACTGTTTATACGCGCAATATTTTTTTACTGGCGTGCCAATATCTACTGGCGCCACTAAATCCATGCACATATAAACCCGCTATTATTTAATTGTATTACAGGTATTTTGGTACATTAGTTACTTTAACATTTTACTTATTTCAAGACAGTTTCAACATCTTAATACTTTTGTAATAATTTTACTTACGTTAGTTACTTTTTAAATGTATTTTTAAATATTGTATTTATTGTAATGATTTTCCGTTAAATTAATAAATGATCAATTTCTAGTTTTGAAATTACTTATTTAATTTTAAGGCCACTCTTAGACTATAAAAGTTCTTTGACAAAGATCTTTTGTAAAAGATATTTTATGAGTAATTTGATAGATATTTCATCTCATAAAATATCTTTTATAAAAAATCTTTGTTAAAGAACTTTTCTAGTCTAATGATGGCCTAAGCAATTTGTTTGAAAATCATTTGAAATTCCCGCCTATGACAATCCCGCCTATATAAAAAAGGCGGGAATACAGCGCCACTCTCGACGTAAGTTTTGCTGTTCAAAAAATCCTTGAGAGTTGCCTATCTATAACAGATAATATTCTTTAATCTATGGTCGAAACTATCGGTCGATGGGACGCTCGGCACTAGTCGATACCGCTCGAGTCTCACGCATCTAGGTCATGCTGCAAATGCAACAAGCCACTTTACACGAATTCAAGCCCATACTATGAAACTAAAAACATTTTCATTGTTAAAAATTCTAAAAAAATGCATCTGATCGGCGCCAAAAACTGTACAGCAATTTAGCCGACAACTTCAAATTGCTGTAACTTTTGTCCTGTTGAAGATAAATCAGTAAGTATATATATTTTTTTGAGGGAAAAATGCCCTACAACTTCGATCTGATTACGTTTTTGTAAAATAAAAAGTTGAGGAGTTAGAAGAGCAAGTTTGACGAAAAACGTTAGCCAAAAAATTTTTTTTCGAAAATTATCGATTTTCACTGGCGAATATCTCGTAAACTATAACACATAAGAAGAAAATGAGTATAGGACATTCTTGCAAAGAATACTTTTTCCGTACGTGGCATGGTTTCCGAGTTGTAAGCGAAAATCTGAAAAAGGGGATCCCCCCTGAAGCGGCAGGGCTAGGAGTTTGGACTTAGTCACAGATCAATAAAAGAGTTAGTATGTTTACCTCCTGACTATACCTCCAACACATTCCTGAAGAGGAAAATTCTACCCCCTTCATGTTCTCTACAATCCCCTTTTGGGCACTAATTGACCATATTTTTGTGAAATTAGGGGTGGGACGGTATTTCTGTAACGTTACTTTGGAACGGTATTTTTCCGTCGCGTTCAGTCGCGTTCCCAAATGATAAAATAACTAGTTACAGGTTACTTCTTACTTCGTAGTCGCTTTCGCGGACGCGTCGCGGTCGTCGCGTTCGCACTTCGCTGCCTCTAGCAGTGCCAGGCGTCCAGCCAGCTTTCGGTTACGGACGTTACGGTTACTCGATACCCGGTGGGTCTCGAGCTCTCGATCGATCGCGATCGAAGTAGTTGAATATTGATTATGTTTATTTCTTTAGATATACATGTTTATTGTGTTTTTTGTCACATTCTTTTTTTTTATTTAGACACGGGAGTACATAAATAGTTTTTTAAAATGATATATGTTTCTTTTCATTTGTTTATTTGAATTTTTTTATTACTTTTAGGTAGGTACTAGAGGTCTAGTAACATATTTTTTTTTATTAAAGAGCCTGTCAAATAAAACTATTTAAAGATAAACAAATATATTTATATTTCAAAATATAATGCGAGTTTTATTTTCAAGTGCAATATCCGATTATATTGAACAAATATTAAACAAAACCACAAGCCACAGTGTACCTTGTACCTGTAGATGTCCAAGCCGTAATCCGTATGTATACCTATAACATTTAAATACCCTTATCTATCGGTCCGCGACATGCCGATAAGACCGTTATGCACAGCACAGAACACGTTTAGCCTCTACAGCGACTTGTACGTAGAGACGATCCAATGTAACGGTATTTTGGAGCGGTATTTTCCTGGAGCGAACGCGACTGGAGCGTTCCACATGAGGAACCGGTATTCCCATCTCTATGTGAAATTAGTTGCTACCAGTTATTTCACAATTTGATGTTGGCTATGCGTTATTTACTGTTTTTGTCAATGGACCCGTTTAGTAGTGACGTCAAATATTATGCAACCAACAATACAAGTGGGATAACGAAATTTACAGTTAATATTTTCGCTCTTATGCACCTTGCTATTAAGGATGACAAAAATTGCTGTTAACAATTTTGTGTTATTACTCAATTATATGGCATATCTAAGACAATTCAATTCATAGGCCATATTCTTAAAATACGTTAGATTCGTTCTACATATAATTTACTCAATTAAATTAATATGTGTTTTAACCAAATAAAATTAGAGGCCCTGATCAACAGCCATATTTTTAACCCTTAAATGTATCGTACATAAGGCTCAAAATCTTTAGCAACACACACTTGTATTGTTGGTTGCCTAGAATCTGACGTCACACTAAACGGGTCCATTCGGAGTGGGCGACATCCAAGGTTGGTATACTTTAAGGTGGCCTAATAACTCACAATCCCCACCAAAAAACGGCATTAGCCAATGAACAGCTGGTGTGAGATCACACCAGATGCAGAGCCTTATTCAAAATATTGTAAGAATTTGTGTAATGTTAATTAAGCAAAGAACTCGTAACTGGAACGGGCTCGCAATAACCCGCTTTTGAGGTCTGTGGTAATTATCCCCGCATTTTGAGACACTGTTCTGCATGCTGGTAAAGAGGATAAATTGTAGAATGTAACACTACAGATCATAGTAACGTCAGACCATATTTCGAGCCAGTACGGACGGTTCTTCTAGAGTGAGATAACTGCGCCGCTACTGCGCGTTCGAAGAACAAAGATAGTCTGACCTTTCACCCCTGCACTGACTTCTTCGCCTAAAAGCTGTATATTAAGGAACCTTATAGTCTACCAATCTTGGGCGACATCTACATTCTTGTAGAATAATATGTTCGGGAGTGAATAACGAATCATTTTACTATTGATGTTAAATAGAAGTTTAACTTTATTGTTATTGTTTTTAATAGTAGCACAAATATCTATTACATCAAATGCTGAAACTTTCTTGTTCACACCACTTTCTGATATTCTGGCGAAAATCTCGGAGTTAGCGACATCTACACTCTAATAGTATAACACACGTTCAGGAATAAACAATAAATCAGTTTACAGCGCCACCTATTGGTAGGTGATTTTCGTGAATAGTTGGCTATGCTGATTTTTGTTGAAAATATATAGCCAATATCAAAACTCTAAAGTTACTAGTAGCAACCAATTTAAGAAAAATATGGTCAATTCTTCGACCATTTAAATGGTCGAAGGGTCCCCAACAAACACAAAACATATGGGCCGCTACCGGCAAGCTATCTGGTTGCCGGCACGTTCTATAATGGCCCGGCACATCTAACAGTTGCTTTACCAGCAACTCGGTGTCCGCGTGGCCGTCAGCCGGTCCAGTGACATTTTGCCGGCACATGCAGTATAGATCCGTCAATGGCCCGCAGTTTCCACAGTGCCATATTGATGTGTTTATCCATAGACGGAAAAGCGATTTTTATGTATCGTCTTTAGTGCACATTTCCAACAGTGGTCGAATGTATTTTAAGCATATCTGCATATAGGGTGTATCCAGATCAATAGGTACAGCGTCCGCCATAAAGTTGGCTACGTATGGGAAAAATTTGTATTATTGAGATTTCTAAAAACTCTATTGGGGGTTCATCTCTGCATGTCCTTCAACCAAAAAATACATTTTGACTCATCATGTGATTTGGCGGGAATGTAAAAAATAGTTGGCGATGATACCGTAAAATGGGTCAAATCGACAAGATATCGAAAAATTTTATTAAGAAAAAGTGCTTAAAATCCAACGAGAACCCCATATATCAATTTTGAACCTGATCTGACAAAAAATTTAAAAACACTAATTTTTACCTGTATCATTATTTACATTCCCGCCAAACAGGTGATCACATCACATGTCAAAATGTACTTTTTGTTTATCGGAATGCAGAAATGAACCCCGAATAGTTTTTTAGATATTTTAATACATATTTCACCCATATGTAGCCAACTTTATGGCGGACACTGTATAATGAACGAGAAACTTCCACTTTCAAAAAATATATTATTTATAAATTTTTCTGTTCATTTCAAAAACATTTGCCAATATTAAAATTAAAAGTATTCTAAAAGATGTTCAAAAATAAAAACTATTGTATGATAAATGAAAATAATACATACGTTTTATTCTGATCAGTCTGTATAACATTTTAAATTTTACAATAGACAAATATTGTTTTTAAAAACAAATGAACATTTTATAAATAATTAATCCTTCGTAACATGAAGTTTTCTGTCCATTAAATCCATTGCGTACACGATCTGGACACCCTGTGTAAATAATATGTTGTGATAGTAATTAATAATAACAACAATAAAACACAACAATAAGCTGATTGTTTATTTTTAATAAAATTAAGTTACAAAAACAAAAAATATAACAAGAACACAATCACTTACATTCCTTCTATAGAAATTTAAAAAATTAATATCATGATTTGATTATAAAAATAAAATACCACAGTCTCACGTGAGACTGTATCACTACTATAATTTTTTTAGTTTTCATCCAATTTAAACAAATTAATCTCGGAAGAGGTCATTAAAATCTACTTATGTCCACAAAATCATTTATTCTATTCAAATGCAAATCCACTTACGATGATGCTATATTGAATGAAAAAAAAATTAAAAATCGTATTAAGCATAACAAAAGTTATTCTTCATTCTGAGTATTTTGTCGTTGGGATTAACCGCCATTTTTGCGAAAAGTCAAAGGGAAATATCTCACGAACTATTGGCGCCACAACAAAAATGGTAAGCACCTGTTCACCACTAAATTCTCTATAAAATCTTTAGCGGGTTTATCTTCCTTGAGCAGAAAACATTTACGAGTTATAGCCCGTCAAAGTTTTCAAAATGTAGTTTTCGCGGATTATTTCATAAAATATTGATTGCTAATTAAAATGCCATGAATGAAAATCTTAAAGAGGACTAATTTCCGTACAATTTCTGCCAGAGACACTATTTTATAAAACTAATAATTTACAAGCTACACTCCATCAAGTTTTAAAAAATTGTTTTTTCAAAACATTTCATTAACTATTGGTCGGATATCAAAATATGTAGTTGCAGACTTGTATTAGTTCTCTACAACTTTTATTTAAAACTTTTTTGCAAAAGTTATAAAAAATATTTTTTTCAAAACATCTCGACAACTATTTATTGATTGAGTATAAATATGTAATTGCAAACTTGTAGAGCACTGGATTATAGAGAATTTACTGCTCTACAAAATTGATAATAACATATTTGAATGGACGATAGAAAATTTGGGAGATATTTTAAAAAATCAATTTTTTTTTAACTATTTATGGGCTGTAACCTGTAAAACGTTAGTCCTACAAAATGGCGCCTGTTACATAAAGTGTAGAAAATTTAATCTCTATGTGATTGCTATTTGATATTTAAATGTATGATCAATAGTTTACGAAATAATCAGCAAAAACTTAGTTTTGAAAATTTTGACGAGCTGTGACTCGTAAACACGGCTAGTTTCACGAAAATGATCCTGTTAAACCCCAATCACCGTTGCCCCCTTGACAAAATATGCAGAATGAACCCCTGAACAAACTGACATGCTATTTTTGCAAGAAAAAAGTACCTATTGATTGGACTATAATGCAGATTTGTCGTTTCAGAAACATGCCAACCCTTTAGTTTGTATTTAAACACTGTTAGTGTAAATGCCAAAGAATTGTCATATACATATCTCGTTATTTTGTTTGCTTTTTGTGACTGTGGCTGTTAAATACTTCAAAATTTGTAAAATTGAACCAAACTATTTGGATGATTCTGAAAAACTTTTGTTAATATTGTTAATAGCATTTTTCATAAAAAAATATCACATATTTTTTTCCATCCTCAGACACAGTTTCCAGGCTTGTAACTTTTATATTTTTGAAGCGATAACCATGTTGGGCACATCAAATTGTAGACATTTTTAAAGCCTTCATACATGAATACAGAGTGATTTAAAAAAAATTTGTTGAAAAAATTGTTAAGGAAGGAAACTTAATTTCTTTGAATATTTTTTTACCTCGCCTTGTACATGAAATCTGTTAATGTTTTTTTATAAAGGTTTTAATTAGCTTCAATTTACGTTATTAACAAAAAAAAATTTAAATAAAAATTTTGCAGTTTCCTATTAGGTACTTAACGAGGTACTTAATATATTTTAATAAAGTTTGTTTTTAAAAATATTTGTTTATTTTGTTTTTTGTTGCTGTTTTGTTACGTTGAGGATTGTTTGTCATATGTCTTTTACAAATGAAGCATAAAATTATTATCTCCATTTTTTCAGTTCTTTTAAAAAAAATCAGTTTGGAATCGGAAGGAGTGTTTTTAATTTCTTTTTCTAAAATCAAAAAGAATTTCGAATATGACATAATAACATAAACTGAAGCTAATTAAAACCTTTATAAGAAAACATTAACACAGTTCATGTACAGGATGAGGTAAAAAAATATTCAAGGAAATTAAGTTTTCTTTCATAACAATTTTTTCAATTTTTTTTTTTTTTAATCACTCTGTACACATGTTTAAATGCCTTAAAAATATCTACAATTTGATGTGCCCAACATGGTCGTCGCTTAAAAAATAAGAAAGTTACAAGCCCTGGGACTTTTAAGTGGCGGACCCTGTATAATTAAGTAAAAATAATTTAGACACTTAACAAAACTAATTTTACAGTAGTTTTAAAATTGTGAAAACACGTTAAGCAAATAGAATTTTGTTAAAATTAATTGAAGATTATACCCTAATTATTATGACATTTTAAAATTAATGGCAATATTGTGCTTAACCACACTTATTTTTAATAGAAAACAAAAATTATACATGGTCTCTGACCACCAAATGCTATTTAAAAAACACTTACATAACAGTAATTTTAATACGTTTTTTAAATCCGAAAAGCATTGCTTGCCATTTCTTGAGACCAGTTATATTCAATGGGTAAATTGTTGCTAATCAGTTTGGCTAGAATTGCCTAGTTGTCTGGACAACATCCGTTCCTCCAATAACTTGCAGCATGAGAGGCTAAAATAAAATAAATAAGTACTGATGCTTGATATCCTATCGGTTACCTGTTACCTTATAGTTTTAGTTATTTCATTATAATCACCCAATCTTTTATCAAAGATTTTCAATTCATCCACAGTTGAAATTGGCAGCGTCATGCTTTCATTACTGTCCATTAAAGGCTCGTTATTCTTGTCCGGTAGCCTTTGAACCAAGCACTGTATTTCTTTGGCAATTTTTTCTAATGCGGTAAAAACCTTAACACCACTGGAAGAGAAGAGTTTAATATCATATATTCAACAAACAATAATGCAAAACTTACCCTCATTTTTGGCACAATAACTTGAAGTAATTCTAGAACCCCAACTAAAAGGGGAGGATGTTAAATTTGTAGGTGTAAATGTTTTAATTGGTTCCTCCATAAGTTGTCCTATTTTTAATTTCTGTGATGATAATTGTGTAGATGTACTTCCCTAGTAGACCGAAATACTTTCTACGGGCTTCGATTTGTGTGCAATCTTTGGGGGCCTAGTCTGAGGACGAATCCTCCATCTCGTTCTCTCCAATAGCATACTCTTGCAAACTAGTCTGAGGACGAATCCTCCATCTCGTTCTCTCCAATAGCATACTCTTGCAAACGAACATGTCTTTCCCGTTTTCTAGTTGTCCCTGATTCACTACTAGAATGATCTTCTAGAAACTTAAGTTTTAGCACAGCTATTTGATAAACACCTGAAATTAATTATTACCAAACTTTATCTAACACATTTTAGGTTATATCACTCATGAAGTTAGTAAAATACAGTAACATAAAATACATGCAAGTGAACAAATAAAACAGTAGATTACTTACCTCATTGTTACTGTATGTCAGAAATAGTTAACGGAATCTCAAATTAATAAAAGCAGCAACCTTCTAAAACATTTATCGGGAAACAAATCACAAACAACGCCAAAACTGACAGTTCAAGTAACTAATTGGCGCTACCACCCGTAAGAAATTAATGCGGACGGAACCAAACAGGGCTTCCACCTCAAAATATAATAACAGTAAATGAGTGTCGTTAAAGCAGCGGGTAGATACTCGAAAAAGTATGCAAAGTACGTGTTCAAAAAATGCGGTGGCCCAGCACTTTCGTGCCGTTGCCATCACAATCCCGACGATGCCAGCGGTTATCCGTAAGTCGGCCAGAAGATACGTGTTTGCTGGGTCAATTGACCATATTTTTGTGAAATTGGTTGCTACCAGTTATTTCACAATTTGATGTTGGCTATGCGTTATTTACTGTTTTTAGTCAATTCAGAGTGGGCGACATCTACATTCTGGTAGAATAATATGTTCGGGAGTGAATAACGAATCCTTTTACTATTAATGTTAAATAGAAGTTTAACTTTATTGTTATTGTTTTTAATAGTAGCACAAATATCTACTACATTAAATGCCGAAACTTTCTTGTTCACACCACTTTCTGATATTCTTGCGAAAATCTCGGGGTTAGCGACATCTACATTCTAGTAGTATAACACACGTTCAGGAATAAACAATAAATCAGTTTACAGCGCCACCTATTGGTAGGTGATTTTCGTGAATAGTTGGCTATGCTGATTTTAGTTGAAAATATATAGCCAATATCAAAATTCTAAAGTTACTAGTAGCAACCAATTTAAGAAAAATATGGGTAATTGACCATATTTTTGTGAAAATGGTTGCTACCAGTTATTTCACGATTTGTTGTTGGCTATGCGTTATTTACTGTTTTTGTCAATTCGGAGTGGGCGACATCTACATTCTGGTAGAATAATATGTTCGGGAGTGAATAACGAATCATTTTACTATTGATGTTAAATAGAAGATTAACTTTATTGTTATTGTTTTTAATAGTAGCACAAATATCTGCTACATTAAATGCCGAAACTTTCTTATTCACACCACTTTCTGATATTTTTACGAAAATCTCGGAGTTAGCGACATCTACATTCTAGTAGTACAACACACGTTCAGGAATAAACAATAAAACAGTTTACAGCGTCACCTATTGGTAGGTGATTTTCGTGAATAGTTGGCTATGCTGATTTTAGTTGAAAATATATAGCCAGTATCAAAACTCTAAAGTTACTAGTAGCAACCAATTTAAGAAAAATATGGTCAATTGATTGGACTATTAACAGATCAGAGAGCTGGAAGACAACTAGTCTAAAAGTTTGGATTGTGTGGCCAAAAGATATTCCCATATTTCCAGTCTATTTTTGTATTGTCTGTGGTGGCTACTATTTTGTTTGGTTACTTTTATGTTTAATAATAGCAGGGAATTGTCAGTACTGTGCTTGTCAGCTTGTAACTTTAAATAAAGTGTAGGTTATGCATCATAAACTTTTAACGGTTTTAAGATTTATTTTTAAAACAGTGAACAATGTCTGATTATAGTGGTGAAGATTTATTAAACGTTCTCAGTGATTTAAATATTCGTTTATTGAATTTGAATCCAATTGTTATAAAAGCGTGGTTTGATACTGACGATAGAAACATGAAGAATTTATTGACTTGGATGTGTACTTCTTTGTCGATCAAAAATTATGTGTGTCCTCTTGAAAATAAGGAGTAAGTAAACTGATTTTATTAGCTCGTAAAGTATATCACACGTATAGTTAACAGGTTTTTAGAACTGGAAGCACCTCTTGTGGATCAGAAGTATGAACGAGAAGTGGCCAAGATTGAAACTGGATTTCGAGGGATATTTGATGTAGACTCCAATGCTCTAGAAATTGAATTTATTGAAGATGATATTGAGTTGATTCTTGAGGAAGAAAGCCACCTTAATGATCTAATAAGAATGAATGAGTAATTAATATATGGTTTATGTTATAAGGAATTAACAAATGTTTTTTTCATTTTAGAACCTTACAAGATGATCTGTCCAAAGAGTTAGCTAGTGAAACTTCTAGAGAAATTCAAATATCGTTAAATTTGAGATCAGCTCAGGAATTGTGTAATACTTTAGGAGAACAATTGGACCAACTGAATGAAAAGCTACATAAACAACTAGTAAAATATGGGTCAAATTTATATAATTTTGAATTTGTGAGTAATTTAAACAAGACAGCAAAGGGAAAATATTAAATTGCACATATTTTTAGGGTTCCTCGCCAAATTTTTTAAATAATTTGGATATTAAAGAATGTCAAGAGAATTTTGATAACGTAATGTCTTTTTTAACACCTTTATTAGAGCAGGAGATTCTTCCTATTGATAGAACTGGTATAGACAACCACATATCCACAAGTTCAATAAATATGAATAATTCTGTAGCTGACAGCTTGAATATGATGAGGCACAGGTAACAACATTTTTAACTTTAAAAAAATAATCGCAAAAAATTGATATGCATTAGGTATTGCAGTAAATAGAAAGAAACTGTTTATCTTATTTGAATCTAATAAACTCTGAAACGGTACAAATTCTTAAAAAAAAACTACTGACTTTCAAAATGTCACCTGTTTTTACTATAAATAGTTGAAAAAATATTTAATCAAGCAAGCATCCAGATTTTTAGAAAATATAAAAACTTTAACACTCAATTTATAAACTTTGACGTTGCCGTTCGACGTTCGACGTTCACAAAATGGTCCATTTATAAACTTTGACGTTCGTCGTTCGCACGTTTGCATTTTTTACATAAAATGTCAAACTGAAAGATTGTATTTCTGATATATTTTTTATATAAATTTACTTCATTATTGAATCTCTGTGTGTTTAATTTAAACTGAATATTCTGCTGACGTAAAGTATCCGATGTTTTATGATTATGAACTTGATGATGATAATTTGTAAAAAAATCCTTACAAAAATGTGATTTAAAACAAACAAAAGCATATCTAAAGAGTAGAACTACTATCGCTGTGGCTCTTCTATAAAAATAATAAAATTTGAACAATTGAGGGATATCTAATTGCTCCATCTTGCTCTCTTGGCTTGGAATAGTTTGCATAAAGGGGCTTCTACCTAAAGGCTTCTATTTTCACTCTCCCTCGCAAATCTGTCTCAATTTTTTCCACAGACTAATCCTCCTCTAAAGAGTCCTCTATTACTATAGGAAAATATACAAAAATACGGGACACCTGGCAGGTTGCATGAATTATTTCTGCGATCTCTTGAATATTTCTAATTTATCTGTTTGGTGAACACGTGGTGTTTTTAGACGACTCACCAGTTGCCTCGTCCGTTTCTTAATATTTATGGACGTATCTATCAAAATGCCCGTGTGGAACACGAGTTCACTAAGGTAACTAAAAATAATGAATGAATAATGAATAACACCTCCGTTCCTATTTTTTATTAAAAAAAATCTATTCAAATATTCAAATAATGACCATCCATCTATGAATTGTACAAATTTGGGAGTTCCGAAAAAGTTGACTCAACGTTAGGTCTCCATAATGGTACGGGCACTTTGAATTTCCTAATTTTATTAATTTTCTTGAGGATTTCAGATTAGTTCCTCTACTTGTAAAATTTCAAGTTCTAAGCAAGTCTGAAAGCGCCCAAGCAAATAATGCGGATAAACATATTTGTATTTATCCGTCCGATAAATTGTTTGGGTACTTGCCGATGAATTGGGAACTTTGGCGTTGAGGTGCGGCGACTACATTCTCGATAAGCCGAAAATTCCAAAATTTGCAAAACTCGAATTGGCAACTTTAATATGCCAGCCAATGTTTGTATAGAAGGTAATACCCACTTTAAAATGAAGAGCTGAGAATGGTAAGAGCTGCAAAAAATTATAGGAACAAAATTGTGGAGATTAAAATTTCATATAAAAAAAGTGAGCAGAGACATATATGTATATTTTATTGTTTTGGCAATATGTGCGTTTAAACGCGATAAATCAGCACGACGCCGCACTTTGCACGCTTTCTGTGCATACCTTTACCACAAAAGTTGAAAGCTGAATTTTTTGTAGAAAATTTAACAATACCTTCAATAACTTTCTTCTCTACAATGTTCTTATATCTCTTACCATTTGGTAGCGTCTTCGTTTTGGGTATAGCCTTCCATATATATAGATTGGCCGCCATATTGGAGCCGTAATTTTGGCTTTAGCAAAATTTGGAATTATTGTAGATCGAAAAGATACTTTCTACCTCTATGCCAAATTTCAAATTCCTGGCTCATGGCAAGTACCCAAACAATTCACCCGGCAAACAAATATAGATTAAAACAAACAATGATACACTTTTGTTTATAATATTCTGATATATGTAGATATATTCGGATTTACTTTAAAGCATTTAGGACAATATAGTTGACATGGAATTGAATAAAACTTTGAAACTCATTCACGTGACAAAACGCTTCACTTTCATTGGAGATCCCGCAACGGTAGCGTTAAAAACATAAAATTTGTTCATCTCGAACGGACGGCAACTTTTGATCCTGTGGGAAACAACAACGCCAACTTAGGATATAAATAACAATCAGGTGTTGTATGTTTCATCTTTGAACGGCGACGGAAACGTCCAACGGGAACGGAAAATGTTGGGCATCTCAAGCGGACGGCAACTTTTGATCCAGTGAGAAACGATGTCAACGTCAATATTAATGACTTTCTAACTAACATAACCCCAAATTTCAAATTTTTAAAGTTTATTCTCATCTTTAAAATTTGTATCCACAATTTTAACTTAGGGTCATACTGGCTCTAATCTAATATTTAAAAATGAACGCAAATTTTTTTTCAAAACTGTTGATTAATAAAAATAGACAGCTAATTATAGGTTAGATTTCCAACCTACAAAAAGTGTCTTGTTTTATTGAAACAAACTATTTAAAACTTTATAAATATTCCATTGAACTAGATTTTATTTTAAAGTACGGGAATCAGGCAGACATTTTAACAATAGCTACGAAATGTTTGTAAATTTAAGAAACATATATTTTTCAGGTTAGGTGTGACGTCACGTGCACGTCTTCAATTGTTTTTTGTTTCAACGTCGAACGGGAACGATAACGTCAAGTTTATAAATTGAGTGTAAAGCTAGTTTTCTCCACATTTAATTTTTGCATTTTTGGTACTTTTATCCTTTTGCATCTTACCCCTTCATTTATTATAATTAACTTTAATTTTTCTAATGAAAAGTGCTGTAATATTTTCTAGTGGCTATAACATTAAGAAGTAAGTAATTTTAAACGATTTTCTGATGAAATACATAAAAAAGGATAATTTCAAGGAGATTAATAGTTCAGATTCAGATTCAAAAAGAGGAGCTGAGCTGGCTAATTTGCCTTATCGCTACTGCGATCTCCGTGGATCTATTGTGGCTCTCCTATTCTAGTTTTACTTAGAGCTTCTTATCCAGCTTTATCTTTTGTAGATTAAGAGTTTTGCAAAAATAGAAAATTTTTGAAAAGCTTTGTACACATACACATTTAATGAAAAAGTGATAAACGAATGCAAATTTGTGCACGATTCTTCATCAAAATCGCCTTGATATTTTTATAAGTAAATGTAAAATAAAGTATATGCATATATTTTCACATTAGTATCCGATGACGTCTATTAAAAGGCTTTAGCAACATTTTCAAAGCAAGAAATGTACCACTTTGACTGTTACAGAGCTGTCGCAACTTTATTGTAAGATTGCCGTGGTAGCTCTTGCTACCGCAATGTTGGCACAGTTTTTTAAACCTTTTTGTGCCACTTAGGTGCAGTTAATATTTTACAAAAAAAAAGATACATTGAAAAAAAACGAGTATCTTCTTATATTGATATGTAGATAGGTCAAACACACAAAACATGATCTGCTTTTCCTGTCCTGTCCTGTCCTGTCCTGTCCTGTCCTGTCCTGTCCTGTCCTGTCCTGTCCTGTCCTGTCCTGTCCTGTCCTGTCCTGTCCTGTCCTGTCCTGTCCTGTCCTGTCCTGTCCTGTCCTGTCCTGTCCTGTCCTGTCCTGTCCTGTCCTGTCCTGTCCAGTCCTGTACCCATTTCGGCCTCATGAAATATGCCTTTATCAGTCTTAATTTCTAGCTTTTGACATATCTTTTACACATGTTAAGCTCTTGAGCCATACCCAGACTGCATCCTACGGGCCGCACTTTTCCAATGGAGCCATGTTATGATTAACATATAGCACCAAGGTGGACAGTTGAGCAGTCGTAGATTTTCCTTAGAATAGGTTCTGGTTTGGATATATTAACTTGTAGGTGTAGGACTGAATGCGGTAATTGTATAAGCAGCTCTAAGAAAGCTGTGCAAATATCAAGGATATTTCTTGAAAGCTAAAAATGTTGCCCAGTGTTATTTTAAGTATGCTTTTTGTCTTCATCTGACATGGCATTAAGATACTACTTACTTATGAACTGTTTACAATTTTAAAATTACGTTAACCTTTCCCACAATTAGGTACACTTTTTCTATCAGATTACGAATTTTCTCGATTTATATGGCTAAGAATAATGTTGGAAACATATCCAACAAATTATTATATTCAAATAAATGCAAGTATTACTGGAGAGCGCTATGCGCATCTATTGGTAGTAAAAACATATTTTTATGCACTGTTGGTACTGTGGGATGATGTGTGACATTCGCACCCTCATCTCACCCTACCATCGTAGTCTTAAGTTAGCGTTCGCCTATATGTGACGCATACATTAGTCAATGCTGCTATTGAGCATTGTATTATTATAATTTTATGTTTTTGTGCTCTGCCTTATTGGCATCAATAATTGTAAGCTAAATTGTGCTCTGCCTTCTGGCATCATCGTGTAAATTAGTTATTTAGTGGCGTTAGTTGTATTATAGTGAATTGTAGATAGTGTAAATATACCTAAGTGTAAACAGACAACGACGCCGTATCATTTTAACATTTACAGTCCACTCTAAAAAACCTTTATGTAGTTTTTCCTACAAATAATGCAAACCAAGAATTTATTATCTGTCATGTAACAGAAACTAAAACAAAATATAAAAATGTACAAAATCATGGTTGATCGCCTTCTTGAATCTTAACCTTCTGGTTGAGATTGGGATCTGATGATAGGAATTTTGGAATTCAGTGAAGTCTAATTGTTAAGAAATGATCTGTTACCCAAAATGCTTCTAACATTTTCTTTTGTTCGATAGTAAGATTAGTAAGTTGACTACTCTAAAAGTCATGTTATTTTCTTTTTGTAATAATTACTACAAAGTTAGAATACTTGCACCATGATCTCTTATATATAAACTAGAACCTCTGAATTACTCTGACGATCTATTCTTAATAATAAAAAGCTTTCCAGAGAATTGCTCCCTTCATGTCAAAATAAATTCTTCATAGTCTTAAATTTTTAGCCCTCAACAAGGTGTACTACAAGGCTTACCTTTGTCGCCTGACCATTTTAACACTAAGCACTAATGGAAAGAAAATTTCAGCACGCAAGAATATTTCCTCGCTACTAGTGTATATCATAGATAGAATAGATACTGTTTAACACGTTCATGACATAGTGTACCAAGGGTGGTACATTGCTATGTTCTTTTTTAGATTCGGTGTGCCACTGGTGCACAGTGGTCCCGCCAATATGACAAAAATAAAAAATCGCACGGTGATATTTTTCATAACTGCCTAGTCGTGTTCTATCTACTAGGTCCGAGGTTTACGCAACTACAAATATATTACAATAAAAATATTGCATTCTTTATAATTTCGTTGTCGAAAGTGTGCACATCATGCGCCCTTATCAACCTCTTACTAGTGCAGTCCGTTGTTATTTAGCATTTCTCTGAAATTTCTTGGTTGTGTGAACTTGTTTAAAATGTGGGGGTTAAAGAACAAAGTATGTAGAATATTTTAATATATTTTTTTATGTACTTTCATGTTATTTTGTATTTTAAGGGACTGCTTTGCAATGCAACTGTCTTTTTTTTAAGTTGATTCACATTTTGTTTTAGTCAGATAGTTAGTTCCACTTGATTCTACTCAAATAAAAATTACGTTATTTGAAAGCTGGCAATGTAATTTTAACGAATTGGTAAAAATTTGGTTTCCGTTTTTCCCCGATTTTAAGTAATTCGTGTGCTACGTCAGCGTCGATTTTGCGTAGCAACTGCCTAGACCCGCCGGCAATTAGGCAAGATAATGGTACCTTTTTTGACTTTTTTTTACTTCCGATTTCTTTTTCACAGGTACATCTCAGCAGTGTGCGTTTTTAAGAATATTTGAAATTTGGCATAGTTATACAGTCAATAAGCTTACTTTTACTGACAGATCCCAACGCACTTGTATGCGTAATAGCAAATAATGTTAATATACTAGCTTTTATGCTTAGTCAATGTCAATAAATGTTTGTATATTTAGGTTATTTAAGTTATTTTGATTTGATTTAATGTTTATTTTTTTAAAATTTTGTCTGATATTTTAAATGCGGTAAATATTATTTTTATTGTCATTACATGTATTTTTTCTTATTTTTTATAAATATAAGCAATTTTTATTTAAACTACATCAGTTTCTCTCATTAAAAACCACCCATCAATGAATTTTGATTTTTGACGCGTTTTACATAGACGCGGGACCAGTGTGCGGTGGTACATGCCTGATCTCACATTGCATTGCACATAATTCAATTTATTAAAAAAATATCTTGTATTTCTGCTTACATCATTGTTAAAAAACATTAGTTTGGATAATGAACAGATAACTCAAAGAAACCATTTGTTGTTTTTTTTTAACAATTTAATTTATTGGTACAGTTAGCACAAACTTACAAATCTAGGCACAGGAGAATGGCAGTGGAAACCATGCATGTCGTGAACGTGTTAATGATACACTACCATGTTTAATGTATCTTGAGTGCCATTATTGAGTTTGTTATTTGAAATAGTAACCACACAACATATTTGCCTTAGATAGCATTCTTGCAATAATTTTGTTCCAAATGTCATCACTAGAAAACAAAACGATTGTATAAAATGTTCTTACTGCGATGCCTTCCGCATTATAACACACTTATAAAATAGTTTCTTAAAAGTTCTATAATTGTTCTTAAAATATACTTAAACCGCTGTATACGATTACAGTAGGATAGTTTTATAATTATTACGTAAAATTATTTTATAAGGGTTGTATACTTTTCTAATAGAATGCCTATAATACTGAAATGTTGTATAAAATTGGGCCCTTTTTGGTTGTGTAGGCATGGTGTAATGGTATTTAATTGATGCCTTATAGGATTTACATGTTTCTATAAGATATGCTGTATAGCAGTTCTAATAAGTCATTAGCCATAATTAAAAAATCACAAATCAAAATGTAAAATTTTGGACATGAGGGTTCTAAAGTTGATCAATAATATTGCATAAGTTTTCTCGTTAAAAATGCCTAATATGAGTTCTTGAGTTCTTTTTTCTTTTTTTCTTAATAAAAATACACACCAGTGACTGAAATAAGTTTTATTTTACTCAAAAAAGATATGGGATAAGGTGTTCCTGTGAAAAGTGGGGCACACTGTACCTATATACTAAGGGTATTGAAATTATTTTATAAATATTAAAATGTACACATTTATTAGTCCATCCGTCAGGTAGTTTTAGGTGACATTAACTCGGGAAGTTTTGATATTTGGTACAATTCTAGAGATAGGTGTCTAGTACTGAGATTGAACATTTTGCACAAAGCAAGCACTGCCGCTCGAGCCACCATATTGGCAAGATGGCCCCCCAAAAACGGTTTTTTTCAAATATCTCCGTTACCGTACACCCTACAGTCAAAATACCTATAACCAAAACTAAAGAGTAGTTTTCTTTAAAACATGTCTTGTATGTTTTCTCTAAAATCAACGGTTTAGGTACAGCAGTCGAATGAAGTTGAAAATGTTCGTTTTTTTCATCTCCAATAACTCGTGAGGAAATAGATATTATTTCGTTTACTTCTGGGAAAGGAGGGTGTTGTGTAAGCTAAGCCAACAGCTTTTGCACATCATTATTGTCTCCAATAATACGTGAACTTCTCATATCCACGTTGTTCTCTAGATGCAAAGAAATGTTGATACAAACGAATAAATAAATAAATAAATCTTTCAATCTCACCGCATACGTTGTACAAATACACCATTCTAAATGTCCACATTATTAACACGCTATCCGTGATTCCTCGTCCATGAGTAAGCTCTCAAATATCTTTTATCGTCCTCATTAGCGTTTGTTCAATGGTCATGTCTGACCAACAGACCAAAACTTATTGGTGCGCCTGATTGTGAAAAAGCCGTCTGTTGTAAAGTTATTGTACTCATCAGGAGTCCTTTTGTCTTTTAACCCATTCAGTGCCACTCTATCTGTTTTGGTGACTGTCTCTTAGGAGCCAAAGAAAATTATTTGTTATAATATCAAAGAATAATAGTTACAATAATGGACGTCACCACACACAAGGTGCGTGGTCGGCCGCCAACGAAAATACCCTAGCACGCACCCCGTTGATATCATATCTTGCAAATATAAATGACACGATTTTGCATAAATATGAGTGCTTTGAAGCTACACCAGCCATTTCAGCCCACCACTAAAAAAGTTATTGCATAATTTCTTACACATTTATTACAAATTATTACCACCAAAATTAATTTTATTACCATTGCCCGTAATTAATTATAAGCGAACAACGTAGATTACCCTTAAACCTACACCAGCCACTCGTAACTTTTTACCTAATTGACATATCGAGATGGGTCTTGCGCCATAATTTATTACAAATAAATTACATTCGACCCATCATAATCGAAATACCGTATAATCAAACCCTGGGGGTAAAAACCACCCCAAAGGTGTAATTACTTCCACGTCCAGTGGAAGTATAGTAACGACAAAAAAATTTTTATTGTCCAAATAGGCTTAAAATGTCATGAAACGTCGAGATTTTAAGTTTGAGCGAAAAAAAAATTTCTGTCTGTCTGTCGGTCTGTCTGTAACTTTTTTTTGTGCGCACGTTTACTCTGGAACCGTTTAAGATATTGACTTGAAATTTGGTACACATATGTACTTTAACGAGATCTAGAACTAGATTATATTTTCATCTTGTTCCGTCGAAGGGTTGGGGGGTAAATTGGGGTAAATTTGGGGTAAATAGGTCAATCAAGCAGGTAACAGTCCATAAAATTGGTATTTAGTATATACAAGAGAAGCTAAGGTCTCAAAAAAATTTTTGGCATTAGCCACCCCCATTACCACCGCCACCGCCTTATTAAAGGGGATGAAAAAAAATGTGATTTAGTGTATGTACAGGAACCAGAAACCTCAAAATATTTTTCTACTTCATCCATCCCCCACTATCACCCCCTATCACCACCCCCCACCCCACTACCGATGTGGGGTATCGTTTTATGGGTTTTTGGGGTAGAGGATTTCAAATATTATATTGTTAAAGTTCCATAAACAATTATTTTCACACATAAAGTTTTTTCGTTGTGACTGACTTGGATAGAGAATCTGGATGTGGAAGTAGTGATTCCTTGGGCAGCGGTTTTTTAATTATTTTATATGCATAACATTAAAATTAGCTCTAAATTTATTAAAATAACTTGTGTAAATTTTCTTAACAAAAATTACAAAATATCTAATCATTTCTTCCACCGAGGGTGAAATCAACCCCTATTTTTTAAATACGGGTATCGCTATTGGTGATAGTTTCAAATGGTTCAGTAATTAAATTTCACATAAAGCAACAAAAATTAACATGTTTGAATTAAAATATTTCATTAATTTCTAGGATTACATCTTACAAAAGATAATGATGAGAATAGGAAAAGTAGACAAAGTGTTTTATTTTTTAGAAGTGCCACATAAATTGCAATAAATAATGTATTAACCTTATCAATAAGAAGACAAAATACGAAAATCTACAAAGTTGTTTTAAATGCTTTAATATATTATTACACTAATTCACCACCACTTAACTTAACTTATAAAACGTCATTTTGTCCAATACACAGAAATTAACATAGAAATTAGTATTTAATTATGCCAGAATGCAATAATAAAAAAGTTGTTCCTTCACACGCTGTAATATTTTATTACATTAGCCCACCTCTATTTAATTATTAAAAAGTTATCAGATCTAGTTTAGTATACACCAAGTGACCTAAAAAATAATTCTTAGATGTGTCCGACTGCAGTAATTAATTATTAACCCTCTTAGTATGAACCAAAAATACGAAAAATTGACAAAGTAATCTTAAATGCTTTAATATTTTATTACATTAGCCCACCACTACTTAATTATTAGAAAATGATCAGATTCAATTTATTATACATTGATAGAAATAAATTTTTAGTTGTGCCCGATCGCAGTAATAAATTATTAACTTTTTAGTAAGAAGCAAAGATACAAAAAAACCCACAAAGTTGTTCCAGAAAATTTATTATTTTATTACAGTAGCTCACCACCATTTTGTTATCAGAAAAGAAACACATTTCATTTAGCATACATCAGCTGACCTAGTAATTCATTTTTAGTTGTGTCCGATGTCCGATTGCAGTTATAAATCATTCTATTTAATAAGAAGCAAACATACGAAAAATCCAAAAAGTTGCTTCACACGCTCTAATATTTTATTACATTATCCCATCACTATTTAGTTATTAAACAGTTATCAGATCTAGTTTAGTATGCACCAATTGGCCTAAAAATTAATTTTTAGATGTGCCCGATTGCAGTAATAAATTATTAACCCTCTTAATACGAAAAATCCACAAAGTAGTTTTAAATGCTTTAATATTTTATTACTTTAGCCCACCGCTATTTAATTATTAGACAATGGGCAGATTTAGGTTAGTATACATCAATTGACCTTCAAATTACTTTTTAGTTATGCTCGAGTGCAGCAATAAATTATTAACCCACTTAGCAAGAAGCAAAAATATGAAAAATCCATAAAGTTGTATTATAGGCTCTAATACTTTATTACATTAGCCTACACTATTTAATTATTAAAAAATGATCAGATATAGTTTAGTATACACCAATTGGTCTAAAAAATAATTTTTAGTTGTGCCCGATTGCAGTTATTGTATGAACCAAAAATACGAAAAATCCACAAAGTAGTTTTAAATGCTTTAATATTTAATTACATTAGCCCACCGCTGTTTAATTATTAGAAAATGATCAGATTTAGTTTATCATGCATCAATTGACCTAGAGATACATTTTTAGTTTTGCCTGATTGCAGTAATAAATTATTAACCCTCTTAGTAAGAAGCAAAGACACGAAAAATCCACAAAGTTGTTTCACCCGCTCTAATATTTTATTACATTAACCCACCTCCATTTAATTATTAGAAAATGATCAGATTAAGTTTATTATACATCTGTTGACCTATAAACAAATTTTTAGTTGTGCCCGATTGCAGTAATAAATTATTAACCCTCTTAGTAAGAAGCAAAGACACGAAAAATCCACAAAGTTGTTTCACCCCCTCTAATATTTTATTACATTAGCCCACCTCTATTTAATTATCAGAAAATGATCAGATTCAGTTTATTAAACATCTGTTGACCTATAAATACATTTTTAGTTGTGCCCGATTGCAGTAATAAATTATTAACCCTCTTAGTAAGAAGCATAGACACGAAAAATCCACAGAGTTGTTTCACCCTCTCTAATATTTTATTACATTAGCCCACCTCCATTTAATTATTAGAAAATGATCAGATTCAGTTTATTATACATCTGTTGACCTATAAATAAATTTTTAGTTGTGCCCGATTGCAGTAATAAATTATTAACCCTTCTAGTAAGAAGCAAAGACACGAAAAATCCACAAAATTGTTTCACCCGCTCTAATATTTTATTACATTAGCCCACCTCCATTTAATTATTAGAAAATGATCAGATTCAGTTTATTATACATCTGTTGACCTATAAATAAATTTTTAGTTGTGCCCGATTGCAGTAATAAATTATTAACCCTCTTAGTAAGAAGCAGACACGAAAAATCCACAAAGTTGTTTCACCCGCTCTAATATTTTATTACATTAGCCCACCTCTATTTAATTATTAGAAAATGATCAGATTCAGTTTATTATACATCTGTTGACCTAAAAATAAATTTTTAGTTGTGCCCGATTGCAGTAATAAATTATTAACCCTTTTAGTAAGAAGCAAAGATACGAAAAATCCAAGAAGTTGTTTCACCCGCTCTAATATTTTATTACATTAGCCCACCTCTATTTAATTATTAGAAAACGATCAGATTCAGTTTATTATACATCTGTTGACCTATAAATAAATGTTTAGTTGTGCCCGATTGCAGTAATAAATTATTAACCCTCTTAGTAAGAAGCAAAGATACGAAAAACCCAAGAAGTCGTTTCACCCGCTCTAACATTTTATTACATTAGCCCACCTCCATTTAATTATTAGAAAATGATCAGATTCAGTTTATTATACATCTGTTGACCTATAAATAAATTTTTAGTTGTGCCCGATTGCAGTAATAAATTATTAACCCTCTTAGTAAGAAGCAAGGACACTAAGAAGGTTAATAATTTATTACTGCAATCGGGCACAACTAAAAATTAATTTGTAGGTCAACAGATGTATAATAAACTGAATCTGATCATTTTCTAATAATTAAATGGAGGTGGGCTAATGTAATAAAATATTAGAGAGGGTGAAACAACTTTGTGGATTTTTCGTGTCTTTGCTTCTTACTAAGAGGGTTAATAATTTATTACTGCAATCGGGCACAACTAAAAATTTATTTATAGGTCAACAGATGTATAATAAACTGAATCTGATCATTTTCTAATTATTAAATAGAGGTGGGCTAATGTAATAAAATATTAGAGCGGGTGAAACAACTTTGTGGATTTTTCGTGTCTTTGCTTCTTACTAAAAGGGTTAATAATTTATTACTGCAATCGGGCACAACTAAAAATTTATTTCTAGGTCAACTGATGTATAGTAAACTGAGTCTGATCATTTTCTGATAATTGAATAGCGGTGGGCTAATGTAATAAAATATTCAAGTTGTTGGAACAACTTTTTGGATATATCGTATCTTTGCTTCTTACTAAAGGGTTAATAATTTATTACTGCAATCGGGTACAACTAAAAATTTATTTCTAGGTCAACTAATGCATAATAAACTGAATCTGATCATTTTCTAATAATTAAATAGAGGTGGGCTAGTATAATAAAATATTGGAGCGGGTGAAACAACTTTGTGGATTTTTCGTGTCTTTGCTTCTTGCTAACGTTAATAATTTATTACTGCAATCAGGCACAACTAAAAATTTATTTATAGGTCAACAGATGTATAATAAACTAAATCTGATCATTTTCTAATAATTAAATAGAGGTTGGCTAGTATAATAAAATATTGGAGCGGGTGAAACAACTTTGTGGATTTTTCGTGTCTTTGCTTCTTGCTAACAGGGTTAATAATTTATTACTGCAATCGGGCACAACTAAAAATTTATTTATAGATCAATAGATGTTTAATAAACTGAATCTGATCATTTTCTAATAATTAAATGGAGGTGGGCTAATGTAATAAAATATTAGAGAGGGTGAAACAACTTTGTGGATTTTTCGTGTCTTTGCTTCTTACTAAGAGGGTTAATAATTTATTACTGCAATCGGGCACAACTAAAAATTTATTTATAGGTCAACAGATGTATAATAAACTGAATCTGATCATTTTCTAATTATTAAATAGAGGTGGGCTAATGTAATAAAATATTAGAGCGGGTGAAACAACTTTGTGGATTTTTCGTGTCTTTGCTTCTTACTAAAAGGGTTAATAATTTATTACTGCAATCGGGCACAACTAAAAATTTATTTCTAGGTCAACTGATGTATAGTAAACTGAGTCTGATCATTTTCTGATAATTGAATAGCGGTGGGCTAATGTAATAAAATATTCAAGTTGTTGGAACAACTTTTTGGATATATCGTATCTTTGCTTCTTGCTAAAGGGTTAATAATTTATTACTGCAATCGGGTACAACTAAAAATTTATTTCTAGGTCAACTAATGCATAATAAACTGAATCTGATCATTTTCTAATAATTAAATAGAGGTGGGCTAGTATAATAAAATATTGGAGCGGGTGAAACAACTTTGTGGATTTTTCGTGTCTTTGCTTCTTGCTAACGTTAATAATTTATTACTGCAATCAGGCACAACTAAAAATTTATTTATAGGTCAACAGATGTATAATAAACTAAATCTGATCATTTTCTAATAATTAAATAGAGGTTGGCTAGTATAATAAAATATTGGAGCGGGTGAAACAACTTTGTGGATTTTTCGTGTCTTTGCTTCTTGCTAACAGGGTTAATAATTTATTACTGCAATCGGGCACAACTAAAAATTTATTTATAGATCAATAGATGTTTAATAAACTGAATCTGATCATTTTCTAATAATTAAATGAAGGTGGACTAATGTAATAAAATATTGGAGCGGGTGAAACAACTTTGTGGATTTTTCGTGTCTTTGCTTCTTGCTAAGAGGGTTAATAATTTATTACTGCAATCGGGGACAACTAAAAATTTATTTATAGGTCAATAGATGTTTCATAAACTGAATCTGATCATTTTCTAATAATTAAATGAAGGTGGGCTAATGTAATAAAATATTGGAGCGGGTGAAACAACTTTGTGAATTTTTCGTGTCTTTGCTTCTTGCTAAGAGGGTTAATAATTTATTACTGCAATCGGGCACAACTAAAAATTTATTTATAGGTCAATAGATGTTTCATAAACTGAATCTGATCATTTTCTAATAACTAAATGAAGGTGGGCTAATGTAATAAAATATTGGAGCGGGTGAAACAACTTTGTGGATTTTTCGTGTCTTTGCTTCTTGCTAACAGGGTTAATAATTTATTACTGCAATCAGGCAAAATTAAAAATTTATTTCTAGGTCAACTGATGTATAATAAACTGAATCTGATCATTTTCTAATAATTGAATAGCGGTGGGCTAATGTAATAAAATATTCAAGTTGTTGGAACAACTTTTTGGATTTTTCGTATCTTTGCTTCTTGCTAAAAGGGTTAATAATTTATTACTGCAATCGGGCACAACTAAATATTTATTTCTAGGTCAACTGATGCATAATAAACTGAATCTGATCATTTTTTAATAATTAAATGAAGGTGGGCTAATGTAATAAAATATTAGAGAGGGTGAAACAACTTTGTGGATTTTTCGTGTCTTTGCTTCTTACTAAGAGGGTTAATAATTTATTACTGCAATCGGGCACAACTAAAAATTTATTTATAGGTCAACAGATGTATAATAAACTGAATCTGATCATTTTATAATAATTAAATGGAGGTGGGCTAATGTAATAAAATATTAGAGCGGGTGAAACAACTGTGGATTTTTCGTGTCTTTGCTTCTTACTAAGAGGGTTAATAATTTATTACTGCAATCGGGCACAACTAAAAATTTATTTCTAGGTCAATTGATGCATGATAAACTAAATCTGATCATTTTCTAATAATTAAACAGCGGTGGGCTAATGTAATTAAATATTAAAGCATTTAAAACTACTTTGTGGATTTTTCGTATTTTTGGTTCATACAATAACTGCAATCGGGCACAACTAAAAATTATTTTTTAGGCCAATTGGTGTATACTAAACTATATCTGATCATTTTTTAATAATTAAATAGTGTAGGCTAATGTAATAAAGTATTAGAGCCTATATTACAACTTTATGGATTTTTCATATTTTTGCTTCTTGCTAAGTGGGTTAATAATTTATTGCTGCACTCGAGCATAACTAAAAAGTAATTTGAAGGTCAATTGATGTATACTAACCTAAATGTGCCCATTGTCTAATAATTAAATAGCGGTGGGCTAAAGTAATAAAATATTAAAACATTTAAAACTACTTTGTGGATTTTTCGTATTTTAGGTTCATACTAAGAGGGTTAATAATTTATTACTGCAATCGGGCACATCTAAAAATTAATTTTTAGGCCAATTGGTGCATACTAAACTAGATCTGATAACTGTTTAATAACTAAATAGTGATGGGATAATGTAATAAAATATTAGAGCGTGTGAAGCAACTTTTTGGATTTTTCGTATGTTTGCTTCTTATTAATAGAATATAACTGCAATCGGACATCGGACACAACTAAAAATGAATTACTAGGTCAGCTGATGTATGCTAAATGAAATGTGTTTCTTTTCTGATAACAAAATGGTGGTGAGCTACTGTAATAAAATAATAAATTATCTGGAATAACTTTGTGGGTTTTTTGTATCTTTGCTTCTTACTAAAAAGTTAATAATTTATTACTGCAATCGGGCACAACTACAAATTTATTTCTATCAATGTATAATAAATTGAATCTGATCATTTTATAATAATTATGTAGTGGTGGGCTAATGTAATAAAATATTAAAGCATTTAAGATTACTTTGTCAATTTTTCGTATTTTTGGTTCATACTAAGAGGGTTAATAATTAATTACTGCAGTCGGACACATCTAAGAATTATTTTTTAGGTCACTTGGTGTATACTAAACTAGATCTGATAACTTTTTAATAATTAAATAGTGGTGGGCTAATATAATAAAATATTAGAGCGTGTGTTTTATAAGTTAAGTGGTGGTGAGTTAGTGTAATAATATATTAAAGCATTTAAAACAACTTTGTAGATTTTCGTATTTTGTCTTCTTATTGATAAGGTTAATACATTATTTATTGCAATTTATGTGGCACTGCTAAAAAATAAAACACTTTGTCTACTTTTCCTATTCTCATCATTATCTTTTGTAAGATGTAATCCTAGAAATTAATGAAATATTTTAAATCAAACATGTTAATTTTTGTTGCTTTATGTGAAATTTAATTACTGAACCATTTGAAACTCTCACCAATAGCGATACCCGTACTTAAAAAATAGGGGTTGATTTCACCCTCGGTGGAAGAAATGATTAGATATTTTGTAATTTTTGTTAAGAATCTTTACCCAAGTTATTTTAATAAATTTAGAGCTAATTTTAATGTTATGCATATAATATAATTAAAATTACACCTTTGGGGTGGTTTTTACCCCCAGGGTTTGATTATACGGTATTTCGATTATGATGGGTCGAATGTAATTTATTTGTAATAAATTATGGCGCAAGACCCATCTCAATATGTCAATTAGGTAAAAAGTTACGAGTGGCTGGTGTAGGTTTAAGGGTAATCTACGTTGTTCGCTTATAATTAATTACGGGCAATGGTAATAAAATTAATTTTGGTGGTAATAATTTGTAATAAATGTGTAAGAAATTATGCAATAACTTTTTTAGTGGTGGGGTGAAATGGCTGGTGTAGCTTCAAAGCACTATAATTATGATGGCTTGCGTGGAAATAAAGCAGCATTTTCTGGACAGTTTCTACGTGAAGCTACCAATTACCCATTCTTTCTGCTTCTGTAAACTGCTTCATCAAAGTTACCATGCGAAAATATTGCACCCACAGTTCAGCGGTAGGTCCATAACTTTCCAGTTTTGCTAGTCCTTCAAATTTTTTAGTAATCATTTTAAACAAACCTTGGTGATCCGTTGAGAAGATCGTAGATCTGTTCAAGTTGCAAAGAATGTTTTCCATGGCTAGGCGTTATTCTTCTGTAAATTCCACAGTCTGCAAAATAATATGTCCCAGAGCAATGATAACAAAAATAACAGATATGAAACGTTGTTATACTTGCACTATGGTCAAAGCAATACTGAAAAACTACGGCGCCCGGCCGGCGGAGGTTTGCTTTAACCACAGGTAGACGCGGCACAGGTAAGAAGGAAGTAGAATTTCAGCAAATAATAATCCAAATTGAATTCAATAGCTCTATGTTCATTTAAAACTCATAAATTTAAGCACATCATTAGGGAAAGTAAAATGAATATGTTTACCTTTAATCGACTGTTGTGTCTAAACTATTGATTTTACAAAGAACATATATATATAACGTAATTTGTAGGAAATTTGCTCCTCTTTCATTTTTGTAATAAGTCTTTTAACTCTAAAACCCAAGGTAAAGGAGATATTTAAAAAAAACTGTTTTTGGAGACCATCTTGGCAATATGGCTACGCCGGCGGCAGATATTGCTTTGTGCAAAATGTGGATTTTGGTTGTAGATACCTAAATCTAAAACCCTGTCAAATTTCAAAACTTCCCGGCTTAATTCCTGGTAAGGCCTTTTTATATGACCTGACGACGGGTGAACTATATGGGCTGAAAGATTTTGGTCGATTATTTTTTGCTGTGTAATCGGCAATAAAGTACTTTATTATTATTATTATTTTTTAAATACATACAGATACATTTCTATATTATTTATTATATATTCTATATTATTAATTAATTTTTTTCTTTTTTTGTAGGATTCTACATAGCCATCAGAATTATCTAGTAACTAAATTTGAAGTTAATAAGTTGAAAGAAATACTCATTTACTTAAATAAGACTGATCTTGATACCATTTTATCCCTTACAGAAAGGTAAGTTATTTCATCTATGCAAGGTTCAGTTAACTCGGCAAGGTTCAATTAACTGGGCAAGGGTGAAATTTTATTTCATAATTTTTACCACCATTTTTGAAGGGGGTTCAATTTTCTTTTTCAATAAATATTTGCTTAAACTTCAACAAAACGTGTTTACTTCGAAATCTCAAAAAAGTGCTCTTATTCTAACTCCTTCAATTCTTTTAAAATATATTGTCGCTAAAATTTTTAATGAAAAATTAATTATAAAAACCAGTGTTTACTAAATGTATCGCTGATAGTTTGAACGTACATCATAATACTGACCAGGAACTGGGAATACAATTATCTTTACTCTCGGAAACAAAGCCCTGTTGAACATCTGAAAATTGTTTTGAAAAATTCTGTATTAAATCACCCACTATTGTTTCTTTCTAAATGTATTTTGCAGGGTGTACACACAAATGAGCAGAGAGAGTAAGGAAGAAACCAAAAGGAGGATGTGCGGAATGTTAGATAATATATCAGCGAAATTAGCCGATTACCAAATTGCTCAAACTAAACTTAAGTATGCCAAACTGGAACTGGAGCAACACCAGTAAGCAATTTTCTTCATAATTTGAAAGAAATATTTAAAATGTTTATTTTTTTAGGACAAAATTGACTAGCCTTAAAAAGATTGAAAATGTAATCCTGAAATTTTTATCTCAGTATCTTATACTTAGTATATTGTATATTCAAGAGAAGAAGGACATCGATACCTCAGATATATTTTTCAGAAAAATTCTACATTACATTTCAAAGGATTTAAATAATTGCTCTTCTCGGACAGTAAGTTTAAGTAGATCTTAAGAAGGAGACATAATTATTCTTTATATTCTATATTTTACATATTGTTTGTGTTTCGCAAGCTATACACAGAGTTATAACATGTCTTAATATGATGTTATTAGTCTGCAGTCAATAACTTTCATGTGTGCAGGGTTGTCATGAGGCAGCGAGGCGGCCGCCTAGTGTTTTTAATTTTTGGACAGCGTTTCAATATCTTAGTTTACGAAAAAATCATATTACAGTATTGTCTAGGCTACTATTATAAAGCTGTTCGTATTCCCAACTAGTATCAAAGTAACAAGTTTTTAGAACTTGAAGGTAGCAAACGATGGTAGCAGCGACTAACTCATGTCAACGAAAGATGACTTCAAAGTTGTAATCACTGTCAAGTAGCTTTAGTAGTTGCCGTAATCTTCTGCTTTAAGTCGTGAAACTTCTCTTAAGTACTATTTATTAGAGTTAAAAATAATACTGCTATCTCTAGAACTGAACGAACTTTGCTGAGCCCCGCTACTACAAAGTGCCTGTCAACTTTTCAATTTCACCATCTAGTTCCCTATGTTGACCATAGATAAGAAATATATATATATGTTGACACAAGACACAACATACCTAACCTATATATATTTATTGCCCATTGAACTAGACAAACAATAGGCTCGTGTTCTTTAGTGAAACAGGCGCGAGTAGGCAAGAGGGACTGATACTGAATCTGTCTGATCACTATTCAGCACATTGCAGTTAATGGATGAGAACGTTGCAGTACATTTAATTTTTAGTGTTTGTGTTAATTGCATCCATACTTGGAGTGAAATACGCATAAATCGCTTTCTAAAAGTATTTTGTTTTTTCAACTTAAAATATGGTTGTCTACTGTGTTGCTTACAATTGCAAAAACTTGCAGATCCTAGAAAGGGCATATTATTCCACACATAAGTATGAAAATGTTAGCTAAAAAAATGTGGTTATGAATTATATAAATTTAATACTAAGTAGATTTTTGGGATACAAAACAAAATATTTTGTACTTTGTTAAAGGTTTCCTTTTAACCCTTTCACTGCGGCGCTTGTTTCTGTTATGCATGTTGTCAGAATGGCTGCGGTAATCGCTTGCGGCCATATCCGCTTCCCTCAAAACAGCTGTTATTATTTTTATTTTTTTTAAGCTTCAAACTTTTTAAAAATTTTTGGATTATAAAGACTGTAGTGATTACAATAAATGAAAACCAGTTTATAAGTGAAAACTTTATTTTAAATACAATTCTGAATATTCTCAATATTTTCGTTATCGGAACAGGAGACATCCCATTGCTCACTTTCACTATTAATTTCACCAAAGTCTTCTTCATCACTGTTCATTAAAATGTCATATAATTCATCGTTAGATAATAATTTCTGTCTCTGATAGTTAAACTCTGCCATTATCTGTGAAATAACTCACGAAACTGCACGCACGACGCATTAATTTCTACAAGTAAACAGCTGACTGGGATACGTATTTATCCACCTAAAGGAAATAAAATTTTGAATAGCCGCAACTTTTTAAACAAATATTTGTATAACTGGTTGTATATATTAGACGTTAAATATAACTGTTTTCCAAGCTTTTGGATATATCCGTCTGCAGCACCACTAACACAAGTTTTGTTTGCAGTTTTATCCATTTTCCGCAGTGAAAGGGTTAAACAGAAATTGTTTTTTTGCTCAAACTTAAAATCTCGACATTTCATGACATTTTAAGCCAATTTGAACAGTACAAATTTTCAGAAATTTTTTTTGCTTGACAAAATTGAAATAAATAAATTTTATTTGTTGAGATTCGAGTTTTACCCATTTGTTCCAATGGGATAAAAAGAGACAGAGATTCCACAGTACGGTGGGTTGCATGACTATGAAATGGGTCCCACTTATTTGCTATTTCGCGTCCCTTCCAGTTGTTTGTCTAGTTCAATGTTATTACCTTACATCTATTTTTTTATAATTAGGGAGATATGGCAGTCAGTGATACCGCATAACGTTCACTAATTACGTTATTGTAGCAAATAACGAGGCTTTGTTTTAGACTTATGGCATTGCAGTTCCGTTCTAGCGTAACTAGGTTATATTCTTTGATCGATTTATTAAGAATAAATTTAATTAAAACTAAATAAATAAACTAATTTCTTATATTTTCTCTAAAATTGAAAAATAAGAAGTAAATAAACTGTATTAAAATTATCAACTTAACCTCATAAATTTCTAAACAAAATAATGAATGAACCCGGAATGAACTGACAACTGACATAAATACAGAGCAGCTGATTTCAAGATTTATACTCTACAAATCTTGGGCATCCCGATTTTCACCGAGGTGAGGATAACGTCGTTTACTCGATGTTCGCTAAACGTACGGAAATTACGTCAGGCGCTAAGTTATTACCTCATGCCTTAACGCAGATTAAAGGTACGCATGCTTAGGTGTCAAATAACTCAAGCGAATGCCGTTATGTGACAATGCCATATCTCTCTATTATTAAAATTAGGGGCATGTTCAGTTTTGACGTTGAGCAGCACACTAAGGCATTCAAAATCAATGTTGGGAAAAATATGAGAATGAAGGGGCAGGTAAGAATGAAACATAAGTATAATAAAATCAGTTGCAAGACAAATCAGGCAACATTGATTTGAAAGAGTATGGGGAGTGGTAAAGTTCCCTGAAAGTCGCTGCTACCATGCCGAGACGTTGATGCTACAGCTACATAGCCACACTGTTGTGGAATGTAGTCAGACAAGTTCTATAAATTGGCTGGAACATTGTGATCAGCCAATATTCCCCATTTTGGTTGTACGCACGTAGTGAGAACTTTCCTATTATGTTCCTGTGTCTTGTGGCAAAGGACTTAAAATGCCTAACAATAGACGTCACTTCCAGCAGCTAATTTTGCTAGTTGGGATGTGAAAAAAGAAACAGGTTAAAGCAAATTGTTAACAATAATCAAAGACAGTTAAAATTGGCGTTGATGGCTGAGATCATAGCATTGGCATAAAGGATGGACAGGACAGCCTTGGTCCACCTGCCGGCGCCTAAATGTAAAACGCAGAATGGTGATGCAAAGCCATGTATGGGTAAAGTTCTGTCGTCACCTCGTCACAGTCAGTACACTTTTGCTGCGAAGGTTGCACATATATTTAGTTTTAGTTAGTTAATTATCCAATCTCATGAGAAATAAAACTTTATTCTAAATAAATAAATAAAAAAATTCTAAATTGAAATAATAAGAAATAAATTTATTTTAGCAGTGACTAAAAAATATTCCTGCCTTGTGCTTCGTAATAACCTAACCTATCATAGGATTCAGTTCTTTGTGCTAGTATTTTGTGGGGAATATTTGTAGGTTTTCCATAATTTTGGTCTGTAAATCGTTTGAAGTATGTAGCCATTCATGTCCATATCCGCAAATGGTATTTTTAACATATCCTCAGAGGTAGGAGGCGTCAAGGCAGGGATCTGAGTGGGTAGCCATTTAATCGTACACCCCTTGTGCTAATAAGACACTGAAGAAAGTGGTTTTCAAGAAAGTTATCACTTGTAGTGAAATGTGGGCTGAACAGCCAGATACTGTGTATCTATAGGCACACTCAAGTGCTTGTTTTTCCTAAAAAATTATGAAGAAAAAAAGATATTTTGTCACTAAACAAAATATTGTATAGAAAATTTACTCCATCTGCTTTTTCCCTCATGAATTCATAAAACTGAAGGTGTCTGTAGTGATTGTTGGGAGATAATTCTTGAATTTTCCATATTTTGTAATACGAGTGTCCATGTCTTCCAAAATACGTTGAACTATTCACATAAGCACATTAACTTGTTCGACAATTTGACTACTAAAACAAAGTCCGCTTGCTTCCACAAAGCACAAGGTGCCACTTCTTTTTCTAATCTTACCTCAGGCAATGGTTTTTCGACAGGATAGTCTGAGTAGCAATTTTTAATCCTGTGATGCATCCCGAGTTTTCAAATATGTGAAAAATATTTAATATTGGAAAATTTAACCCGCATTATCATGTCTACATATTAAAATTTTTTTAGAAAAAAATGAAACAAGTAATCAGCGACTATGAACATCACATTTCTAAACCACTGGGTGAAAGGTATAAAATAATTAAATCCATTATAAAAATATTCTCTGATGAGGAAGACTTTAATTTGAGTAGAGCTTTGGGAATCGTCAGTGAATTCAAGAGTGAATTAAATATGTTAGAAAATAAACTACTCTCTTCTGATATTAATGAACATAAAAATATGACTGAAGATTTGTAAGTATATTCTTACCATTACTATTATTTATATTTATTTTTCTGACTATTTATGAGTATTTTTATAGTTGCGTCCTATAAATTATTTCTGTGGTCTATTGTGTGGTTTGAACAAAATAAAAATACTTGTACAGCTAACCTTCACAATTTATTATTTAATTCTTCTCAAAGCTACAGAAGAAACACAAATTAGAAAATGTTTATAGGTGTAAAAGTTGAAAACAAAAAACAATTTGATAAGTAGTGTCAAAAGTGATATTCATCACAATTTGTTGTAATGTTGTAGTTAGTAGGTAATTCATTTTGCATTTATCTGGTTTACAAATTTTAACATGTTTCAGTTATACTTTACCACACAATTAAAAACTTAAAATATTAACAGCTTAGACATAAATTGTACAAGTTGTTTTTTTTTATGCTGTTGCAGTCATGGCTATCTGCATGTATATGGAAATATTTTGATGATAACGAACATATTAATAGGACTGCATCTCCGATTAAAGAACTTATATCTAGATACATAATGGCATTGATTTATTTGTCGCTGAAAGACTCACAATCTAAGGCACTTCTTCCCATAAGTTGCTGATTGGCCCATCGGCGTATTCGCGGCCGCTCGTGCCGATCGGCTTCAGTTCGATTATCATAATCTCAGTTGCCAGTTCGGCCATTAATGTCAATAAATGTTTTTCGTGTTCTCCGACCAAAAACTGGTGAAAAAGTAATTTTATTTTAAGTTGTGATTTGCTTAATACCTAAATAATATTCTCTATTCATATTTACACAGTTTAGTGACAATATATTTTGTGCAAATAAATAGTGAAGTACTGTGCCTTTTGCAGAAAGCAGTTTAGAAAAGAAGAAAATCGATCGTTCCATAGTTGTAACATGATGAAGTTCAGTTTACAGTTATAAAGTAAATAGCAATTAAATTTTAATATCCTTTCAATACATATTTATCTTACCGTTTTATCTTACTGTAATATCGTATGTCTACATCACATTATATAAAGAGCCGGTAATGCAGGAATTGCAATAATTCATTTTAATGAAAATATTTACCATTCTACACATTTTCTACACACACAACGCCACTGTTGCCTATGGGATGTGATGTTCATCTATCCATTTTAATGGACATATATTGTGACTATGTTAGGAGCAAACAAGGTATATAGTGAAAAGATAGCCTGTTATGTATCTAGATATAAGTTCTTTAATCGGAGGACTGCATAGATCCACAATTTTATATATTGCCAGCTCCACCACTTTCCTTGCCATCCCCAATTACGCATTCCTCACTCCTGATGCCCCCTTAAGAGGTCAATTTTCTAATAGCCCATATCTCTTGAACCATTAAAAAACAAAAAGTTAGTTTCTTTCCACTAGATTGTCCAGCTTTTACTGAGGAACAAAAAAGACCATTTGCACTTTTGTTCAAATTTTGTTCCTAACAAAATTATTAAAAAAAAATGTGTCAATATATTCGTTTATAATCACTTTTTTCTAATAAAACTCATACTCAATCACAAAAACATTTCAAATCAGTTTTGTTCTCTAGTTTTATTAATAATATAATAATTTTACTTCCACATCCAGTGGAAGTATAGTAACGACAAAAAAATTTTTAAAAATTTTTATTGTTCAAATAGGCTTAAAATGTCATGAAACGTCGAGATTTTAAGTTTGAGCGAAAAAAAAATTTCTGTCTGTCGGTCTGTAACTTTTTGTGCGCACGTTTACTCTGGAACCGTTTAAGATATTGACCTGAAATTTGGTACACATATGTACTTTAACGAGATCTAGAACTAGATTATATTTTCATCTTGTTCCGTCGAAGGGTTGGGGGGTAAATTGGAGTTAATTTGGTGTAAATGGGTAAATCAAGCAGGTAAGAGTCCATAAAATTGGTATTTAATATATACAAGAGAAGCTAAGGTCTCAAAAATTTTTTGACATTACTACCCCCACCCCATCATTAAAGGGGATGAAAAAAAATGTGATTTAGTATATGTACAAGAACCAGAAGCCTCAAAATATTTTTTTACTTCATCCATCCCCACCGATGTGGAGTATCGTTTTATGGACTTTTGGGGTAGAGGATTTCAAATATTATATTACAAAAGTTCCATAAATAATTTTTTTTCACATACAAAGTTTTTTCGATGTGAGTGACTTGGATAGAGAATCTGGATGTGGAAGTAGTGATTCCTTGGGCAGCGGTTTTTACCATTGTGGTACTTCATAATATATTCATATAAAATTGCTGTTAGTGGAGTTTGTAATGAACACATTTTGTCTGTTAAATTCTTTGTTAAGTTCACTAATTTATTTTCTATTTCTCTAAGTTATTCAATAATATCTTATTTACAAAATAAAAGCATTTATTTTTATAAAACGTGCTTTATTGAATAATAATTTACATTCTTGCAAGTCACATAAGTATAGCATAGACTTACCTTCGTCTTCACACTTACCATAGTAGCATTTGCCATTTGCCATTTGAATAAATGGTTTAACCAGTTCTATTAGATTTGCTACTAAATCTTTACTTAACCTAAGTACTTTTATAAACTGCCAATCTTCGTTCATGTTAGCCAAATTTCTAAAACTGTCATTAATTTGCATGCGAGAATATAATGTCGTGGGGTCTTCACCCATTCGCTGAAAATTGTTGACTGCGACATTCGAGATTGCATATTTTTATGTTCGTGGAAATTTGGGTAGACATTTTCCCAAAGTAGTATGCAACTTTTACTAATAGAGATTCAAGAATAGACTTCCTGTTATAATTATTCTCAACTGCATCCTGTTCTTTGTGAGTTTGTTTTGGGCATGGTCCTTTAATGAGTGTTTTTCATGTCGATTTCCTGGATTCTTCCTCCAGTAATTTTTATTTGTTTTTGATCTAGTTTTTGATATCCCCTCTTAATTCAGTAAAATAACAGTTAATATTTCAATATATCAGACAAAATTCATAAAGTTTTGAAAATTGGTCTCCATTTGAGGTCGCTTTCACCCCCCATTTGAGGTTTTCTAGATTATCTCCGGAACGGTGCACTTTTCGATAAAAATACCTATATACAAAATTGTTCAGTATAATTTTCTAACAAATGTGTCTCTATAATTTTTTTCCTAAAATTAATAGTACCATGGGAAATAAGGCACACACATAAGAGTTGGTTCCAGTTAACACAATAAATTGTAATTTTACTATAATCTACTTTAAAGTTCAATGCTTAACGCTAAAGCAGTAGCCACTCAATTCCAATTAAAAATATGATAAATGTAGAAAATAATAATAATAATAAAAAAAATAAATAATAATAACTAACAAGGCAACTTTATACCAGATTATTAATACAGTTCCAGAACGAGACCATATTTTCAAAAATAGTGGGTATGTGATTAATAGAAGATACTTACTTCGCCGCGTAATATGGGCAAAAAGGGAAAATTTAATAACATTTACAACGTTATGTTAGTTACATAAGTAAACTTCACAGTAATAAAGTAACGTCGTGATCGATGGTTATTTGGAGAATGCAAATAGCACGAAGCACCTAGAACGAAGGCCGTTACTTAGACCTGCCAGCGTACCAGGTTAGACCTTTTCATAATATGTCAGAAGCTACTGTTAAACAATCCTTCCTTTTATCCACTGGCGATGAAGGGCTTGTTAAAAGTGATTTTGGGTGCCATGTAGCCCAGCCTCATATTCAGTAGAAGATATTCTACTCTGTTAATTATCTCTTCATATGTTCCGATCTTGGAGAATTGGGTTTTGTAGCCTGTATGCTCCCATTCTGGTCTCCCCTAGATCACTATACTACATGCTTTTCAAATCACTCGTAATTCCTAAGCAAGCCAGTCTCTGTACCCTGCTTAGTTTATTGACTACTGTTGTACCTTAAACCATGAGCAGCATATGTCATAGTGGATGTTATGCTGATATCGAGCCAACCTACAAGGTTTATGCCCCTATATTTTGCCATATGATTGTCTACTGTTGCCAGTATGACTACTAATTTATATATAATCCTGTCTAGAAGTTGGTTCTGGGTATACTGGAATCTGTAATAACTCCAAGACATTTTACATCTTCTGACATTTCCAGTTGTGTACCTTGAAGAACTAATAAATTGAAAGATGTTGGTTTTTGTTGGGCTTACCTTCAGCTTTCCCTCATCGGTCCATTTTTTAACTATATTCAAGGCCTTTTGTAAACAGTCCCTGACAATATTGTTGAACTTCTCTCTGACTATGATAATCGTACTACGTCGTGTACAATCTGTGGCTGAAGTAAGAGTTCTACAGATAGCATTATTCATAGTTAAATCAAAACAGGTATTACTCTGTACTGGAACTGACTTGCTGCTATGGATGACGCAATAGCTAGTCGCAAAGCCACTTTGTACTGTAGCCCTGTGAATGTTCTTGTTCTTCATTAGTAGTCCAATCAATGAATGCCCAAAAGGGGATTGTAGAGAACATTTAGGAGGAGAGAATTTTCCTCTTCGGGGATGTATTGGAGGTAACTAGGAGTCTAGAGACTAAAAGTCCCCACCCCTAGCCCCGCCACTTCGGGGGTGGACGGGGGTGGAAAGGTTCCTTTTTTCGATTCTTCGCTTATAACTCGGAAACGATGCGTCGTATGGAAAAAGGTAATCTATGCAAAATTAAACGTAATTAAATTTTCCACAAGAATGTTTATATTCATTTTCTTCCTATGTGTTTGTGTTATAGTTTACAAGATACTCGCCAGCGAAAATCGATGATTAATAAAAAAAAAATCAATTATGTACCTTGAATATTTCTATCAGCGGTTTACCGTGGTCTGCTAATAAATCACAGTCACAAAACAATTTTTATTTTACAACACTCGACGTATTTACTAACGTAATATTTTGTCGAAATGTATACATTTCCTTAAATATACAGTGTGACTCACTTAAAAAGAAGATACCCTTATAACTTTTTTATTTTGTTTCCGATTTGAATCAAATTTGCTACAAGGACAAGACTGCTACAAGGACAAAGCCACCTGTGGTACCAAAATATGCTGAAAAAAATAAAACATTTTGAATGTTATAAATTCTAAAAAATGCATCCGATCGGCGCCACAAACGTACATACACCAAAATTTGATTTGGTTATTGATGGGGGATTTCTCATACATAAGCTCATCTGGCAAAGGTGATCCTCAGTTTCCGCAATTTGTGGTAACTACGTGAAATTCGTCAAGAACCATCAATATGATTTTTAATATGTTTCCTCATATTTTGGTACCGCGGGTGGTTTTGCCTTTATAGCAGGTGAATGATTTTTTGGTCATAAGTAGATCCTAATTTGTTCTATACTTAAGTAAAATTTGATTCCAATTGGAAACAAAATGAAAAGTATCTTCATTTTAAGTGAGTCACATTGTATATTTTTTAAGGAAATGTATAGATTTTGACAAAATATTACGTTAGTAAATATGTCCAATGTTGTAAAATAAAGATTGTTTTGTGACTGTGATTTATTAGCAGACTACGGTAAACCACTTTGATAGAAATATTCAAGGTACATAATTGACTTTCTTTTATTAATTATCGATTTTCACTGGCGAGTATCTTGTAAAATATAACACATAGGAAGAAAATGAATATAAATATTCTTGTGGGAAATTTACCTAATTACGTTTAATTTTGCATAGATTACTTTTTTCCGTACAACGCGTCGTTTCCAAATTATAAGCTAAGAATCGAAAAAAGGAAGGAACTCATTTTTTTATAGAAGTTCAAATTGCTGGGACGAGCATAAGTCGAGGCAGTGTATCGCTAATTTGCCCTTAATTTTTGAACCGGACTAAATAATTTAGGTGCTACAGGGAACTTGAGAATTTGAAAATTAGTGGAAAATTGGCCCATATCAGATTTTTTTTTTAATAGAGTTTAGATATACTACTGTCTTGATCTCAAAACAATGTTACTATTTAAAACTATCATCTCGAGGTACTACCTGCATCGAATTTTAGCAGTTTATCATAGGTTATATCCTGAATTTTATCGGATAAACTGTAAACTTGTAAAATTTTGCGTAGAAAATGTTCGAGACTTAGTAATTTATCTTAAATTCTATAAAATATTAAGTCGAGAACATTTGCTTAAATGCAAAATATTGCAAGAAAAATCGCTGCCCAAGGAATCACTACTTCCACATCCAGATTTTCTATCCAAGTCACTCACAACGAAAAAATTTTGTATGTGGAAATAATTGTTTATGGAACTTTAATAATATAATATTTGGAATCCTCTACCCCAAAAACCCATAAAACGATACCCCACATCGGTAGTGGGGCGGGGGTGGTGATAGAGAGGGGGGGTGAATGAAGTCGTCCCCTTGAATAACGGGTGGGGGTGGCTCATGCCAAAATTTTTTTGAGACCTTAGCTTCTCTTGTATATACTAAATACAAATTTTATGGACTCTTACCTGCTTGATTTACCTATTTACCCCAAATTTATCCCAATTTACCCCCCAACCTTTCGACGAAGCAAGCTGAAAATATAATCTAGTTCTAGATCTCGTTAAAGTACATATGGGTACCAAATTTCAAGTCAATATCTCAAACGGTTCCAGAGTAAACGTGCGCACAAAAAAAGTTACAGACAGATCGACAGACAGACAGAAATTTTTTTCCCCTCAAACTTAAAATCTCGACGTTTCATGACATTTTAAGCCTATTTGAACAATAAAAATTTTTTAAAAAATTTTTGTCGTTACTATACTTCTACTGGATGTGGAAGTAATATACCTACCCGCAGTTTGTGAGATAAGATTTAAAGCTCGAAGGGTATATATCAAAATTATTTCCCAAATGAACAAATTCTTTACGTACTTTTTTTCTTTGTTAATTTTAACAAATTTTATTTTCCACCCCCGCTCCCCCTGAAGCGGCGTGGCTAGAGGCGGGGTCTTTTAGTATGTTTACCTTCTAACTACCCCCGACACATTCCTGAAGAGAAAAATTCTCCCCTCCTCAATGTTCTCTACAACTCTTTCATTGACTGGACTATAGTCAAATCAAAATAAATATAAATAATCACAATTTTTTACTTTTCAGGAGAAGTGATATTATTACTCTGCAGAAATTTCTGGTTTGCGGTCCCACATGTAGAATAGTTTTGGTGCCTCCTGAACTGCATCAAGTTTTACGAGAGGTAAAAGAGCATCTGGAAAAGCAAGTTACATCTGTAAATTCTGCTGTGGAAATTTCAAGAAATATGGTTAGTTTTAAATTAGTGTTTAAATTACGAGTGTTTAACGAGTTTTAATTTCAGAAAAAGGTACCTAATAAGTGGCTAAACCATCGAAGGCAGTTGTGGATGTATTTTTATACAGACCATCAAAAGTTGTTTTCAATTCTCCAGCAAGTTGAGGATGAATTTAAGAAACATAAGATAAGTGGTATTCAAATGTTTTAAAGGATTAAAACGGTTATTGTGATATGTAATTTTTTTATTATCTTTAGAAGTAATTTTTTAACAATTTCGTGTTATAAATAAATTAATTTATGTTGTACATGATAGCAGTTTGTATATTCCTATTTAGATAGTTTGAGTGATGATAGCACAGTGGGTATATAAAAGCAAAAATTAATTTTCTTTGTCAGATTAGAAGTTAAAGATTCATACAATATATATATACAAAAAAATTTTTTAAAGCAAACATTTGTAATGTATGTAATTGCCAGCTTAAAGTTTTCCAATTATCTCAGGTCCAGAAACAGTGTCTACAGTCAAATACTGGATACAAGCTCTGCTTTCACTCTGTACACATGTATCATACAAAGCTCGAGACATCTAGTATTAAATATTATTAATTTACTGTGAGTTTATCCATCATGTTTATTAAAATTTAACATACTTACATAATGTAGCTAGAATATCAAAAAGTTGATTCGCTTAATTTACGTATGTAAATAGTTGTGTTAATTATGTAGTTAACCCTTTGTGGATTAGTGGTTATCCTGTGGAACCACCTTATGTACGCAAAAATGAACATAACCTTTGCCGTACCAAGCTTTTTCAGAAGCGCGAAGCACCAAGGGGAACAAAGTGTACCCCATGCTTTTTTTTACTGTAAATGGCATAAATAATAATTTTATGTATTTTATGGTTGATGATTTTATTCATGTTATTGTTTTATAAAGAAAAATATTGTTAAAAAGCTAAAATATACTGTCATTCGAATTTATATTTGCAACGAATAAGTTTGTTAGGGCAAAATTAATTTTAAAACAATTAATTATTTTCAAACATATTACAGCTGTTACAGTAATCGTTTTTTTATGTATATCATGGTTTCTACAGAAAAAGTTTTTACACCTTACGCAATAACTATGACACTTTTTATCGTCCTTTCTTGGGCAATAATTACATTGGCCAAATACTCGCTCAGGACTAGGGGGCTTGGAATTTTTTTCCTGTCTGATAGCTGTCTCATAGCATCCACAATTCTTTTTGGGATCGCATTAAGATTTTCCATCCTTTCTTCACATGTGGTTTTATTACCTCAGCACCTAGTTCAAGTAAAAATAATCTTCTTCGGTCTGCTTCTTTTTTTCTCCAATCAGGATATTTTCGCATCTCTAGTGCAAATGCATTTATGCCGGCGATGTCTATTATATTCTGGAAAAGGACAAATGGCCATCGTTTGGTGCCTCTTTTCACACTATACTCATTTACCCATCTATCCATAGTGTCTACAGATCCTTTTGTAGTATTATAGTGGAGTATCATTTTGCGCATTACTTACAGCTTTATCATGATCCTCTGTACTCAATAAAATTACGGCCTTATAGGCCAGTCATTTATAACATTGTAGGTCGCAAAAAATTGCACTGTTCTGATTTATTGGGATATTGTTAGGATTGATACTAGTAGTGTAAAACCAAGTTTGCAGCTTCGAAAGACCTGTGCTTACTTGCGTGGTGCTCGAAAAACTTTTTGAGCGCAACCGCAGCTCTGTAGGTCCAATAGGTCCCGAGATACACCACTTCAAAAATTGTCCATTTTTTGAATAATTAAGGCAATCAGATTTTCAAGAAATGAAGCTCCCAATGTAAATTGTTGTTAATATTGCACAGTTACCTATAGAATGTTATAAAAATGGCATTACATTTATAAATTTGATGTATTTATTGTATCACAGCTACATATTTATATGAGTCGTAGTTGTGACCGACCCACTCTCGGCCATTTTCATGAATTCCGCCTCTATACTCTCCGGCTGCAATCTATAATTTAGTACGCAATAATGCAATGCGATGTGCTTGTTAAAACGGCCGTGTTTGGATTAAACTGTTCGAATTGTGACTTCAATCAAAAATCTTATTTTACGTTGAACTTATTGAAGTGTTCTTTGTTTGTTTTTTTATTCTTCTTACGAAGTGTCGGGAATTTGCCCGCCGGGTGTTTGTTTCATGTGACGCAGTGCACAATGTCGAACTTTTTGTAAAAAATGGCCAATTTTTGAAGTGGTGTATCTCGGGACCTATTGGATCTACGGAGCTGCAGTTACGCTCAAATTGTAGCAAATTTTGTCTACATTAAAAGTGTACAGGACTTTTTCCGTAGGATGCACCTTTCAGAAGGTATAAGCCAAAAACTGAAAAAAGTCCGAAAATTTCAAAGTTTTTCGAGCACCACGCATTGAGCACAGGTCTTTTGAAGCTGCAAACTTGGTTTTACACTACTGGTATCTACCCTAACAATATCCCAAAAAATCAGAACAGTGCAATTTTTAGCGACATAACGCGATTTTTGTGTCTACGGTGACTGGCCTATTTTTCTTTTTCAGTACATATGATGCTAGAGTGATATGTTTTCTGAAAGCAAATTCTGAACTCTTTTCTTTTCTGTTGGGATTGGGCAAAAGAGCTGGGGAATGTCTGCTTTATTTTTTCTCAGTGTGCCGCAAAGGGTCAGACCACACTCGTACACTGCTTTAGCAAGCGGCACACTTGTGAAAAAATTGTCTGTAGTAATTCCACAACCTGGTTGAATACCTTCTGTTAGATCAAGGACAACCCTTTTACCTTGTTGCTTCTCTGCTTTATTATCTTCTTTGCCAGTGTAGACCTGAAGATTCCAAGCATATGTCGATTCACAATTAACAGTTGCCCATAATTTTAGTCCATATTTTGCCGGTTTCGATTTCATATATACCCTAAAGGGACATTTGCCTCGAAACGCTACAAACTGTTCATCAACAGTCACATGAAAAATAGGTATATAATTCTCTTTGCAGTGTTCAGTGAACATTTCGAAAATTTCTTTCATAGCGGCCAGCTTGTCATTTTCTCTACGAACAGTTCTTGTTGTAAGATCATCAAACCTCATGTAAGCAAGAATTTGACTAAATGTATTACGCGACATTGTTGCTGGAAATATTGCTCTAGAATACAAGGGATTTTTCGACCATAGAAATTTAATCGATTCCCTATTAGATTTTAAGCAGTTAGTAAAAACTGCACCAGCAGTTAGTAAAAGACCAACTACAGCATACATCTCGGTTCTGTTTTAGCTTATTAGGACATTTTTTTCCAACTTTCAATAGTATATGTAGCTTTTTGATTGGTAAAATGCACTATTTTATCTATCATCGCTTCACAAATAAAATATTTGAAACTGCTGGCCACATCAGGAATATCTTTTGAAACTTCTGTTTGTCTTGTCTAACAGTATTGTGTTTCGTTAGACGGACACTAGGAGGGTCTCGCTTCCAAAATGTATAATTTTTCGAAACATAACTTGCATTTTCTATGTATCTTGCCCGTAGGCTTGCTAAATTTTCATCGTCACTGCTGTCATCTTCGAGATTTTTATACTACAAAAACAAAACCCTGAATAAAGGTATATTATACACTACTTATAAAATTATCGCAAACCTCTAGATCGTCCACATTGAGAAGATTAGCAATATCTTCCATATTTTGAACATAATCACTTTCTTCGGAAGTGACAGACACCTCATTTGCAGAATTTTCAGCATTGTCATCACTGTCTAATTCATCAAAATATTGCAATACCATTTGTCTATCAGACTCTAAGGTCAAATCAAACTTATGTTTAGACATTGTAAAATAGGCGGAACAGAACGCACAAATAACCTACCAAGTTCTAACCTCCGATTAAAGAACTTATATCTAGATACATAACAGGCTATCTTTTCACTATATACCTTGTTTGCTCCTAACATAGTAACATTATATGTCCATTAAAATGGATAGATGAACATCACATCCCATAGGCAACAGTGGCGTTGTGTGTGTAGAAAATGTGTAGAATGGTAAATATTTTCATTAAAATGAATTATTGCAATTCCTGCATTACCGGCTCTTATTATAACGTGATGTAGGCATACGATATTACAGTAAGATAAATATGTATTGAAAGGATATTAAAATTTAATTGCTATTTACTTTATAACTGTAAACTGAACTTCATCATGTTACGACTATGGAACGATCAATTTTCTTCTTTTCTAAACTGCTTTCTGCAAACGGCACAGCACTACACTATTTATTTGCACAAAATATATTGTCACTAAACTGTGTAAATATGAATAGAGAATATTATTTAGGTATTTAGCAAATCACAACTTAAAATAAAATTACTTTTTCACCAGTTTTTGGTCGGAGAACACGAAAAACATTTATTGACATTAATGGCCGAACTGTCAACTGTGATTATGATAATCGAACTGAAGCCGATCGTGCACGAGCGGCCGCGAATACGCCGATGGGCCAATCAGCAACTTATGGGAAGAAGTACCTTAGAATGGGAGTCTTTCGGGATCATAAAATTCATGCCATTATGTATCTAGATATAAGTTCTTTAATCGGAGGTTCTAACACAATAACAGCATATGTGAATCATATTGTAGGTTAGGTCGAAAAACAGTGCGCATATACAATCTGTGTGAGATTGCGCATTATGAGTTATTTATCGTACGACTATTTCTAACCCCAAGCAGCGAAGGTTATCTCTAACTCCAAGGAGGTATAAAGTGTACCCCATCAACAAAAATGTTCGTAGTCAGATAATTAGGGAATAGTTATTATGTCTTATGATTTTATAAGTTTTAAGAATATTTTTTACGTTATGTTGAAAGGATTATATTGTTAAAAAAATATTGTTCAAATTGCATGCAATTTTGTTCAAATGGCATTTGTACCCCATTGGTACGACAAAGGTTAAGACAAATAGTGAATTAATGAAACAATGAAATTACGTGAATTTTGGGACAAAAAAAATGTACCTATCTTCTTTTTCATTATTTGAAATAATGTTGAGAATCGTTTATCAAGTGTTGTTTGATCTTATGTATTCGGTAGAACAATGACATCTGAGGGTTCCACACGTGTAGAGATAGCAGCGCTGAAGATCCACTGGTAAAACATATTTGAATCCCAAACTGTCCATTGGAAAAAAAATTGGATAATGATAGTAGTACTGGTAGAAAATACCTTCACCATGGATTTTTTTTCCAATTCAGATAAGAAGTCTCTAAGAGTAGACATCCTTACGTATATTGTTGATAAATATATAAGGTTTATAAGGGCTATAATCGTATCCCTTGTCGTTTTTTATCAGTCCTGAAAGGGTTAAGCAATATTAATTGTGCTTATTTAACAAAAAATTAAATTACAATTTGTTTATTCATCATCTACATCTATAATAACTGACGGAATATAGACATTTCATTTCATAGATTAATTATTGGTTGCTGTAGATTTATTACAGCGCATGAGATTTTCATTGCACTGTCAAGTTTTTGAACTATTTCTATGCTGCTTACCCCATGGGAACTTAAAAGTTGAAAATCTCGAATGTTTTACCACTCATTCTATATGTATTCTAACACTAAAAATTTAGCAATCCATTTAGCAAGAAATACCCGATATAGGCAACAGTTCGTAAACCACTTTTCTCTTCTTTTCAGTGCTATTGAAACAGTTTTAAGGAAGTTTTAATATATGTATTAGTATATTTTGGTACAAAACACTACTTTCTTGCTAGTATTTATAATTGAAGTATCTTTTAAGTTAGTTAGCGAAGCACCTACCTAGCAGCTGACGTCACAAGGCCTAGCCTCAGGCATAGGTAGGCTTTGTAGTCTTGCATCAATTGTCACTTTTCAAGTCATCAAAAACAACATTAGTTTTAAACAATTTTATCTCAAATTTAGCACAGTTATTTTTACAAATTCAGTCGATTTCAATTAAAACAAAAAAAATCTAACCTGCCTATTCTGCAAAGATAGGATCAGATCACTCCTATTTATGACCGAAACTGAACTGAATCATAACCCATACTTTGATTAAAAAAAATCATATTTAATTAAAACTGAACCTACTTCTTCTTTTAGGTATTTTCTGATCTCATGAAACGAAATCATTTGCTTCTTTGATATTTATAATTTTTATCTAATTTAATAAAAAAAACAAAAATTACTGGAAATGAAAAAGAGAAATGCGACGAAATCCGAGCTCAAGCTATCACACTCCTAGTCCAATCAAGAGTGCCCAGAAGTTAATTCAAACCTTTTTAAATGCTGCTAAGGAAAAAGAACAATAATCAGGGCATGATGCACATGTGATCGCTGATATCTGCATTACTATTGGAAAATTAGCAATAAAATTTTAGAAACGATAGGCAAGTTTGTTTACATCCACTGCATCTTGTAATGCATGAATATAGTTTATGTCATCGGTGTAACCTTGGATGTCAAATCCGTAGTGGCTTGGTTATCAGCAAATAAATATTATAACAAGGGCGATAGAAACTCACCTCAGGGTCGCGAATTTACAATGAGCCGATAGGCTCATAGAGTACTGCGGATCTTTAGATATGCTCGCATTTCTTGACCCACCTTGGGGGACGTCCCTTGATGACTGTATCTGTTACCAATCACTTTCAGTTATTGTTTTTCGACTATTTAACATGGAATAAACCATCTTGTTGTTGAAGGTTTTAAACTTCTCTCTGCTGCCCTTTTTATGGACCCATCTGAGGTATTATCAAAGAGTCCCTCTGTATCTATTAATACACAAAAAGCTATCTTTTTTTGCTATCAAGGTATTTTTAAACCTATTTACAAGGCTAAGTAAAATATTTACTGTAAGAATAGGCCAAAAATAGGCCAAAAATCGCCCATTTCCTAGCCCTCGAATTTTGTTTCAAACTAAGTGCTAAATTATTGTTAATAATGAGAACATCCTGAATACAAAAATTTCAATATGAGCATATTTTTAGTTTTTGAGATATGAGGGATTGAAGTTGTGATATGCATGATGCTATCAAAAAATACACAGCTCCACAAAAAATGAATACTCATCAGCTATGGAGCAATCAAGATATTCTTAGTATTTTTCGACACAGAATTCATATCTAATATCGACGAATCCGTATATCCGTTGACTAATTCCGAAGGGTCAAAAACATCCCCTATATCAGGATGAAAATAGGGAAAAATGATGCTATTGAGTTATAGAGTATAAGTCTACTGGCTGAATCATGAAAGGAGGTGTTGACTAGGGCTTACACGAAGTAATTGAGACACGCCCTTAAGAGGGTGAAAACTACCCCAGTGTTATACAAAACTGCATAAAAGCTTCAATAACTGGCGAAAAAGCTTGAACTCTCTAAGCTGTATTAATGGGAATGAACCATAAATCTGTTACGACCTAGTACACGAAAACAATCCATTACAGAGTAAGGAACTACCCCCCCATCTTGAATTATGAACTTGAGTCAGGGAAAAAATAGTGATATCGCATTTTGATTGCAGTAGGTATGAATGTGGGATGATAACTAGAATTTTTGTAACTATTTTATGACGGGGTAAGAGAACGGGACGAAAACTTATTGGTGGGTCTTCACCCTCTAACCCCCGTCGGGATCATTTGGGGGTTGGAAAGGAATTAAGAGGCCCTGACAAAAGAGAAAAGCACTCTTGGAAACCGCTACATCAGTATTTTTTTTTATGTAATGCAGCGATTACGAGATTGCTCCAATATTCATCCCTTTGCACCCTTACCCCCTCATAAAATCCACTTGAGAGTTAAAAACGGATCTATAGACTGTATTATGTAAGATTTTTCTTCCATACAATATAATGATTGTAAAATTGCTCAGATTTCCACACTCTGAATTTCTCTAGAGCGATGAGAAAGAATCACGAGGCCATGACATTCCAAAAGAGTACTCTTGAAAACCTTTGCTTCAGGATTTTCGCTAATGTCATCCAGCGATTGCGATGTCTCAGGTCAAGAACACATCGAGACCAAGCTTCAAATACACGAAATAAGTGTGCATCGGTTATAAATGTAATTATTTTTGCAATCATTTTTAATTATATCAAATAGCATTGTACTAAAAAAAAAAAATTCCAGCAAAAAGCATTTTTTAGCGAACTGGCTCATGTTATTAAACTGATCAAAAGATATTCTTGTAAGTAAATGAATACTACACTTCTATTGAAGAACATTCTTAGCTAAAACTTGTTTATTAGCCAATGCGAGGAGAGATCTTCCCAATAAACAAGTTTTAGCTAAAAATGTTCTTCAATAGAAGTGTAGTATTCGTTTACTTACAAGAATATCTTTTTTTCAGTTTAATAATGCTAGCCGTTGGGCTAAAAACTGCTTTTTCAGTCAAGACTTTTAGTACGGTGCTTTTTAATAGATGGTGCCACCTACAGCAGCATCTGCATCATGTAACCAACATAACCTTAAATTTTAAGTTTTTCAACAACGTTCTGATAGTACAATTGTACTATTTGTAGTACTTTGAAAAATGATGCAGTACGTTAGTACCACTTTGAATATTTTAGTACAATTTTAAAAATAAAATCCCAGATGAACACAATATGAAATTTTTACATTCATCGGTATTACTGGTTGCCTAACATAATTGCTTAATCCGTGTCTCGTCCCGTCATTTACAATTTACCAAGTTGGCACTATGCACTGTCATTTTCCAATTTTCATTTCTCATTTAACCGTTTCCGTACCATCGCCGTATATTTTAGTCAATACCTAAATGGTCCCTCAGGACCACTGCCGTATATATGTGTTCAGGGTTATATGGCATATTTAGACCATTGTCGTATATATGTGACGATATTATGTTTATACCCTTTAGTAGGACCCAGGGTGTATTAAATAGGTGATGCGACGACAGTGGCTTCATAAGAGCTTACTTTGTACATAATGTAATAGATGGCAGGACCAATAAGATCTCTCTCTCATTATTTATGCATATATAGATAATTTTACAGGTTCTGTGCACACGTGCATACTGTGTTGCATACATTCCAGGCCTTTTGTTTTTGTTTACAACAAGAGTCCAGTGACATCTCATATTAAGTAGCTAAATTAAAACATTGAAAGAATATATGCACCACTACATGCAGCATTGCACGTGTCGCCACAGCTAACCTCAAAAATATATATTTCTTAAGATTTACAAGTATTACATAGCTATTATTAAAATGTCTGCCTGGTTCCTATACTTTCAACCAAAATCAAGTTCAATGTAACGTGTATGAAGTTTTAAATAGTTTGTCACAGTAAAATAAGACACTTTTTGCAGATTAGGAATCTAACCTATAATTAGCAGTCTATTTTTATTAATCAACAATATTGAAAAATTATTTGCGTGAGTTTTTAAATATTTGCTTGGAGTCAGTAAAAATGAGAATAAACGAAAAAAACCTTAAAATTTGAGGTTATGTTAGTTATACGATGCACATGCCCAGGTAATTGTAGGACCTTATTGCTCACGCCATCTACTAAAGTAAATAGAAACCATGCACTTATGAAGCCATTATTATAATAGGAAAGTGCCGTACATCGGACCACCTATTTAATACACCGTGGTAGGACCACAGCCGCATAATTGTGTCGCTTTGTGTTGTGTCCGTTGGCCCAATGCCGAAGATATACGGTACCTAAGACAGGACCACCTGGCTCACTGCCGTATAAATACGGCAAATTTACTCGACATCATGAATCTCGTTATTCTGATTGAAATAAGCTCTACAGAATGCGTTAGAAAAACTGTAAAATAGTACAGCAAGCTATTTTTTCATATGGTGGACCTAGCCATGCTCAACGCACATGCACTGTACCAAACACAAAATGCAGGAAGAGAACCTTTAGCAGATTTTCAGTTGAAAATCATAAGACAACTTATTGAGCGGTACGTTTTAGTTAGTAAGAAAATACCTTTTGCCTATCGATTTCTTTGTCTAATTTCAGGTACAAAACACCACAGTCTAACCAAAGCCGAGTAAAAGCTATGACCAAAAATCCTGAGAGGCTTATAGGCTGACATTTTCCCGTTCTGGTACCCAATAATAAGGTTCGACAATGTACTGTTTGTAGCGAAAGCAAGCTTCAGGCAAACAAAAGAAGAGTCTAGGTTCATGTGTGCAAAGTGTAATGTTGGTCTGTGTGTACAGCCTTGTTTTGAAGTGTACCATACAAAACAAACCTTTTAAATATGTACTTTTTAACATAATATATTACAAATACTTTAATATAATAAAATATTATTATAAATAAATGAATTTTCTGCATATGTTCTATTTTTTATACCTGGCGCATATATTCGGCAGGGGTCCTGGTAGCATGCAAAAAATCCCGGTCCTAGTAGCATGCATCGCCATTTTATGTCCGGTACAGAATGGGTTAATTAGCTGTTTGTTTATACAGGGTGTTTCGAGAAGATTGGGACAACGCTTAGCCGTAGATTATTGACATCAAAACAAGTCGATTTAACCCAAAAAGTAGCAGTCTAACTCTTTTCGTTTTCAAGATACAAGTTGGTGGATTAAAAAAAAAATGTATTCGTATTTTGTCTCTATCTTGGAGGCTATTATACGTATCTAGTTCAAAGTTGGTACGACATGTTTTTCAGGTCGCTAATTACAATGGTGATATGCCGATGTCACATTTTATAGATGGTGCTAGTTACAGTACTTTTATGTGGCATTTTAAGCCATAACTTTTTTGAGGTTAGGTTTTGGGCATTGTTTTCTATAATAATTAATCGAAACACAACTTTAGTTCCTAAAAAAAAGGTGTACTTGTTTAAACACGTTAAAATTTCAGAGAAATACGCAATTTATAACTTTGTTGCTCACCAATTCGAAGAAATTCAATTGTACCTGAAAGCAGTTTTTATCTAGTAGGTGTATGTAAGTATGAATAAATAAATAAATAAATTCTTTATTAACCATTATCTGATACATATACATGTATATATGGTAAGTCAAAACTAAAAGTAGTAAAGCATAACAAATAATAAACATAATGATATGATGTCCATAAATCATCAATAGTGCCTGTTGTGTCAAACATTGTATACAAAAAAAATAAGGGACAAAATACAAATACAATTTTTTTACCGTACCACCCTGTATCTTGAAAACGAAAAGAGATACTTTTTGGGTTGAATCGACTTATTTTGATGTCAAGAGCTAAGCGTTGTCCCAATCTTTTCGAGAGACCCTGTATACTTTTTGAAAATCATTTTCATTGATTTTTTCGAGTGTTATTTGTATCTTTAATCGACCTTCTCATTTATAGTGAGGATAAAAATAATTAAAAAAATCATTTTAAATTCCCGCGCGTTAGTACAATTTCAGTCACATGTAGTACATTTTAATGTCATATATGTCAGTACAATAAAAATGTTCCAAATCGGAACACTGTTTTTCAAGTTTATTCTCATTTTTAATGTTTGTATAAGCATTTTTAACTTGGAGCCATACTGGCTCCAAGCAGACATTTAAAAATTCACTTAAATAATTTTTCAATATTGTTCATTAATGAAAATAGACTGCTAATTACAGGTTAGATTTCCAACCTACAAAAAGAGTCCTATTTTATTAGGACAAAGTATTTGGAACTTCATAAATATTACACTGAACTAGATTTTAGATGAAAATATAGGAACCAGGCAGAAATTTTAATAACAGCTGCGTAATACTCTCTAATCTTAAGAAACACATATTTTTGAGGTTAGCGGTGACGTTACGTGCAGATGCCCTATACTAGCCACACTGCTTACCCTTCACCCCACTTCAGCTTTAGCTTTACCGATGAAGCTTTGTGATTGGAGTTGTCCCCTCTTAAGAATGACATACTGTCGTCATGCTGTAAGTAAAAAAGAAGTGATTTGACTTATTAACTCATTTTTGTTTCTGTGGATAAAAAATCTAATTTTTTTTCAGACAAAAGTGGTTATTTGTTTAACAAACCAAAAAATTGCAGATTACTGCTGTGGTTGGCGTTTCAAAGCTGAGGGTACGAATTCACACGCCACAGGTTTTAATTTAATATGATCAGTAGGAATCAACTAAGTAAAAAACACATCCAATTTTAAAATATTTTATTCACTTTCTCAACAAAAACAAGAATAAATAAATATTAGGTATTCTTTGGCATTACATTGACTCATTGTTGACTGTCCAAATATTTGGTTGCTCGTTGTTGTTTAAGGATGGACAGGTGCCTTTAGGAAAAATCATGGTCAGCATGTCAAAATGCAGATTTACTTAGAGTTGGTTTTGCCACTAGGTATTATACCTAGTGATAAAACTGACAGTGCATAAATATGCATTTTACATTCACTTTTTATGAATCTTCACCCTCCATCGGTAATTTTATCATGTTTAGAATAACCACCGCCCCTCCGCCAAAAAAAAAGCTAACATGTTTGTTGAATGGCCTCAAATAGCTTTAACCACCACAATACAAAACTAACAAATACTATCAGAAATTTTAATAAAAATGTATTGTATAAGAATAAGGTATAATACTATAGTACTTTTGTAATTATCATCTATGGAATATAATTAAATCACATAAAGAGGGCTAAGCATAGTTTGCATAATCATAATCATCCTTTCTGAAGTATTTATGTGGATAATTTTCTTGTTCGACATCTACATTAATATGTATCGGATTACTTAAGTCAATGTCAAAATGATGTGTACCACTAGGCAGACTACTTCCTAAAACAGAAATAAATCAATTATATATGTCCAGTGTTGATCTGATTGAAGGTATTGGATTAAATATCGTTCCTCATCAGACGTATACTAGTCGTATATTGCAAAGTCATTTTGTTGGTTATGACGCCATTGGGTATAGTTTGGATGCAGCGTGACCAGATTTAGTAGAAATCTACTTTTTTAGTAGATTCTCAGCTTAATTCACCCTTGTTTGATAGGACAGAATTCTGCAGTATATTTTAGTAGAATCTGTATTATTCTTTTATGGTGCCATAATTTTTTTTTGGATTCTACCTCCCTGCTTATTAATTATGAGACTTGGACAAAGAAAAGTTCCACTTATCAAAATTTTGTCACGTAATTTGTTTTCATTGGTGTAGAATGATGGAGTGCATAAACACGTTTCTGCGCATATTTTTTGCTGTCATCTCATATTAATACTACTCTAGCATTGCCAGTTATTCCATATTTCATTAATTTGTTTAAAATAATCGATCTATCAATGGTTTCAAAAGCTCTTTTAAAGTCTATAAAGATTGCAACAATATACTTGCCATTATCTAGATCTTTTACCCAGTTTGTAACTGTTAGCTGCCAACTAGATTCATAAGAATGGTTAGCTCTGAAACCAGACTGATATTGCATGAGGATATTATTGTCGTTGAAATATTTAACTAATTGGTTATATGCGGTCATTTTTATTTCTTTATCAATTGATGGCAAAGTGTTTATGGATCTAAAATCGCTGGTCAGATTTGTATTGGCCACTTTTGGTATTGGAGTTACAGTGCTCAATTTTAACTGATGTGGAAATTGTCCCATGATGAGTGATGTATTTATAATATGTAGTAATATTAGTGAAAGTGCATGTGTTATGGCGTGGGAAATAAATGATTAAAGTTAAAAACATAATTTTTCTGTTGAGTTACATTGTTTTATTTAAGATCCTAGCGACTTGATTTTTTTTTGAATGATTGTATTTTTGTATAGAAAGAAAAAGGTCTCATAAACTTTGTCATATTTCGATAGTTAGGGAGGTAATTTGGAAAATTGTTTTTTTGTCGCACTTGAATTGAAACATGCTTCCAAAACAATTGTAGGTGATGCTGTAAGCTTCAAAATGGTATGAATACCTGCCATTAATTTAGTTTATTTATGCAAATAGAACACTCAACAGAATAAGATGTGAGGCATCTACGTTGCTTTGGTGGAAACTATACAAATTGAGTTTTGAACTAAAATGATGCATTATTTCAAAATGTTCTGTCCTGAATAGATGAATTGCATTTATACATCGTTTGTCACAATTATCAATATATTCGTAGGTAGTTTCAAGAGCGCTTTTTTATATGATATGTAACCAGTGATTATTGTTGCATTGAAACTATTTGATCTGAATGTTATAATAAAAGTCGGTCTATTGAAATGTTATATTTTTAATCCTGTACAGAAATTTGAGAAACGGAACCTAATGAAATAAACATAATTAACTAATACATAAATAAATGAACAGCAAGTTCAAGACATTCTACAAATCTTCCTCATCGCTGAGGTCAGTTATTGACTTTTCTTCTTGATCCTCGTCACTACTGTCAACGCTGAGGCCAGTTATTGGCGTTTCTTCTTGGTCCGTATTGTTTTTACAGACTTCTCAGACTTCATCTCCTTCGCAGAGACAAAGTACATCGTAAGTGATTAATAAAACACTTACATCTTCTGGAGTCACAGAAACTTTTTTTGCAGGAGCATGAAATCAAGTTTAAAATCTCAAGTGGCGAAATATGTTCTGCGATTGTTAAAACTGGCTTATACATATATATAATTTTTCTTGTCGCCATCCAAAATTCAAGGTGTCCAGATTAGGGACTTTTGCAATGTGAGAACTGGTCCATATAAAGAGATGCAGCCTAGCTCTATTTACTGCCAGATAGAAACTACTTCTTGTAGGTGGCAACTTCTCGCCTTGTAGTTGTTGTTTGGTAAAGCACTACCACCGCAGATCCGAGTTTTCTAATATTTACATTATTAGAACTATAAACAATGAAAATGAAGTTTTCCAAATCATCCATTATGAGATTTAGGTCTGTTTTTGCATGTCCAAGTAATGCAAGAGATTAAAGGACTTTTTCCGGTGAATTTTTAAATGCTTTCCAGAAAGACAACTTTCCTGAAATAAAAATCTCGTTATGAATTTTGGCAAGCATGATTACCTTTTTTTGAAAAACCTCTGGTTGTGTCGCATCCCAATAATGCATGTTACATCTCTTCTCTTGGATCCACTTCCTGTTTGAAATGTGATATGGCAGGAGAAGTCGTCATAATACTTCAATAAGAGAAAAAATACATCAGAATCTGGAAAGCATATGGTAATAGTAAGTGATTATCTTGATACTGAATGTTCCTTGGCCGCTGCTAGAGAATGCAATATAAGTTTTGTGTCTGCTTCTTCTTGCGTACTTGCTAAATGTTCCAAAAAATGACCTTTTCTTATTAGAAAAGCAGGTATTGTGCCACGATATTATCAGATTTTTAGATTCAAACATATCTGATTTCATTAACTGAAAGGTACTCAGTTAGGTCGTTCTTCGTATTGTTATGAGACAGCAAATCTTTCATAGATATATTCATATTTATGTTATCTGATATGTGAAATTGCTTAGATTTTTCATAACGGTTTGCTTTTGTAGCTTTTTTAAGTGATGTATCTTCGTAGCAGTCGAATACTAAATGAATTTCTTTGTACCTGGAATACTTAGAAAATAAGTGCACTTCAAATATCTTAAAAAGGTCCATGCAAGTTTTAGCCGTTTTCAATTTCTGCATAGAAAGTAACTCGGCCATACCATCAATAATAACCACATTGTAAGAGTAATTGGTTCTTGAATATAAAAATGAATATTTTTTATAATACCCTTCATGCCCGATTCCACATTTGCTTTGGTCTGTCGCCACTAGTTGAAAACTAGTCTGCGCGCTCAAGATTTGTAGAGTATACTCTACAAACCTTGCTGCACGAAATATGAATTTCACACATTGGCATTTAAACGAAATATATTGTTATTTACATAGTTTTAAAGCTAAAGAACGGGTGCAACTTTTACTTCCACGTCTAGTGGAAGTATAGTAACGACAAAAAAATTTAAAAAAATATTTATTGTCCAAATAGGCTTAAAATGTCATGAAACGTCAAAATTTTAAGTTTGAGCGAAAAAAAATTTCTGTCTGTCTGTCGGTCTGTCTGTCTGCCTGTCTGTCTGTAACTTTTTTTTGTGCGCACGTTTACTCTGGAACCGTTTAAGATATTGACCTGAAATATGGTACACATATGTACTTTAACGAGTTCTAGAACTAGATTATATTTTCATCTTGTTCCGTCGAAGGGTTGGGGGGTAAATTTGGGGTAAATGGGTAAATTAAGCAGGTAAGAGTCCATGAAATTGGTATATAGTATATACAAGAGAAGCTAAGGTCTCAAAAAATTTTTGGCATTAGCCACCCCCATTACCACCCCCACCTCCTTATTAAAGGGGATGAAAAAAAAATGTGATTTAGTGTATGTACAGGAACCAGAAACCTCAAAATATTTTTTTACTTCATCCACCCCCCACTACCACCCCCCTATCACCACCCCCACCCCACTACCGATGTGGGGTATCGTTTTATGGGTTGAGGATTTCAAATATTATATTATTAAAGTTCCATAAACAATTATTTTCACATACAAAGTTTTTTCGTTGTGAGTGACTTGGATAGAGAATCTGGATGTGAAAGTAGTGATTCCTTGGGCAGCGGTATTTTATTTAGGAATATTTTTGAGAGAGTATTCCGTTTGTTTTACACCGATGAAGCGACAGAGAACTTTTTTAAAAATGTTGTTTTTTCCGAATAACTTAAAAATACATAGAGATGTGTCTACATCCATAATAGCTTTTTTTCTTCGTAATAAAGAGACCTTTAATTTGGCGAAAAAACGAATTTTCTACGATGAATAGTTCTTGAGATATCTTAGTCAAAATATTTTAACCTTCAGAAGGTGCAGAAGGTGGAAACATGGATTTTCATACATAGAAAGATGCCTTTTAATAAAATAACTATGTCTCCAACTTTAATCATTTATTTCCCACGAAACCCCAAATCTAGCCGTATGCGCTTCCACTATGTATGTCCCACTGAGTTTATAATGCTTTTAAGAAATTTTGGGTTTAATAAAGAACTGGTATCTAAATAATTTTTTAATTCTTTAACGATATTAATTACTAACATCTTGTAAAGTGATTGGTTGAAATTCATTTAAATTTGAATTTGAATTACCTTGGATATATCTATTTGAAATTTCTATATTATCAACAGTGTTGACAATTTGGCACACATAGGATTTCACCATTGAGGAGAGAAGCAAATAAAATAGCAACTGAAAAGTATGAGGACTTGATATCACTTTGCAAAGAAGATACGCCTGTTGTACACAATCCCGAATGTCAAGGATTTCTCGAATTACTATCTCATGGAGAAGGAAAAGGAAAATGATACCTATTAAAAACTTTCAGATATCACTTTTGTGTTTAGTTTTAGTATTTTTCTTTTCAAAGTGCAATAATAATGCAACATTTTCTTAACTCTTAATTATTTCTACTTTTCTTTATTATATATAAACAAAAACCTTCTAACTGAAACTTGTGCATCTTTTACGAATGCTCAAGTATGTTTGGGCTGCTTTTTCTAAAAATACCCACCCTTCAATATTATCTCCTTTAAACAGCATATTTCATATTCCTACGAAAGATATTCTTACGAAAAGTCGTAAGTGAACTTTTTTCTTAAACCATTGAGTTTTTTTCACCCTAAATACATGTACTTAAAAGCTTTAGCATTCACAAAATTAATTCCAAGAAGTTAGAGCGTTGGTCCTCTTATTAACATAGCTGTATCAATTTGAATACCACAGCATTTCGTTTTATTGCTCTACTGTAAAACTATGCGTTTTCAGTTAGGATTTTACATCTGATGAGTGACGATATGAACAAATTAAGAAAAAAATTTTGTCCTGAAAAATTACCAATATATAAATTATACTGCTGACCTGCAAAAACATCCTGACATTTTGAAAAATTTAAGTAATTTAACATTTAATATTCCTTAAATAAATAATAAATAAATATGTTTATTGATTTTTTCAGCTATACAAGATTTATAGATAAGACAGGTCAGCAGAATACCATATTAATGGCTTATTTATAAAACATCTAATTACCTAAAGAAATGTAAAAAGTAAGAGACATATAAGTGTAAGTACAAACATATACAGCACACGAGAATAAAATGGTATATACAAAGAAAAATTATAATAAAAACATAGCGTATCAGCAGATACATCGTAGAAAATATGACAAACAGTATAAAGTCCAATAAAATAACAACATAAGTAACAAAACTTTAAAACATGGATCAGGTGACTTTGTTTTGTAAAAAAATGGGAACTCATTTATGGAATAAAATGAATTGTTTATTAAAAGTTTTTTTAGATGGTTTTTAAAACCGATTAACGATGTGCAGTCTTTTATCTCGTTCAATAGAAGATTGTAAATGCGACAACCAGATTTTATGGGAGACTTTTTGTAAAATTCATGTTTGTGTTTTTTTAGACAAATTAAATTCTTTCATCTTGTGTGATAATTATGAAAGTCTCCATTATGTATAAATTTGTTTATGTTTACATGAATATATGACAACAAATTTATCAGATATATCGATGTCACGTTAAGAATTTTGAATTTTTTTAATATTTCACGACATCTACTCAAGGTTGAATAGAAAACTGAGTATTCTTTTTTGGAGTATTAATGTTCTATCAATATCATTGGATTGTCTCCACACTATAATGTTGTATGCAATTGGAGAATAGGCGAAAGCATAATATTCGTTTAAAAGAGCATGAACATTTGAAGAATTTTTGAGAGAAATTATTACATAAAAGCTTTTATTTAATTTCACAGACACTGTATCAATCCAGTCCAATTCAATCCAATCTGTCTAGCTTTATTCCCAAAAATGAAACTGAGTTTTCAATTTTGATATGATGATTTTTAAATGTGAACATATAATTATTTTCTGTTATTCTGTACCTGTTTTTAAATTCAGTGCAGGCTGTTTTTGAATAATTAATTATTAAACGATTTTTACCGCACCAATCACTAAATTCGTGTAAAAGTTTATTAATTTTTTCTTTGGAGTTTAAGCGATTTGCATAAGATGCTACAAGTAGTATCATCGGCATATATGAAAACTTTACCTTGCATTATATAATTAGGAAGATCGTTCACAACTAATAGAAAAAACATAACGAAAACAAAAAATATTAATATTAAAATGAAAAAACTAACTCTATTTCTCATTAAATTCTTTATTAGTTGCAATTAGTTTCTTAATCTACAAATTCTTGTTGGCCTGATGATGTAAAGCAAAATATAGTTCAAAACCGGTTGCAAATAAAAAATTATGAGAAATAGACAGTTCATTTGTTCATTTTAAAATAAAAAGTTTCAAAATGTTTTTCTTTCCTTAAATTAAAGAAAAAAATATTACCTGACAATGTTTTGTTTAATTCATCTATTATTTCATCTAGCTGCTTTTGATTCAATTTAGCTGTTACCTTGGTTGAACTGTTATTTTGTAATGACCGTCGAGATCTCGATAATAAAGGCAGCGTAAATTCACTCTCTGATAACGGAGTGTCATCAGTCCCAAACTCCTAAAAATAAACTTCTATGAGTAAATAGACTAGTGACAATGCACTAAATGAAGAGAGATCTTCCCAATAAGCAAATTTTAGTTAAACATTTTTTTCGGCAATCCTGTAGTATTTATTCATTTATTTATAAGAAAATATTTTTTCAGTTTAATAACATCAGCCAATTTGCCAAAAACAGCTTATTAATTTAAAACTAAACTTAGAATATTCAAATTATATTTTAATTTTAGATTTGAATTGTATTTACAATGATTTAGAGATGAGTCCATACTATATGTTTCTGGATAAATATGTGCTGACTTATCTGTTTCTAGTTTTTTATGATCAACACATTGAGAATTTTTTTTAGTAATTTGGACAAATTATAATGAAATATTAAGCAGTTGGACTCACCAAACATTTTCCACTAACACAGTATGCTTTTTTATCTGAACTACCCCTTGAGCAATCTGTTCCAAATGGGAACCATCCCTCTTCCCCGTTGACTAAATAAAACCGATGAGAAATAGAATCGTCTTGGCAGGCTACTCGGCAGGGTCTGTCTGGATCCTCTGTAATAGATATGACAGTTAAATAACTTCATAAAAAGTAAAAAGTTTTAGCGGTTTGACGGCAAAATACCACCACGATCTTAACAGGGTGCTGCTGTCATAGAACATAGTGCATTTCTCGTGAGACACTGTGCCACCAACTTGAAAATGTAAATCCTGGAACATTGGAGGTAGACATATACACACATATAAACAAGGAAAATGCATGTATGACTTTTTTAACCTTTTTGGTGAAATAGAACATTTTAATCATTTTAAGCAAAAATTGTCTGAATATCTAATAAGTAAGGCATTTTATTCTGTTGATGAATATTTAACTTTTATTGTGTTTGGTGAATGTTATACCGCAGGGAAATTGAACAAAAAAAATGAGGAAACCTGGGCAAAATTAGTAAAAATCTGAATTTTTGCACAGACGTTCTTTAAGGTGTCTCAAATCCAAATCCACAAAAATCCCAACATGGCTACCCAAGATATTGAAAGTCAAAGTTTTTTGCAAATATCTCGCGTCCTATGCATCGGATGCCCATGAGGTCAATGTGGGAGTTGTAGAGAATTAAATTATCTACAAGTTGTCTTTTTTAGCCACCCCCTTTTTCGAGATATTCAAGGTCAAAGTTTCAAAAACATGGTTTTTTGCGAATATCTCGCGCCAAAAAAATCGGGCAGCAATAAAGTTAACATAAAAGTTGTAAAGAATTCAATTATCTACAAGATTGGTCTTTTGCATTTTTTCACAAAACCTCGCCCTTTTCGAGATATTCAAGGTCGGGGTATTCGAAACCTGTAGTTACAAAAGTCTAGTCTTTTTTTTTAATCTTCCCCTTAAAGGCTGTTTCTTACTCACGTTTTCCTCGAGAAATGACTAACCAAAAATAGTCTCGATATCATTTGACTGCTTTTACTGAATATCAGTAATAGTCCAAAATATGGAGACGATTTTCCCATAAATTTATAGGCCAATTGAAAAAAAAAAGTGGTATAGTTGTCCATGGATTTGTTATGGGAGTAAAAAACGCCGGCGCCTTTGATCAAACAAGCTGACATTTTTTACTCGCATAACAAATCCGTAGACAACTATAATGTTCTAAATTAAGAAATGAGCATAATAATACAAAGTTTCATGATATTTGACCAATGAATATTTTTGATAGCTCCGCTCCGATTTTTGGTAGCTCCGCAAAAAGATTTACTTAATTTTACGGAAATTTCAACAGAATAGGGAATGATAAAGACTTTTAGTTTCATAGCGGCCGCCAGAGGTACCACTGTCGGATTTATGTATTAGAATTGATATATACCGTGTGTGTAGTCGCGGGCTAGGCATGGGGAGAAGAATTACAACATCGCGCATGCCAGCTGGTTGAAATGAAATAACAGAGCTGGAATGCTATACCACGGACGAATTTACGGCTGCCGGTGTTGTCAAATCTCTCGCGCTACGTGAATGTACATGCCTAATGGGAAATTACACGCACGGTACGTGTCAGCTCTGTGCCAACGAGATTGCTATATAATATAATATAATACCCATTACATGCAAGCAGAATACTATACATTATCTACGACTTAATTGTTTAAATTGTTTGAAGTTGAAAAAATAAAGTTAGTTCACAGTAAAACTTTGACGTCTTAGATGTAAAACATGAAAACATAGACTCTCCCTTGGAAATAATGGACTCATTTTTTATGAAAATAGCTAGTCCCTATTGGTCAAAAGTGTGTAATATACATAAAGCCGACGATAGCGCCCTCTATATTAACATTCTCTATTAAAATTAATAACATAGAAGAAATTAGTATTTTCTTCACTACACATAAAATGCCTGCATGGTGTATGAAAATTTCATAAATTTGTAATGTAAAGTTATACCTATTATATATTAGCCTCTGCTAAATAAGTTCTCACTTTCAGACTAATTTTAATAGTTCTAAAATGTAAATGATGAATTATACAACTAGGAATGGCAGTACAGCAATTTCCATGCATCACAGATTTTGATCGCGCAACTTTTGCTGTGGGTCATGGCAACGCTGTAAAAGATTACCTTCATGAACTTTCTCTTAAGAAGTTTTATTTCTCTGCACCTTTGATCGTATAAAATATTGGCTCATGTGTTATGGTTTTCTCAGTTTTTCATGGTGCACCTTTTTTCTTTGTAAAAAAGAAAAAATACAAATTTAAAAAATATATATACTTTCTTGGAGTTGGTCAAATGTGAAAGTTTAAATTATTATATTCAGCTTTCAGTTTCGAACATTACCAACTTTTTTTCAATTATCTTCTATTTATTGTGAAGTGCATCACCTCTATTACTTGGACTATATATAAATAATTATAATCATAAAAGCATAACTTAAATTTAAAAGGCAATCGAAGTTTTTAATTTATATCAATAAGATCAATCGTACCCACAGCTGGTGAAATTTGCATTCCTAATCCAGAAAGTCTTCTAACTCTTTCTTTGTACTTTGCACACACCATTGATGCATGTTGAAAGGGTGACTTCACTCTTCCACATCCCTAAAATAAAATGAAAACGATCATAGTGGTTTATGAAATACCTAATTAAACAACAATGCGTGCTATGATTAATTATCATTAGAATGTTGTCTCTAGCACTTGTTTGAGTTAAATAATTTTATTCATATGTCTTGCAAATATTTTTAATATTTTTAATATTCTTACCATATAAAATATCGGTTATAATTATTTCTCTCTGGCATATAATTTTTTTTTTATTGGTATGAATCACTTTTTACAAATTATTAAAATTTTCATATACGGTGTGTCCCACTTTTAATGCCTCCCCCTCTCCTCCATCTATCAGTTATTAATAATCCAATTTCAACCAAATCTGGATCGGTATTAAAAACCATTATTATGTTCTTTTTGAGTAAAACAAAAGTTATTTTAGTAATTGGCATGCATTTTTATTAACGAAAAAGTGTCGATTTTTCGAGAAGTCATATTAGGTATTTTTTATTGAAAAACTATTGAAAAACCGTTGCCCAAGGAATCACTACTTCCACATCCAGATTTTTTATCTAAGTCACTCAACGAAAAAATTTTGTGCGTGGAAATAATTGTTTATGGAACTTTAATAATGTAATATTTGAAATCCTCTACCCCAAAAACCCATAAAACGATACCCCACATCGGTAGCGGGGTGGGGGTGGTGATAGGGGGTGGTAGTGGGGATGGATGAAGTAAAAAAACATTTTGAGGTGTCTGGTTCTTGTACACACCCTAAATCTAAATTTTTTTCATCTCCTTTAATAATGGGGTGGGGGTGGCTAATGCCAAAATTTTTTTTTGTGACCTCAGCTTCTCTTGTATATACTAAATACCAATTTTATGGACTGCTTGATTTACCTATTTTCCCCAAATTTACCCCAATTTACCCCCCAACCCTTCGACGGAACAAGATGAAAATATAATAGTTCTAGATCTCGTTAAAGTACATATACCAAAGTCAATATCTCAAACGGTTCCAGAGTTAACGTGCGTACAAAAAAAGTTACAGACAGACAGACAGAAATTTTTTTTTGCTCAAACTTAAAATCTCGACGTTTCGTGATATTCTAAGAATATTTGAACAATAAAAATTTTTTTATCGTTACTATACTTCCACTGGATGTGGAAGTAAAACTAACTAACTAATTATTGATCATCTTGCTCTATATTCAGATTTATGGTTTTCTTTATAGGGCCCCCTTAAAATTGCATTTTTGAACAGTAAGTAATCAATAATTTGGAGATGAAATTATTTTTCAAAAAAAAGTCATTCCTCATTTTTGCTTTAAATTTACTGTCTCCATCCCCAATGCCATCAAGTTTCATAAGCCATGAATTTCAATTAATAAATTACCAACAATTTTGAACCAGCAGCCCTGTAAATTATTCGGGCATTAAGAATTACCAAATTTGAAAGTATTGACGACATGGACTGCTAGTAAAAGTGAATTTAAAGAGAAAATCAGGAAAGGCTTATTTTCGAAAAACAATTAGTTTTCAAGTTATTGATTATTTAATGTTTAAAAAATGCAATTTGATGGGGGACACAATTCGAAAACCATAACTTAAAACGTTGTTAAATTTTGGAAAGGGGGGGTTCTAAAGCATGTTGATCCAGTGGCGGTCTGTCCAGGTCAGCAAGTCGGCAAATGCCGACTGGGCCTCTTGCCTTTTGAGTACGTATGCGCTTATATACATTCGAAGCAGAAACATTCAAATAGCTGATGAACTGCATTTGAATGTATTTATTTTTAAAAGTTTTGGCATATGTGGTGAGCTGGTGAGTGTGAGTTCTTTTGGCTTTTTTTCGCCGTTCCGCCGGCTAAGAAGTAACATGACTCAAGACTTTCTGGAGCCATTGATGTTAATAAGCATTGAAGCAGAAATGATTCCAAATACCGATGAAATTTTAAGCAATCGTCTGAAGAATTAACAGCTTTATTAATTTAATTTCTAATGTTCGTTCACGTTCTGCTCTCATAGTTTTAGTTTTCTATTCTAGTTTGAGATTCGTTAAATTGTTCTTTGTTCCTGATACTCCTGATAGTATTTGTTTTCTTATAAAGGTTTTTTATGAGTTTGTTTTTTTATTTTAATAAATAAATCATTCTGCAGTTCTATAAAGAACCTATGATTTCATTTATCCTTAAACCGGTCCTTAAACATTATAGGAAAAAATGATTTATTGGACATTAAAGTTTAGTAGAAAATTCCCGTCCCCCGAATAAATGGTCGGCGTGAGGCCCCAAACATCCCTCCCCCCCCGATAAAAAAATTCTTTATTGCTTCGCTTGGAAAATGCCGACTAAGCCCTAGACACCCAGACCTCCACTGTGTTGATCAATAATATTGTGTTGTATTTCAGTAAAACAATGCCTCGTATATGACTTCTGGAAAAATTGACCACTTTTTTCTTAATAAAAATGCACACAAATGACAAATTGGTTTTGTTTTACTAAAAAAGATCCAAAGGACCCCACACAAAATACATGGAAATTTACGTTCCGTTGAAATTTCTTGTAATTCTGGGAAAAGATAGTTCAGAGTAAGGTAATTAAAAGTTGTAATGGTCGTGACCCATAAAACCCCTTATATTTACTTCCACATCCAGTGGAAGTATAGTAACGCCAAAAAATTTTTTTAAAATTTTTATTGTTCAAATAGGTTAGAAGGTCATCAAAGGTCGAGATTTTAAGTTTGAGCTAAAAAAAAAATTCTGTCTGTAACTTTTTTTGTGCACACATTTTCTGGAACCGTTTAAGATATAAGGTGTTTTCTTTCTACCGACAATCTTAGCTAAGCTAAGTAGTTTTAATGTCACACGCAAACTGTGGTACACGAATATTTCACTCATCATCAGGCGTGACTGAAAAACTACTTAGCTTAGCTAAGATTGTTGGTAGAAAGAAAACACCTATTGACTTGAAATTTGGTACACATATGTACTTTAACGAAATCTGGAACTGTCAAAGGGTTAGGGGTAAATTGGGGTAAATTTGGTGAACAAAGCAGGTAAGAGTCCATAAAATTGGTTTTTAATATATACAACAGCAGCTAAGGTCTCAAAAAATTTTTGGCATTAGCCACCCCCATTACCACCCCCCTTATTAAAGGGGATGAAAAAAATTTGTGATTTAGTGTGTGTACAAGAACCAGAAAACTCAAAATATTTTTTTACTTCATCCACCCCCACTATCACCCCCCTATCACCACCCCACTACCACCCCACATGTGGGGTATCGTTTTATGGGTTTTTGGGGTACAGGATTTCAAATATTAAGTTCCATAAACAATTATTTCCACATACAAAATTTTTTCGTTGTGAGTGACTTGGATAGAAAATTTGGATGTGAAAGTAGTGATTCCTTGGGCAGCGGTTTCACTCTAGAGGATTCTAAACACGAAAATTTACCATGTTAAATGCCATATAACAAGTACTGAAAATCAATTTTATGTGACTGCCAGCCATTAAACAATCAATAAACCCTTGTAAAAGTAGATAAATCTTTTTGCTTGAACTCTGCTCTCTCTGAAATTATCGATATCCAAAAATGATATTTTCAATGTGTATTCTACTTAAGAAAATCGACTTTTTTTATTGAATTTTTAAAAAATGGTAGAATTGCTCATATACATACACAAACACATCCACACACAAATACAAACACCTTTATTATTACTTTTTTTTAAATAATAGTAATACATAAGACCCTATATCGCTGCATGTGCGTGCGTGCAATGGTTGCGTTCATCACGCAGTAGCGCTAACTAAGCGATCACTTATCATTTACGTCATTGATCAGTTGTGTGCTGAACGGTGTATTCTGTCACTATGATACATGATAGACAGAGAGCAGCTGTATTCTGAATTAGCATGCAAAGTATTAGTTGGGATTATTTGTACCGCAACAACTTTATCCAGTTTAAATAAAGAATAGTTTAATATAGTGTCAAAAGCTTGATTTATTTGGCCACTAAAATCAAAAGAAAATAATATTTCATAATCTTCATAATTTCCAATTTTTCTTGGTTCATTTTTGTGACCTTCCGATTAACCGGCACAAACAGAAAATGTTTGCTTAGGTTTTTATGTTAATGGATAAGACAAATGCTGTGTTTATGTCTAAATTTTTCAAATTCAAATAACTGATCAGTGATCACGGATCATAAATGGACTTAATTTGAAATGTTTGTTAGCGCTGTGTGTAATCTGACACATGACGTCACACGTTGTTTGCGCGCCTAACAGATTTATTCAAACTTTAATGTTGAATACGTCTGTAAAAAAAAAAATAAGAAAAAATCCTTTACACACTGTTTTTGTATTAAGCAAAGATTCTAAAAATGCCAAAATTATATTTTGTGCAAGAAGGCCCATTACGAAATATTTCAACAGAGTAAATTATGGAAATTTACTCTTTGTTGAAATATTTTGTGCGGGGTCCTGTGACTAATGACTGAGATATGGAAGGGGGGGTCATTAAAAGTGGGACATGGTGTATGTAATAATTAATCATAAAATAATAAAAGAGAAGGATATATCCCTGAGGAGATTAATACCATTAGCTACAAGATCAGCTGATTTATGAGCATTGATTGACTTAGAGAATCAGCATCACCGGAAATCTGAATGACAACAATGGCAGCATCAGCTATCAAATGTGATGCCACATTAGATATCATCTGGATCTTGTATCTTGTTTTAACAAAGCATGTTGCTAAGATTTTTTTTTCTGATACAGAACATTTTTTATTGTACTAATTTATAATTTTTGTAATCTTTTTTTTGTATTGTATTTTTGCATAATTAATAAGTCGGATTGTGCCCCTATAGTATATGGGCCCGCCAAGATCAGGGGCGGCCCTAGGGCGGTGCGACCGCACCGGGCGCCTTCTTGGGGGGGCGCCGAAAATGCAATGATAGTTCGTCTGCGTAAAAAATAAAACCCAAGCATATTAATATCACTTAACCTTACAACTTCCATTTCCGTGAAAAGATCTATATTCATTTGTTTCAGTTTTTAATTAATTTACGATGTAAATTTGACGTATGCCTGTTTTTTTTTTGGAATTTCTCCCCTTTCCTCAAAAATTTATTTAAACTAAAAAAAAATTGTTTTTTCGGATTTCTCCCCTCACTCTTCAAAAAATTCTTTCGGATTTTACCCCTCCGCTCTTCGAACAATTTTTTAGGATAAAAAAAGTTTCTCGGATTTCTCCCCCTCCCTCCCCCCCCCCCCGCTGTTTTATAAATGCATAAGGGGCTAAAAACAGTAAAATTACAAAGTAGCATAAACATTTAAAATAGCAATGTTTGTACTGTCGTGAGCAAAAAAAAATAGGACAACTAACTTTTCTAATGTAAATGTCTATTTGAATGAATTTTAACAAATAAATGACAATGTCACAAAAATTAAAGTTAGATGTACACAACTAGATTTTAGCAAAAATACGTTATAAGACTTGTCCCCTTTTTTGCGCACGACAGAAGTACAGAAGAGATGTTTGGATACTTTTCAGAATTTATTTCTGGTAAATATGAACATATCCTATATTTTGGCTTGTTATTTGAAATTTCCAGGTTGACGTTTATCTTGGCATTCATACATTCCTAAAAAAATAAAATGAAACAATATTTACATATTTGTCAGGTTGACATAACTGGATACTTGACCGACCAAATTTCCCCTTGCTCATGACTAATCTAATCCCAGATCCTGGAGAAACACAGTTGTAGTGACAACCACTGGCGCTTTTCCACCGGGTTGCACCTTCCCTTCTTCGTAACCCAGTCCGCCAAGTTATTTCATTATCGTCCTTATCAACGGGACACGAATCAGGTGACTGAGCGAATGCCGCCTCATCGTATGGGTCGCAAACGAATTCCTCACACCTTCCTTTAATGCAATAACTGGCTTTTCCATACCGGTTCCTCCGGATTTGACAAGCTGTTCCATCTGGGAAAGTCCATCCTCGACTTTTGGTACTTCCATTACGTTTTTGGCACCAAACCAAACATGCTTCTTCAGCTAATAAAAAAAGTATTGAAATTAATCTAACTTTTGTCAATGTTTGACATTAGTATATATCTTTAATGGTTTTGGTATTAAAGAATGGGATTGCCATCTACATATGCACAATGTCAATCTTAACTTCAATATATAAATCAGGATGTATCTTAAATATCGCTAATTATTGACCTATAAATCTGACATTTGAATTTTTTAAAAAAACAAACTTCTATGGACTAGACAGTCCTGTTTTAAAGACAATTTGAGTACCAACAATGCCTTATATGAAGTTGTTAAAACAATAACTGATAATCCAGATAAAGGTAATAAATGTATTGCAGTAATAAACATTGAAGGTATTATAGTAAATATTGTAGGCTGATGATACAGTCCTAATTTTCAAAGGTATAACATGGGATGAAATAAAAAAAATATATGTAATGGTTTTAATAAGGTCAAAATTGTACTTGGCGATAAAAAACTGTTACTGAACATAAAGAAAAAACTAAAACTTTTTCTACTACTTTTTCTTTCACTCAATCCTCACTGCATAATTTTGAATCTGTTATTATTAAAAGGAAGAAATGATGGAAAGCAAGACCATTAAACATCGTGGGGTGGTTATAGAACATTTAAAATGGGATTGCCATGTTTTTGAATGACCAAATTTAGAAAGATTATTCACATGTTTTATCAATTGAGATGAGACGATTTTTGCAATAAATCAATACTTACGATCTGAACTTATTTTTTGCATCCCTGATCCTGTTAAATCTTTGTCTACATCTCTGGCTCTGGTGCAAATTTGTTCGGCATATTCACGTATCGTCAGCCGAGGAACATTTGAACACTGTTGAGCAGTACATGTCGAGTATTTTGTGGAGGGTCCTTCACACTCCGCACCTGCACCTTGCGGCCTATATTAAGAAAGAAAAATGTTTTATAACTGACATTATGGGACTTCCATAGTAGTATTTGACACTAAGAATTAAAAAATATATATTTCAGCAGAAAGGTGCCCGCATACATAAATGCAATTTATACATATCCTCGTATAATTTCTTGTACGGCATAATTGCGCCTAGTCTATCACTTTTTTCCTCTGCGAGAACTTTCGTAAACGCGGCGTTCCTCCTCGGCATGAAAAAGATGATTCCCTCACGTCGGACTGGAAAATCGGCAAATATATTTTGTCCGACAATTCGAAAATTGGATTCCACATATTTTTATTAAGCAATCTTGAAAAAATCAGCTGGTTATCAATAAATGTTTTAAAGTTATGTTATGTTATGTTATGTTTAGGGTGGTTCCAAAATTTTTGTCTGACAGTTTGTAGAAATATATAGAATATATATGTAGAATCCAATTCTCAAATTGTCCGACATAATATATTTGCCGATTTTCCAGTCCGACGTGTGGAAATCGTCTTTCTCATGCCGAGGAGGAACGCCGCGTTTACGAAAATATTCGCAGAGGAGAAAAGTAATAGACTAGGCGCAATTATGCCGTACGAGAAGTTATACGAGGATATGTATAAATTGCATTTATGTACGCAGGCACCTAGACTACTAGGTGAATCCATTAAAGTTGAGGATAAAAATACTGAAGTTTTGGTTCTAGAATAAATTTAGAATTTATGGCAAACAACCTAGTTCGTTTTTCCTATCAAAAAGTAAATTTATAAACATACGAAACATCCATAAAAGAGCAAGAAATTCCTTGTCTGAGATTAAATAAGGTGGGTTCTTCATGCAAAATTTTTCAAAGGTCCTTCCTGTTCAACTACACCCCCTTAAAAGGGCGTAACAAAAAATCAGTAATCTTACAAATGAAGTTTAATACAAATAAGGCATGTTCACAGCCTTTGATGAACTTGGTATTTGACAACAGAATGTCACAATTTGAAATATCATGCTTCGCAGTGATTAGTATAATTGCTCCAAAGTAAAATATTTCTTTAATCTTAAGACATCTGTAATGTGTTATACAGGGTGATCTACCATGATGTGTGGAAAATTTATCAGTAGGTTGTCCCCACCGAAAGGAGTTAAAAAAACGAAAAATTAAAAAAAAATATGACCAAAAAAGTTACTTTATTTTTTTATAGAAATGTGCCGCCAATGACTTTAACCAATCTGACGTAACGCGGTATAACCATATCACTTTATCAGACTTGGGATTGACACTACTGACAGTAAAGTTGGAGAGGGTAGAAGTGACTTTTTGGTTTTAATCAAATCACACTACAAAAATAGCGAAATAAATCGAAAAGACATTGACCCTATGTTAGTAAACTCTACAACAAGTAGATATAAGAGATATTTACTTAAATCCGCCAATAACACAAAACCCCAACTTCGGCGGTGCTTTGTACTTGCCGGTGATCTGATTGTTTGACCGAAAGCAAAAAACGCGGCACTTTGACCGCACCCGTCAGCTTAACTTTTTATACCAATTAAGGAAATGTAAACATCTCCGATATTTTCTTTCACAAGTAAGTTCATCGCCCTATTACTGACCACAGACATGTAACAGTAGTGTATCTTCGTAAGTTTTAACCCTTTTTAATATACTAAATTACCTCGGATCACTCTAAAATTTTGCAGGGGCTTTCCCGCATTGAAGACTAGTACACCATTTTATTTTCCGCACATCATGGTAAATCACGCTGTATAAACAGCGTTTTATTATAATTTTGGAGCAAAACATTACTAAGGTCTTTGGTTGAGCACGCAAGAATAGGAAGATGTATAAGATGTATTTAAACTGTAATATACACTGTGTATCTCTCAGGTTATGAACTTTACGTAGATTAGGTGATACTTATACCAATTTTGTTTTAAAATGTTAAGGTATTTTTAATAAAAATATTGCGAAACGATTGGAAATTGTATAGCTACGCGATGCCAACTGAACAATAAAAAACCGCTACCCAAGGAATCACTACTTCCACATCCAGATTCTCTATCCAAGTCACTCACAACGAAAAAACATTGTATGTGGAAATAATTGTTTATGGAACTTTAATAATATAATATTTGAAATTCTCTACCCCATAAAACGATATACCCCACATCGGTAGTGGGGTGGGGGTGGGGGTGGTGGTAGTGGGGGTGGATGAAATAAAAAAATATTTTGAGGTTTCTGGTTCTTGTACATACACTAAATCACAATTTTTTTTCATCCCCTTTAATAAGGGGGTGGAGGTGGCTATTGCCAAAAATTTTTTTTGAGACCCTAGCTTTTCTTGTACAGGGTGTCTCGTAATGGATTTTAGTTTTCAAACTGACCTCATGCCGACCCTGTACGAGATTCCGTGAACAGAGTACGTCAGGCATGTAGCAGGTAGCTGCGGATAGTGCGGATTCCAGTAACCATGGAGCAGTGGTCCGGTGCGCAACGTACGCCACACAGCAGCCATTTCAATCAACGCCGTGACAGTATTGTTTCCAAGAACGGTGATATTCGTTTCCCTCCACGATTTCCGGGCCTTACTCCTTTAGAGTAAGGGGGGTATCTAAAGAGCATCGCATGCACTGTTCCTCCAGCCAACATCGAAGAACTAAAGCAAAATATTCGCGCCGCTATTGCCAACATTCCTGTGGCTATGTGTAACGAGCCTTTCGCAGTTTGCGAACCAGACTGCAGGAGTGCTACGAACGAGATGGTCAACATTTGGACGACATTTTGTTTTAACACTAAAATCCGCATGTCTTGTTATTCTATTTTTGTAATATAACTTTGTCTAACAGGTTCTACAACCGAGATTTATTGATTTAAAAACTAAAATCCATTATGAGACACCCTGTATATACTAAATACCAATTTTATCGACTGCTTGATTTACTCATTTATCCCAAATTTACCCCAATTTACCCCCCCACCCTTCGTCGGAACAACATGAAAATATAATCTAGTTCCAGATCTCGTTAAAGTACATACGTGTACCAAATTTCAAATCATTATCTTAAACGGTTCCAGAGTAAACGTGCGCACAAAAAAGTTATAGACAGACCGAATTTTTTTTCGCTCAGACTTTCGCTCAGAATAAAAATTTTTAAAAATTTTTTTGTCGTTACTATATACTTCCACTGGATGTGGAAGTAATAAGAGATATTATAAATGTAAACATACTGTATATATTATTAGACAACCTACAAATCCAAAACCTAGGCTGCACATTAGAGAAAACACAGACAATATCCATTACCCAGCAGTGTACTTAAACTCAGTGACCAATGTAAAAGTGAATTGTGCCATTTGCACACAAAATATTAATCAAATAACCTATTTGATTAATATTTTGTGTGAAAACCTATTCGCAGTCAGCCAAATCCGATTACAACTTCTACTCGTTTTTAGTTTTCTAAAAAAATTAAAAATATGAATTCCTTTATGTGGTGAATGCAAATGTTTGGTATTAGTCCGTTCCCACACTACAAAAACAAAAACTAGGGATGGGTAATGAATATTAATATTTCTATGTATTTCATCCTCATTAATATGTATATTTAGAATTTGTATTTTTGTGAATATTAATAGAAAAACAAGTAATTTTCCGATTTTTGCAAGTTTGTTACTTTGCGTTAGGGAGTAATAATTATAATTGCACTCTGGTTCCTCTGAGATGTGAAATGAATCAAATGTGTACAAATTTAATATATGAAGTAGCAAATATCACATTGATTGATTTAAAAATATATTGTCTTTGAAGAATAGGCTTCGCGTGTGTGTACAAGTACTCAGTTTCCTGATGTGTTAATACAAACGCATCAGGAAACTGAGTGCTTGTACACACACACGAAGCCTATTCTTCAAAGACAATATATTTTTAAATCAAATTTCTAACTTTCACTTTAGAGTTATTTGATTTTGAAAAATCTCCAAATGTTTACCCTTGTGACATCTTGAACCCCCTACCCCACCTATAAATATGACACAAATATTTTATTGGCCTAGAAGGGTGCCAGTCTTTAATGCAGCCCTGTAATTTTTTTTAAGTTTTAATTTTCTCCCATTTCCTATGAATTCCTTAATTGCGATGCTGCCTCTTTATTAGTAAATATATTATCTAACTGCCTTACCGTGGGTTATTACACAATCTCTCTGACACCATTATGCCCGTGCTTCCAGATCGCAACCGACCTTCCTCACCGAACAAACAACCCGAGGCACAATCGCTAAACGATCTCCATTTACTCCACCCACCATTAATTTTTTCTATCTTCGATAAAGTTTGCTGAGAAGTGTACGCTGCACTTAATGCTAGACCCTTGACAACACAGCGGCCTCCCCTACACCACTAGAAAAATAAACCTACTTTATACCATTGAGTAACTTAGAAATATGTCATCTACATCACAACGATCAACAATTTATCTCAAACTAGCGTTTCGACATTGACACCTGGAAATGGGTATTAGTCGGTGCTTTTGACCTAATTAAACACTGAATATTCCAAATTAAAACTAAATGCCAGCATAATTTTTATAGCAAATATTTCCAAAATGCTTTGTGTGTTTAAAAAAGTGTTCTTTCAATTGCATGAAGAATGCATTCATCATATGTTATCAGACCATTTGTATCTTACTGACTTATATAGCTTCATTTCAAAATACGCCATCCCAGTTGAGATGAGGGATTGATAAAAAAATACTCTTTGAAATAAAAGTTTGTTCATTATGTATTTAAACAACACATTTTTCAAAATACCCCGAGATGATATTTAATTAATCTGGAATAGAGACACCAACAGACTGGCGTTGAAAATAACCACTGTTTCGAATGAAAGATATAATCTAATGGCATTCTGTTATACCTATCCTACAGCAAATTTCAACTTTATTGATAAAAATCGTTGATCGTTTTGAAATTAGAATATTTCTAAATCTTTCGAAGTGGACTGTCTCTGTTTTCTTTGACAGTGTCAGCCACATTGGAACTTACCATGCTATTGCCACACATTGTTCCCTCCAAAGCTGGATGTGATGTCCAAGTGTATCTCTCTCTTTCACAGTGTAAATCGCGACACACATCATCTAGTGGCTGTTGGGTTGAGTGCTTACTACCTCTGCCATATTTTAACATACCTTTAATAGATCAAAAATATGAATGCGCCATTTTATAAAACTGAAGCATCTGTTATATACAGTGTCCCGACAATAGCGTGTCAGTACTTTACCAGCGGTTTTACTACTATCAAATATAAAAGTTTCTATGAATATCCACAGGTCTAATCTTTCAGAATGGTTCCCCAAACCGTTCCAGGTAAAATCATGATATTTTGCATAACTATTATTGTTTTTATTCATAAGATAACATAGAAAGAATTCGAAAATTTTATCCAGGAGTATTTCAAATTAGTAGGTTGTAGGGTAAAAATAACCCCCATTTTTTGTTTGTTTTGTTTTTGACAGTTTATTTTTGATATTTTAAAGTTTGCTTTCAGTTTGCACTTAGAAAACGTTTTGCCTAGATTTTTTTACCGGGGTCCAATTTTTTAAAACTTGGTTTAAGACCTGGGCTGTCTCCTCCTGTCTACGGCCCTGACTATAGACAGAAATGTAAGCTTCGTTGTCATGATAAGAAACTTTAATTTTTACTAGATTTTTCTGGAACCAGTAAATATTTTATAAATTTATTATTTTTTTAATCAATTAGTTTTGAGCATTTCAAGACATCACCGAAATTACTCTGATATTCTAAAATATATCGACAAATTAACTGAGTCTGATATTAAAAAAAAATAATAAATTAAGTCCTACCAATTTAAATGATGAATCATAATTCAACATTAAACATTTTGATCGTGAGGCCAAACTTTAGTCTTTTTTTTTTTGTAGTTTCAGTACATTTTTCTCAAACACGTAAATTTTTTAAATTTTTGTTAAGATATATTTACTAAATATCGTACTTACATTGTTGATTGGCATCAAATCGTTCACCTGGTAAAGCACCCTCTGCGCTGTGATCTAACTGGCCAGCTGAACTACCATGATCTAACAAACATCTTGATTGAGGAGTACTAAAAGTGAGAATAAAATCAAACTTTTTTTCAAATCCTACCAAAGCAGAGTGGTCCGGAAATTAACAAAACGCCCAAAATTCAAAAAAGTATGTTGTACAGCAGATCTTTCCACACATACATTAAGTTATAGTTAAAATAATATTTTCTGGAATATCAAACTTCAATAGTACGTGTGCTGTAAACAATTGTATTTTTTTTGATTTTTGAAGAGGACCTTCAAGGCAAATATTTTATTTTATATAACAAGTAACAAGTAACTCCACAAATTTTGTTCAAACTAAACTGTTGACGAATTGACCAAGCGAATTTTTATGTTGAATTTAAATCCACATATCTATGATATGCGGTTTACAGGATTTAAGAGATTTATTTGTGAAACAGCGAGTTTTGCCCAATTCTTTTATTTTGAAGCACGTTACTATCTACAGGGTGTAAAAAGAAACGTGTTTTTTTGCCAGACTATAACTACCTACCCAGATTCCACAAAAATTATTTTATATTTTTTTGATGCACAATTTTTTACTTCTTCACTGGTTTAAAAAGAAAAAACTATTTTCTCAAATTTTTTATATCTCTCTTATTTTATAAGATACCGATTTTTTTCTAAAAACCTGTCATATTTCAATTTTTTTGTCAACAGGCCTTATTTTGCTTTGTAAGAGCCGATTGTTGTAGGTTATTATTGTAACGTGTTTCCACCCTTAGGAAACCACCCTCGCAAATTCCGTGGGTTCCAAAAATTATAACAAGAGATGTCCACTAACACACTTTATTAAATATTTACTGGATACTTCACAATACTATTATTAATTTAAATACACTTTTACTGACTAAAATCACAATGTTTATCACTTTGTTTATCTTTGAACTCTTAACCTCACTTTCTATACTTTCTGAACTTCTGAACTACTCGCCGAGAATGCGATCGGTCTTTTATACCTAAAAATGACAGATCTCGATTGTTCTGTGATGACGCCACCATTCTCTCGATAATTCCAGATGTCACTTTGGAATCTTCTGGTAGGTTCTTTCGAGTAGGTGCAAATACACTACATTCATTCAGACATTCGATCTGTTGAAATCTGCCTACTTTTTAGTAACCAACATAACCTTAAATTTTTAAGGGGTTGCAACATATTACACTGCCCCCTCCTTAAGCCTGAACGTCCCGGTCAGGCAATTCAGCCTCTTTCACATACTTCGCCAGTCTATCCAAGTGTACGATCTTCATCTTGGACTTTTTGTTTCGTTGAATACGATAGACGACATCATTAATTCGGGTAATAACAGTATAAGGTCCTTCCCAAGGAGGTTGAAGTTTCAGTGACTTCCCTTTCTTCCGCTGTGGGTTGTACAGCCAAACCAGATCTCCTGCCTTGAATCCTTCTGAACTACCCTTACGGTCGTATCGAGCCTTCATTCGGTCACTGGCTATGGTGATTTGGTCTCTAACCAGCTCATGAACATTTCTTAGCCGTTCACTCATTTCATCCACATAGCTGTTCACAGGAAGCTGTTCTCCGCCTGGTGTTCCGAAAATCAAATCACACGGCAGTCTGATCTCATGTCCAAATACTACACGGGCTGGTGTTTGTTTCGTAGACTCGTGGATAGCAGCTCTGTATGCCATGAGGAAGAACGGTATGTGGAGATCCCAATCACGTTGATTCTTATGAACCACTTTAGAGAGATGTTCTTTCATGGTCTTGTTATGTCGTTCCACCATTCCATCTGATTGCGGGTGAAGGGCTGTTGTCCGTGTTTTGTGTATCCCCAATAACTTGCAGATTTGCTGAAACACCCCTGACTCAAAGTTCCTCCCTTGATCTGAGTGCAGCTCCAGGGGTACACCAAACCGACATATCAAATTATCTACCAAGACTTTGGCGACAGTGACTGCTTCTTGGTTTGGAATTGCATAGGCCTCTGGCCACTTACTAAAATAGTCCATGGCAACCAGTATGTACTTGTTCCCATCCTTGGTTACTGGGAATGGGCCGGCTATATCGATCGCGATCCTCTCGAAAGGAGCTCCGACGTTATATTGCTTCATTGCGCCCCTACTTCTAGTCTGTGGTCCCTTACTGGCTGCACAAATTTTGCAATTGCGACACCAGGCTTCCACATCTTGACGACTATTTACCCAATAAAATCGTTCTCGTACTTTATTCAGGGTCTTATTAACGCCAAAGTGCCCACCGGATGCTCCATTATGCACTTCCTGAAGTACTTTCGGTACTCGACACCTGGGAATCACTAGACGCATAACAACTTCCCTGCCATCCGGGCTTTCCCAAGCTCTCTTTAGCAGCCCGTTCATGACTTTAAGTGAATCCCATTGGGCCCACAAAGCCTTCAATCCAACTGCCTTATCCGAAACATCCTTCCACGCTGGTCGAATTCCTTTCTCCTTTGCTCTCAATATAGCCCCAATTTCTGTGTCATTCAATTGTTCCTGTCTCAAGGCTTCGGTTGTCCAATCATCCGGTACCTCTATTTTAATTGTGTTGACGGCCACCGTACCCTGCAATTTCTCAACATGGCGGCAGTGCTTACAATCTTCCTTGCACAGTCTTCTAGATAAAGCGTCTGCGTTCTTATGAGATCTTCCAGGTCGATGTTCGATTTTGAAATCATACTGTTGCAGCCGTTCTATCCAACGAGCCAGTTGACCTTCAGGGGTTTTCAACTGCAACAGCCATTTTAATGCAGCATGATCGGTCCGAATCTTGAAATGTCGTCCATAAAGATATTTATGAAAATGGTCCACTGATTTAACGATGGCCAGTAACTCTTTCCGGGTTACACAATCATTTCTTTCCGGTTTGGACAGCACCTTGCTGAAATATTCGATCACTCTTTCCTGCCCATTCTGGATTTGAGACAGTACACAACCGACCGAAGAATTGCTGGCATCCGTATCTAAAATAAAAAGTCCTTCCCGTTGTGGGTATGCTAGCACAGGACCAGTACATAAAGCTGCCTTCAATTTTCTCCATGCCGTTTCACATTCCGGTGTCCACTGGTACTGCACTTTCTCTTCTGTCAGCCGGTGTAGTGGCTTCGCAATTTCTGCAAACCCTTCCACGAAGCGCCTATAATAAGTGCAGAGGCCAAGGAAGCTCCGTACTTCATGAACGTTAGATGGTCTTGGCCAATCTCGTACAGCAGAAATTTTGTCGGGGTCTGTTTGTATTCCATCCGAAGACACCACGTGACCAAGAAATTTGACTTCTTTCTGGAATAGCAGGCACTTCTTCGGGTTCAACTTCAGATGGGCATTCCTGACTCGCCCAAATACTTCCTGAAGATTTTTCAAATGTTCTGTAAAGTCCTGTCCCATAACAAGCACGTCGTCAAGGTAAACCAGGCACGTCCTCCAGGTTAGCCCTCGCAGTACGAATTCCATCAATCTTTCAAAGGTAGCTGGCGCATTGCAAAGTCCAAAAGGCATCACGGTAAATTGATAAAGACCACTGCCTGCTGAAAACGCTGTCTTTTCCTTATCATCCGGATGAAGCCCCACTTGCCAGTATCCACTCCTAAGGTCTAACGTAGAAAACCAACGTGAGCCTGCCAACGTGCTTAATGTGTCATCAATTCGTGGTAATGGGTAACTGTCTTTCTTTGTGACATCATTTAATTTCCGATAATCGACACAAAATCTTAATGTTCCATCTTTCTTGGCAACCAAAACTACTGGCGATGACCAGGGACTCGTCGACTCCTCAATGACTCCATCTTGTAGCATCTTGTCTATCATTGCCGAGGCATCTTCTTGTTTTGCTAATGGAAGCCTCCTAGGTGGTTGTCGAATAGCGGGCGAGTCGCCAGTATTTATCCGATGCTGGACTATGTCTGTTTTTGTAAGGGCCTCTGTATTCTTGGCAAATACTGAACTTTCCTTTTCTAGAAACTTGATTGCCTCCCTTCGTTCATCCTCAGATAAATGCTCCAACTGGGTACTCAGCAAGGTCAAAACTTCCTGGTCTATTTTCGTAGACGAACTTCTTCCCTCTGTTTGTTCCTCGCACCTCGCTACCCATGTGACCGGTTCATAGGAGCCAATCGGTTTGCCTTTCTTAATTGTCACAGAGTGGGAATTTAAATTAACGACTCTAATTGGGATTTTGTCTTTAGTCTGGGTTAAGGTTCTCGCTACAATAATATTGGGTAGGGACTTAATCGATTCGTCATCTTCAACTAGGCCAACACGGTACCCTCCAGGATTTCCTTCTAAGGCAGCATCGGTCATTTGTTCTGAATGAGCAGGAATCTTGATCGTCTGTGTTGTTAACAACCTTGCTTTATGGAATTGGTCATCTGCGGTTGCCAGAATAAATTCCTCATTTCCAATTTTTAAGACTCGCTCCCCTACGTCAACAATAAATCCCTGCTCTCCCATGATGTCCAGACCCAGAATGAAATCATCCATAATGTCAGCCACAATGACCTTGTAATTTAACCTCAACCGTCCAACCTGCAGTTCCAAGTTGACCTCTCCATGGACCGCAGCCCTGTCCCCCGTGGCTGTCCGAATGATCACTCCATTTTGCTTCTTGTCAATCTGCAAGCCTGATATAAACCCTGGCCGCACTATTGATGACGTAGCACCGGTGTCAATAGTAAACACGCATTTTCTTCCATTCACATATCCTTGCAACAACAGACTGCTTGGAATTCTTTGGAGCTGGGAAATCTTTATTTCTCTGGGGGCACCGCATTCCCTAGCCAGCACAGCCCCCTTGGTGCTGGCTATCTTTAGTTTTCCTGCTTCTCTTCAACATTCACAGCATTTACTCGACTCTCCGAGTTCTGCTGTCGACAGTCTCGTTTCATATGTCCCATCTTGCCGCAGTTGAAACATTTAATACCTCCGCTCGGCTTTCCTTTATTTTGTTGTTTTTCCTGATTTCCGAGGCCATCCAATTTATCGCATAATTTGGTGAATATTTTCTGCATCTCAGTCAGCAAGAGGTTCTGGTTCATTTCTGGTTGCGATTCTTCAAGAGTCACAGCTCACACTCTCCTTGGAGTATCCCTGTAAGCGGCTTCTACTTCGAGTGCACGCACCAAAGCGTCGCTACTACTTTGGTGTCTCGTCAGCCTCAGAACTCGCCTGACCTCTTCGTCCCTTATACCATCTAAAAAGGCCCCCACGGCTAATTGTTCCTGGAATTCTTTAGGTGCACTCGGATACGCCAGGTGTGCCAGTCTCTCTATCGCAGCTTCAAATTCTTGTAAACTTTCCCCAGCTTTTTGCATCCGGGATTTCAGCTGAGTCTGGTATAATTGGGCAAGGTGTTGATCGCCATACCTCAAGTCTAATGCAGCTTCCAAGACTTTAAAGTCCCTTTGTTTCTCCACCGGGATAGTCTGAAGTAATTCTGAGGCCTGGCCCCTTAACGCCAGAACTAATGCCATGGCCTTTTCCTCGTTATCCCAGTTGTTCGCACACGCTGCTGCCTCAAACTGCCTCTTGTACGTTGTCCATGAGCTTTGGCCGTCAAAGGAGGGAGGTTTTAACCGGTGACCTGATGATACCACCTGCTGGCTTCCTCTATCTCTCAACTGTCGTTTAAGTCGCTCCACTTCTCCTTCGAACTCACTCATCTTTCCTTTGATCTGACTGACTTCGGTCTCAACTACACCTACTTTTTCTTCTACCTTGTTTATCTCTTCTTTGACTTCACTCTTTAATCCTTCGTTGGCAGAAATGATAGCGTCCTGCTGTATTTTCATTTGTTCATTCAGAATTTTCCTTAATTCTTCTTGGCGTCTTTCTTGTTCCTCTTTCTCCTCTTGACGTCGTCTTTCTTGTTCCTCTTTCTCCTCTTGACGTCGTCTTTCTTGCTCTTCTTTCTCCTCTTGCTGTCGTATCTTCAGGTCCTCCATCATTTTCTTCAATTCATCTTTTTCTTCTTGACGTCTTCTTTCTTGTTCTTCTTTTTCTTTCTGACGTCTTCTTTCTTCATCCTGACGTCGTTTTTATTGCTCTTCCTTTTCTTCCTGGCGTCTTCTTTCTTCATCCTGACGTTTTTTCTCCTGTTCTTCTTTGTCTTCCTGCCGTTGCTGCGCCATCATTTTTTGGAATTGTTCGAATAAGTCCTGTATTTGTTTATCGGATGCCATACTTCTTGTTGTTACGGGCATACGATGAAATTAAAATAAAATAAATTTAACTGTCACGTCAATATCGGTAATGGAACTTTCTAGACAAATCTCGAAATAGCACGAAAAAGTCTTATCCAGAGTCTTTTGTCACTATCCAGTTCAGAGAATTTAATAATCTCCACTAATGTCCAAATAGAAAAGTTCTAGAAATTTTCACGCACTAAATGAGTCTTTTCCAGTGTCTCTATCACTTCTCAGTTCAAAGGATTTAATTGTCACACTAATGTCCTAATAAAATGTTCTACAATGTCTCAAAAATGCACTTAAACACTATTTTCCTGTTCGAAAACCTCGAACAATGTCCAGTAAATTAGTCCTGTGTTAGCACTAACCCTCGAGAATCCTTCTCGAACACTCCAGCACAACTTCAGAGCTCCTCTTGTCATAAAATTCCGCTTCTGACACCAATTTGTAACGTGTTTCCACCCTTAGGAAACCACCCTCGCAAATTCCGTGGGTTCCAAAAATTATAACAAGAGATGTCCACTAACACACTTTATTAAATATTTACTGGATACTTCACAATACTATTATTAATTTAAATACACTTTTACTGACTAAAATCACAATGTTTATCACTTTGTTTATCTTTGAACTCTTAACCTCACTTTCTATACTTTCTGAACTTCTGAACTACTCGCCGAGAATGCGATCGGTCTTTTATACCTAAAAATGACAGATCTCGATTGTTCTGTGATGGCGTCACCATTCTCTCGATAATTCCAGATGTCACTTTGGAATCTTCTGGTAGGTTCTTTCGAGTAGGTACAAATACACTACATTCATTCAGACATTCGATCTGTTGAAATCTGCCTACTTTTTAGTAACCAACATAACCTTAAATTTTTAAGGGGTTGCAACATATTACATTATAATACCTTATAATAGCTCATTAAAAATTATAATAAGTACATCTTTTGCATAGTAATCAGTGGAGTACCCAAAATCGGTATACGTATACGGATTGGTGAACCTTTTTGGGTTTTCTACATATATCTACATCAAAATATAAAAAACAGAACCCCCCCCCCCCCCTTTATCTCCGGAACGGTTAAAGATATCAAATTGAAATTTGGCTCACATGTAAAGGGACTAAATGACTCTACCTATGGATACAAATTCTGTTGATGTATTTTTCACCAAAAATACAAAAACTAACGAAAAACATCTTTTTAATGGAATAAAATAGAGTCTAAATAAACAATAAGGAAAAATATTTATTAATCTATTTTTATAAGCACTATTATTATATAAAATGTCAACTGCACAGAAAGGGAAGAACCAAACTTTTTATTATTAATGGAGCAATAAAATGTGTATACAACTATACAGAATAATTTACCATGACATGCTGAAAATTTGTCAATAGGTTGTCCCCACCGAAAGTAGTTAAAAAAATGAAAAGTAAAAAAAATGTGACCAAAAAATTACCTTATTTTTTTGTAGAAATACGCTGCCAATGACATTAACCAATCTGAAGTAACACTTACCCTCCCTCTTTATCATACGGGATTGACACTATTGCAGCAAAGCTGGAGAGGGTAGAAGTGACTTTTTGGTTTTAATCAAATCACACTACAAAAAATAGCAAAATAAGTCGAAGAGACATTGACCCTACGCTAGTGAACTCTACAACAACAAGTAGATATGAGAGATATTTACTTAAACGCGTCGATAATACAAAAACTTCGGCGGCACTTTGTACCTGTCGGTGTCCTGATTGTTCGATCGAAAGCAAAAAACGCGGCACTTTGACAGCACGCGCCAGCTTAACTTTTCATGCCAATTAAGGAAATTCTTCGATATGTTCTTTCATAAGTAAGTTCATTGCCCTACCACGCTGACCACAGAAAAGTAAATAGCGTATCTTTGCAAATTTTAATGCAACAAAAATTACTAAATTACCTCGAATCACTTTCCCACATAGAAGACTAGTACACCATTTTATTTTCCGCATGTCGTGGTAAATCACGCTGTATATTAGCGTGGAAAAATATGTTTATTCACCATGAACTGAAAGTACAAAAAAAATTTGCCTATTATTATTATTATTTTAAAGGAGCCGTCATAAGGTATTATATTATAATAACCTACAGCGATCCGCCCTTATGAATCCCAATAAGGCATAATAGCAAAAAGTTAGGAAAATGACAGGATTTTAGAAAAAAAATCGTTATCTTATAAAATAAGAGAGATACCAAAAATTTGGGAAATTGTTTTTTTCTTTATAAACCAGTGACTAAAAAATTGCGCATCAAAAAAATATAAAATAATTTTTGTGGAATCCCGGTAGTTATAAAGTTTGGTAAAAAAACACGCTTTTCTTCCATACCCTAATAATGTGGTTCAAAACAACAGAAATGGACAAAACTCACTGTTTCACAAATAAATTATCTCTTAAATCCCAAAAAACGCATATCGATATCTATTCTCTTTCCCAAAAAAAAAAAAAAAATGTGGATTTAAATTCAACCTAGAAATTCGCTTGGTTCATTTCAATTGGCCAGCAACTTAGTTGATTATTTTTTTATCATCATGAATTCTCTTACATTTTTCAACTTGCTATCTACAAGTATCTACGGAACTTTCTGCGTTGAAATATGTATCCCTTTTTAACCGCATATAACGTTTTTGTTGGGATTTTTCCGATTAGAAAATATATTTTTTTTTAATATCAAAACAACGCGTGTCTAGTTAATGTTACAAGTACTAGTGCCAGCATAAGGCAATTGCTCGGAGAAGCGCGAGAAGCGAGAAATAAGGATAGAAAATAGAGTATATCGCCTTTATGTTTGCTATATCTAGTAATAATCACCCTCAAAACCACCTAAAAGGCGTTACATTGGCTTCTTGATTTTCCTGATATTCTCTGCAGGCGATTTTTAATAAAACAAAGTTTTATAAATCCTAAAATTTAAAATGCTGTTTAATCCACACAGCACAGAATATTTTCAGAATATTCTCATTAAGTGACAAATATTCTGTAAACAGAATATTTACTATAACCATCCTCTAAAAAATACCTTCAACACAAATTTTTTTTCTCTATTTTTTCGGTTTCTATGGATGTTTTTCAATGGACTGAAATGCAAAAATACAGACATTTGAAAGTAAAAAATATCCCCTAGCCTGTATGTTGAATTTTTTCCATATTTCTGCTATATTCTTTGGGCTATTTATGTAACTAAAAACCTCGTTAAAAGCAATATCGAAATTTTGACCGCTTTCTTTAATTATCTCATCACTGTGCAATACTTACTCTAAAAACTTCTGTAAATATCTTTTGCTACACTGTGACCAAGTAATTTTGCCGCTACCTAACGTTGGTGACATAATGTAACTACTAGGATCACAGTCATTTTCAGCTAATGGCCCATCATGCCTCATTCCCAAACTGTAAAATATAAATCAATATTATTAACTAGGAGCTACATTTTCCTACTAAGATATTATTTACTTACAAGCTAATACAATGCTTTCATATCAAGTCAATAATTAATCTAAAAAATGATTAAAATGATTTTGAATTATTTTGCACAAAATCATTTTAAGAAGTCATTCAAACTTTAAAGTGACCTAAGTAACCCAAATTAATCGTATTTTGCAAGTAAACTTTTTGTGAGTTTTATTTTATTATTGAATATTATAATAGTGGAGCCAAACTACAACGTGAATTGTTTTACAATATTAGTTTCTTTGTTGGATCTTGTAAACATTACAAGAAGTGAAGCAAAAAGTTTTAGAATAAATCCGAATCCCAGATGGCATTTGTTTAAGCAGCAAAATTTCCAAAATTGAGTTTTTTCACCTAGTCCAATAAATAAGCCGGACCCCCAGGAACATTCATCAACATTGACCTCTACATTACCTCCGAAAATGAGAAAGTTAGGGGAGTTTGAAGTGCCCCAAAATGTAGCTGTCATAAAAAAACTGCTGCCCAAGGAATCACTTTCCACATCCTGATTTTCTATCTAAGTAACTCACAACGAAAAAATTTTGTATGTGGAAATAATTGTTTATGGAACTTTAATAATATATTTGAAATCCTCTACCCCAAAAACTCATAAAACGATATTCCACATCGGTAGTGGGGGTGGATAAAGTAAAAAGATATTTTGAGGTTTCTGGTTCTTGTACACACACTAAATCACATTTTTTTTCATCCCCTTTAATAATGGGGTGGGGGTGGTAATGGGGGTGGCTATTGCCAAAATTTTTTTTGAGACTTTAGCTTCTCTTGTATGTACTAAATACCAATTTTATGAACTCTTACCTGCTCGATTTACCCCAAATTTACTCCAATTTATCCCCCAACCCTTCGACGGAACAAGATGAAAATATAATCTAGTTCTAGATCTCGTTAAAGTACATATGTGTACCAAATTTCAAGTCAATATCTCAAACGGTTCCAGAGTAAACGTGCGCACAAAAAAAAGTTACAGACAGACAGACAGAATTTTTTTTCGCTCAAACTTAAAATCTCGACGTTTCATGACATTCTAAGCTTATTTGAACAATAAAAATTTTAAAAAATTTTTTTTGTCGTTACTGTAGAGGATTTTTTGGGTCGCTGATCACGAATCCGAGGTCCAAATTGAGGAATTCTATATTCCAGTATGAAATTTTTTTATGAGAGCCCTACTTTTTCAGGCGGAAATTTAAATATGAATATTGTGCTGCGGAAGTGTGCTCTAGGGGGTTTTTTGGGTCGCTGATCATCATTTTGAGGTCCAAATTCAAGAATTCCATATTCTGTACTGGAATTTGTGCAATTTTTCTTGTCGAATTTCACTTTGAAGAAAAAAATTATGTATGAATATTACAAGCATTTCAAATTAATATATGTGGCAATTTTATAAACACTGCAGGAATGCATGCAAAGGGCATAGCCGGATAAGTAGGGTGAAACGGCCCCCGGTCCTATCTTCATTGAAAGAAGGAATATAGTTAGCAATAAGTGAAGGGAACAATTTTGCAAAATATTAACGCAAAAGAGTGGCGCGTTTCACGAGAGGGATGAAATCCAAAGGAGCAATTTTTTGTGCCAAAACGCAGCAACCGAAAATTTTGGAAAAAATATATGTTGGACAAGTATTGCAGAGGATTCTCAGAAAAAATTGTCGGTCAATTTGGAAAAGAACTAAGGGCGAGAAGACATCGGTGTACTTTTCAAATATTTTTGCACCACATTCAAAATTTTTTTGTAGCGTCTACTTTCACCCCCATATAATATATTTTTTTCGCAGCATGGTCGGAACATTACGTCATAGTGAAAAAAAATCACGTCCGTGGTCTTTCGAGACTAGTAGTCTATGTAATGAAGGCAGAAAGAGTGTAAATATTTCCTTCAAAGACGAGATTACCTTTCCCTCCCGTTTTCGAGGGTGCTAAACACGATGGAAGTGGTGGAAGAAGTTTTTGACAGCCCTGAAACGGCCAAAAACCACCCCTTTTATGGATTCCTTTATGTTTTCATGTACAAACGAGTCTGGGGAGTGATTTATCGACGGGTTATACTTGAAATAAAATGGAAGGGGGTTATAGAGTAAGTGGAATCCAGACAGCAGGCCTAGAGGGTTGATTAAACCCTCCCGAGGCGAGGGGTGGAAAATCATTTTTTTTTCAAATGATTCAGTTCAAATGCGTATCCCCCCGTTTTCGGGGTAGCTGATCATGGGAAAATTTTCATTTTTAACTCCAACCCCTCGTCATCCTTCAAACGGACAGAAACCACCAGAAAGCATGCTATCCAGGATTTACGTTTGTTTCGGCACATGATCGTTATTCCTGTGCATATCCCTTGATTTTTCACAGAAGAGAAGGTGGTAGTGACCTCGGGGTTGCTTCAACCCGTCCAAGAGGTATAAAATCCATTACTTATATTTTTATCGTGATCAGCGCCTGCGAAAACGGGGGTGGGCGTATTGACGATCCAAAGTGTAATTAATGAATTTTGGAATGGTTGAAGCAACCCCCGAGGTCCCTACCCCGAGGTCGCTACCACCTTCTCTTCCGTGAAAGATAAAAGGATATGCAGAGGTGTAGATCGCTGCAGATCACGGTGAATAACAAACTATCAACTCGGCGGGACATTCGTGCGGGCGTCGCCAAACTTGTAAAACTTATACGTCTCCAATTTTCCTGAGTTCCCGAACACGAACCTTGCCAAGTACGCCGACGACACGGCCATGAATGTACATTCACATAACACACAAGCAGCTAATATGCTGCTGAAAGCCCACATGGCCCGTGCCCCGGCTTATTACAAGTGGAAGATTCGGATCAACGCCGAGAAGTCAGAGTCAATTCTCTTCACGCGCCGATTCACCGAAAATCGGATTTTAACTCCACTTTCGATCGGGGGTAGACAAATTCCAATCAAACGGTGCGTGAAGTATTTGGTTGTTTATATAGACAAAAGACTGACGTTCAACACTCACGTTAACGAGCCCCGTCAAAGAAACCTATTTCAAACTTATAGATCATTATAAATTTTTTATGGGTAACCATAAGAGCCTATCAGGTTTATAAGGTTTATAAGGTTTTATACAGTACATTCATTTTGCCATATAGAAATTATATTGGGATGAATAAGTATCTAAAGGAGTCTTAATTAAGTTGGAATACCCATGTTGTTATTGGTATGTTTCCATAAGTGTTTATACTAAAAACAGTTTTTATATGGGATTACAAATTTAATTTGATAAGTTCTCATGGGATCTGAATAGTGTTGAAACTGAAAATGTTTCATCAGTAAAATCAAATAGGAGTTCTGTAATCTTTTGTAAGAAACAATTAGTATATGTTTTTGTAAGATCTGAGGGCTTGTTATCAGTTTTAGTTTATATAATAATTTAATAAGGATTTATAAGGATACGTATTAAAAAGTATTAATAAGGAATTACATCGAAAAATTTTCTGACTTTTTTTGGAATCTGAAGAGTAATGAAATTGAAAAGATATACCAAGGAGTTCCTAGTAGACATTTTATACATTTTTATAAGGATATATTTGTACTTATTTTTATAAGACTTCATGAGTCCATATCAGTTTAGTTTATATAAGAATTTAATAAGGATTTATAGGGACATCTATTAAAAAGTATTAGGTAATACTAATTTACAACTATTAATTTGATAAGTGTTCACAGGGTTCCAAAAGTGGTAAAACTAATAATGTTTCATCAGGAAACCAGGGATGAATTTTATAACATTTAATGAGAAATAATTAGTACCTGTATGGTTTTTATAAGATTTGAAAGATTATTATTAGTTTAGTTTTATATAAAAATTTAATAAGGATTTCTCAGGGCACCTATTATTTACAAATATTAATTTGAAAAGTTTTCATGGGATTTCAATAGTAGTCAACCTAAAAAAGTTACCATTTTCACTAAACTAAACTTACTAATACAATAGATTTCATATAATTTACATTAAAATCCATTGTAAGTATATACACATTGTATTCCCATAAAAGCATAAAAGTCTTACAATAGACCTCAAGGGAGGAATATACATTAGAAACTCACAGAATCTATAAAATTTTCGTGTTTCAAATGCCATAAAAACTAATAAATACTTATAGGCCTCGTACTGAGAATTTACATTAATATCTTTCAAATTTATCTAAAAACCTATAAAACTTTAATTTAATTACCATAAATACTTATAAATATACTGATAGACTTAATTCAGAGAATTTACTTTAAAACCCCATTGCATATCCTCATAGAACTTTATAAAAAGTTTGTGTTTATTATTAAAACGTGCAAGCGGTGGTAGACTTCAGGCAAGGAATTTACATTCAAAACACATTTCAAATACTTCAAAAACTAAGACACATCTGAACCTATAAAATCTTCGTATTTCAAACACCATACAAGAACATACAAATACTGATAGGCCTCGTATGCGGAGAATTTTCATTAAAACTACTTTTCAAATATTTATAACACTTCATATTTCAATTACCGTGAAAACGTATAATTGCTGATAGACTCCATATATGGAATTTACATTAAAAATCCATTGTACGCAGCAAATCTTATAAAAATTTCGTATTTCCTATTAATATATGCAAATGCTGATAGACCTCAGGCAAGGAATTTACATTAAAAACACATCTCAAATAGCCGCATCAAACCACATTCAGAACTTCTAAAAAAACTTTGTATTTCAAATACTATAAAAACTGAAATATACTAATACAAAAACTACTGAACTGATAGACTTTATATAGGTAATTTGCATTAAAAACCCATTGTACGCAGCAAATATTATAAAAACTTCGCATTTCCTATTAATATATGCAAATGCTGATAAACCTCAGGCAAGGAATTTACATTAAAAACACATTTCAAATAGCCGCACATCAGACCACATTTAGAACTTATAAAAAAAACTTTTTATTTCAAATACCATAAAAACTTACGTATACTAATAGGTTCCATACGAGGAATGTACATTTATAAAACACACACATAATTAAAACTTATGAAAGTTTAGTGTTACATACTCCAGCCTTCAGTAGAGGGAGCTGTTATACATGTCGCTAATTCATATCTAATGTAAGAAACTAGCGTGGGTTTGTTAAATTCAAAGTAAAACAGTTTCTTTTACTGCTAACTTATTAACTGCGTTTAGGCTAGAACGCTAGAGGAAACAAGGACTTTTGCAGTATTTAGTGTTTACCACTATATTTCTATTGATATTTGAAATATTAATAGTGAGCAAATAATATTTACTTATCTATGTAAGTGTATGGGATTTGGCATTAAAAATATATTTCAAATACACAACCAAAATCTGTAAAAAAACCTATCAATACTAATAGAATTTCTATGGGAAATTACATTCAGAACACTATACAAACCTATAAAAACCTATAGAAACTTTTAATTACATGTACTATAAAACCTCATCAATACTAACAGATATCATATGGGAATTTACATTCAAAACACTATAAAAACTTTTAATTACATATACTATAAAAACTCATCAATACTGGCAGATACCATATGAGAATCTACAATTAAAACACATTTCAAATACACACATCAAAAATTATAAAAACTTATACATTTTTTTTAATAAGTTTTTATAAGGATTTTTTGACAGGAAGACTATATGCAAGGTCTACTCCATGTCCAGGAGTCTGTATCCGCTCCTGGCCAGGGGTAGTGAACTTAACAGGACGAATAGAAAAACTGTTGTACACAATGGTAATCAGGCCGGCCATCACATACGCGGCGCCAGTGTGGTACACCATACCGGCCACTACAATGAGAAAACTTCGAGTTCTCGAACATAAATTTATGCGCCTCATCTCTGATTCGGACAGATACACCTCCCTCAGAGATTTATTTGCTCGTTGCCACGACATAACCCCACTAGCGGATTACGTCCAAGAAATTTCTCAAAAATTCTACGAACCAAACTGGGCAATAGTCCGCTAACCCGCAACATACCTCGAATCAGACAGCATAATGCAATCCTTTTCGATATTCGATACCCCCTACCATACCAGGCGTTGCCTATTTTCCGACAACCTCTCTAGCTGTACTATCCCATACGACAACTTCTTATTTCTCCATCTTTATCTAATCTTTACTAAAACTTATAACCAACCTTCCCTATTTCCCTTTATGTTTTATTTGTTTTATCCTTTTTGTTCTTTTGTGCTTTTTTGTTTCTAAATTCCATCTTGACCAATAAATTCTCAAAAATCAAAATATTTCGAACTATATCTTCCTTCAATTTCCACATTTTCCTGGCGGCATGGCAGGAAGACCACCAGGGTGGAATTGCTTCGAACGGGTTTTTTTCGCTGAGTTTTGTTTTCCCGTACCAACAACCAAAATTAAATAAGTGGTTTATTTAGTGAGTGATAGTTCTTTACAGTGTTCTCTTTTAATTAGCTTTAAGTCCATGCATGAGGACACATTTTTATTTTTTATTTTTTTAAGTTTCCTGTGGCAGACATGAGTACTAACTTTAAGTTACTTATCGTTAAACCAAACTGGACCTGCCCCGCCCAGTTCTACAATCACCACGGCGCTACGTGCCATGGTTGTCTGACCGGCTCCGGGCTAGATTCCGGGGAGGTACATACTCTGTAAGTTTAATGTAAATAAATGATTGTTGCTTGCTTGCTTGCTTGCTTGCAATCAAAGATCGTGTGTTCGAATCCCATATAGGTTGGATGTTTTTGTTTTCAATTTTTTTTTCACAACGAAGTTGATATCACAAAATTTAGGATGTCCAAAAACTAATATTATTCACAAGAAAACTGCAAAGAGTATCCTATAGAATGTGTAACAATTATATAAAAAGCTCAGCAAATTGGCGAAGAGTACCTACGTCTTTAGCTTGTTTAGCCTTATATTATGTCACATATATTAGAATTAAACTGTAAATACTCCACTTTTCTTTTAAATGTCAAAGATTTACTACATATATTTTGACGTTCATTATGATTATATTTGTAACTCAAGATTATTATGAATTAAAAAAGGACATAGATTATTCTGATTTAAACAAAATATGGATAAGCTTTAAAAAGTATAAAAATAGATTTTATCGAAAAAGAAATAGTTGGAATAACTATAAAATGTCGATGTATTTAAAAGGACAGTTTTTGACCTTTTACTTCATTTATCTTATTTTCCAATTAAAGCATAGTAAGAGGCCTACAGGAATTATAAGGTCATTAGAAGCGCCAGGCCAGTTATTGATGGATTTAGTTAAATGTTAAGCAGGTATTTTTTATGTCTGCCGTAAGCTTTAATGTTTTTCTAATCTATTTATATTTTGTTAATTATGCATTATTTATATTTAATTCATATAAAAGCGATATTATGAAAGATTGACGATTTCGTACCCACATAGCACAAGATATTCTAAGAATGATCTGTAAATGTCCTCTACGGAGTATATATATTCGAAATAATATTGTATTGTTCCAGGAATATATATAATTTAACATGTTGATACTAGAATATTTCATACGAATAATAAAATAATATTCTTTCTGAACAATAGTATAATATTCTTAGTATATATATAATTTTTGAGAAGGAAACAATAATATTCCAAGAAAATAATACAAGAATATTCTTTCTGAACAATAGTCTAATATTATTAGAAGATATATGATTTTTGAGAAGAAGACAATAATATTCCAGGAAAAATAATAGAGGAATATTCCCATTAAACACTCAAACGTCGGTTGGAACTATAGGTAAGAGATTGCGTCAAATGCCAATTATGTAATAATGTCAGCGAATATCTATAAACTGTGCCAATTAACTGTTATAAGTCACGTGTATTTAGAATTAATCGCCTATTTATTGGTATTTTACTCATTTCGAAGCCTTTCCAAGTTTGCGATAGATTTTTGTAGATAAATTTGGTTATAAGTCGCCGACTTAGTCCTACTACTGGTCTATGAGTATTCACCTAATAATTCGTATTGGCAATCTAACATAATTCTCCGGTGTGATAACTTACATGTAATATGCGCTACACTGATGATTCTGACGATAACCAACAGTTAAAAATCGATAGTTGTAAGCAATTATCGTGTCTCTTGTAGTTTCGGTCCATTCTGGTATCGTTCTCGTATAATAAACAATAAGTCAAGAAAATAATCATATATAACTGGTAAATGCCATTTCAGTTTAAAATTGGTTATAACTCGTCAATTTATTATTACATATTATGTAATGCAACATAAAAATCCAATAAAATAAGAATTAATCTGTATGTGAGAATAATATAAGCTTATACCCATAATATTCATGAAACAGTGGAATAATAATCTAGGAATATTCTATTGAGGGGAAATATTATTATAATATTTTTAAAATATTCCTAGAGTAACTTGATTATTCCTGTAATATGCGTTTTGGATAATCGTAGAATATCTATAAACTGTGCCATTTGGATAAAAAAGAATATTCCTATAACGTCTGGAATATTTAAATTTTTTTAGGAATAATCAAATCTTCCAAACGTATAATCAATGAATATTCCAGGCATCAAATGTGCTATCTGGGTATTTATTAATAGCCATCCACTACTTTATTTATTTGATTTATTAATTTTCAAAATGTTTGATATACCTAGGTATAGATTTATAGAAATACAGTTAGGTCAGTGATCAACGTTTTAAAGGTATATTCAACATAAAGGGAAAACTTAACAAGAAAATCACACAAGCTTTCAGACAAAAACTACAGAGTGACCCATTTAAACTTTTTATTTATTGTGCAGTTTGAATCAAATTTTACTCAATTATAGAACAAATTAGGATCTAATTGTGACCAGAAAAAACATTCGCCTCCTACAAATGCAAAGCCACCTGCGGTACCAAAATATGCGGAAAAAATAAAAAAAATCATATTAGGCATTTTTCTATCGGAAAATTTTGTTAATGAAACTCGTTCAGAATTGTTCAAAAACCTTGAGTCCAAAATTTAATCAAAATAAAAAATTGGAAAATTGAAATTTAAAAAATTTTAAAAATAATTATTTTAAAAAAACTGCAAATTACTTGACAACTACCCAGCAGCTTGGGTTTAACTTGAAACAAAATTGTCATAGTACAGTTTTCTAAATAAAAAAATGCATCAAAATTATATTTTCGGACTTGGTCATTATTTTAATCGAAATTTCACAAATTTTTTATTTTGATTAAATTTTGGACTTAAGGTTTTTGGACAATTAGCAAGTTTCCTATTTTAGAAATATCATGTACATTCAACCTCATTTAGTAAGTAGTCTTTCAGATAACTAGTCAAACAAAAAAAAAAAATTATCTCGATATCTGAAAAACTCACGAACTTATTCAATTTCTTATTTGAATATTTCGCCTCGGCTGAAGTCCACCGTGACGTCACAATACATAACGCGCTGACTTGCCATGCCGGCGGCCCGCCGTATGTTCCCTTTATTTAGTGTATGTGCTCGATTTTCTGAAATGTCACAAAATGTCACTTTTGATTCGTTCGTACCGAGCCGAATTTTCGAATTTCGCCGTGCAATTTACGATCAGGTTCGTCTGAAAGACTTCCTCTTTACGTCGCGATATCATACGGCCGTCCCAATAGTGTTTTTCGAAAAATATGTGCCAAAATTGCATGTTTTAGCAATTTTTTCGGCTCTCAAATGCAAGCTGCCGATGCCTGCCAGCAAGTATAAAGGTGCCCGCGCCCGCTCGCTGTTGGCGGAATCATGTATTGTGACGTAATCGAGCCTCAGCCCAGATGATCGCAGCATTTTAAACTTGGAAGGACCATAACTTTTTTATTTATAAAGATAATTTAAAAAAAAAATTACAGATATTTTTTAGATTTTTACGACTATTTATTACGAGAAAATGAGAAAAATGGAAACTTCCTAATTCCGAACAAGTTTCATTAACAAAATTTTCCGATAAAAAATGCCAATGTGATTTTTTTTATTTTTTCCGCCTATTTTGGTACCGCAGGTGGCTTTGCATTTGTAGGAGGCATAATTAGATCCTAATTTGTTCTATACTTGAGTAAAATTTGATTCAAATCGCACAATACATAAAAATTTTAGAGGGTTTTTAAATGGGTCACTCTGAATAGTAAACCATCGCCCACGTTTCAATAAAAAATGTATCATCTTCAGGGTTTAGTCTATTAGTGAAACTAATAAATCCAGAAGACGATAATTTTTTTAGTGATGAATATAGTAAATAGTTTGTTGTCCGAAAGTTCGTGATTATCGTTCGTAAATCTGTGATTTTCTTTGTAAACTACTCTGCAATAGAAACAAGATCACACATTAGACTTCCAAATAAAGCTATTTAAATGAATTTGTTTTATATTCTGCAAATAATATACCAGGCCCACAGGCCATAGTCTATTTGGTAAAGACAGAGAGTCATATCAGTCATATCACACAGGCAAAGATAAGATTAATACTATTAGAAATTGTACCGAAAAATCGAAGTAAATTCATTTTTTATGAAATAAGCTTATGCTGTTTGAATGATCCAATTATTTCCAGCTCGTAGTTTCGCCTCCGTTACAAGCCGGTTATGATGTTTGTGAATACTTTCTAGGCAGTATATGAGAGAAATCAAAGGTGCAATTCAAAGCAGCAGAGACTAGGACAGCTTGCTTCGTATCGAGTACACAAACAGGTAGCAAAGCTATCATAGTACCCATATAAAATATAAAAGAATATTTAAAATTTCCTATAGCACTCTGACTACGTTTTTAGAGGATTTACACCTATAACGTGCTTTTATCACTCTGTCTTTACCAAATAGAGTATAATTGTTTAAAAAATACAACTGTATGTATGGAATTTCACATTAATACTTACTTATGGCCGATTTCGTGTGCTACTACATAGACGCTCTCAAAATGTCTTCCTTCGTTAACTGTACAACTACTAGAAGCAGTACACATTCCGGATACAGGGGCAAGTCCTTTAAAATAAAGTGTTTTAGAAATAACTATACCAACGAATTATTATCAGGTGAAGTGGCCACATTTCTCCCCAATTTCAAGTCATTTATCCCATTTATAAATATATAAAAAAAATCACATCCAAATGTTAAGCGTTTGAAGTGATGTCAATTTTAATTTAGGCTTTTAGATGAATACTGTGTTTTCGGTAATTGGATTTTAAACAATATAGAACGGTTGTTAGTTCAGGGAAAATCAGGTGGCAAGATGCAAAGATGACGCCCTCCAAAACGTTCATCACCAAGGAGCTGATGGGAAAGAGCATTGGTCATTGGTGAAGCCGTGCACTTAACAGGCAACCGCGACGGGTGGCGTCATGCTGTCGGACGTACGATGCAGCAACGGGAGGCAAAAAATATTGCATGCATCACAAAACGTCTGTCAAGATATTGCGAATAAAAAAAAATGGAAAATAATCTGAAAGCATCCTGTGTTTTTATTTTAAAAAAGAAAGAATCTAAATCCGCAAGAGTAAAAATATATTTATTTTACATTTGGAATAAAAATTCATATATGAATATCATTTCTAGCGGAAGTTCTAAATGCCTTATCAACCGGGATAGGCTGACTCAGGCAAAGGATAAAAGTTGTTTTTCTAGGAAAAATGTATATCAACGTTCAGAACTATATTTTTTAATCTTTGCGGTTTACTATTTCAAGGAGACTTGTTCCCTTTTAAATATGACTTGAAACAAACACATTTATTTCAAAAAATGAAAAGTAAACCAGTCTAAACATGCGTTAGTAGATCCTAACTCTTCACTAACCCATTAGTACAGTAAGCGAAGCAGGACTTCCCGGCCCGAAAACGATAAAAAGAATTTCCTTAATTTCTTTGCAATATGCTTTATAAAATACGTACATCAAAATCTATATCGTTGCATTACCTGCTTTTTATTTTTAAGAGTAGAAAACTGAAAAATTAATAACTCTTCTAATTTTACGAATAAATTAACGAAAATCCATGTACTTATGCATATACTTATGTTTTTGAGGTCGCTGAATATGACTGTGAGGTCAAAATTTATAAGACGAAAATATTTAGGGTTATAAAATCACCCTTAAATACTGAAAAATTAAGGTCTTGTAATTTTGCGAATAAAATCACGAAAATTCATATACTTATGTTTTTGAGGTCGCTGAATATGATTATGAGGTCAAAACATAGGAAAGACGAAAATATTATACTGAAAAATTAATAATTCTTGTAATGTGACGTATAAATTCACGATTCATATATTTATGTTTTTTAGGTCGCCGAATATGATAATGAGGTCTAAATTTAAAAAAAGTGGTCACAAAAGAGTATGGTAATATGTCTAATTTATTTTATTAAAAATACAGATTGTTATAAATAAATTAAATTAATACAATTAAGTAAATTAATTAAATGACATTTTTAATCTGCACTCTAAACATGCTAAAATGCAATGAAACCTGCTTTTTCTGCGTATTCTTCGAAAAAATAGACAACTATTGCTCGTATGTCCACCTATAGTTCAAAAGTATAACGATTTATATCGGACAAAATTCATAACGTTTTGAAAATTGGTGGAAATGTTAAAGATAGCATAAGAATTATTAAACCGAAAAGTTCCCACCACTAAATAGTGTACTTCATCCCCTAGGAGAGCGCTTCCAGCCCCATTTTGAGATTTTCTAGATTATCTCGGGAACGGTGCCTTTTTGATAAAAATACCTATATACAAAATTGTTCCTTATAAAATTTTCTATCAAAAACGTCCGTACATTTTTTTTCCTAAAATTAATAGTACCGAGGGAAATAAGGCGCACACATTAAGTTAACACAATAAATTGTAATCTTTACTATAATCTACTTTAAAGTTCAATGCTTAACGCTAAAGCAGTAGCTACTAAACTCCACTTAAAAATATAATATATGTAGCGTTTCCACCCTCTCACCCATATATTGTATATTGTACTTGTTGCCACGCCACCCAGAGGTGAAGTAATTTTCGCGTTTTTTTACGTGGTGTCCCCTGTATACCTAATCCACTAGTTATCATAAAGTTACCTGCGTTAATTAATATTCGCCGTCTTTCATAGATTCGACATTCATACATGCTTATCCGTGGCAATAGTAACAAATTGTGGAGCAACGTAAGCCTGCTCTTCTGCAACTGTACCTGTTTTCGCACCCTAACTTGCATGAACAAGAAATTAGTGTTAAAACAAATTTGGAAGCTCGTTCTTTTGTTGTCATATAGTTGGGGTTAATATACCGCCGACTTTCTTCCATCCCCAATCAGTAGCTTCTGGCGTAACGTTTTTCCAGGTTTGAATTTGGTAAAAAACGCTATATGAGTGTTGTCGAGCAGCAGCAGAAGTTGTCAACAACCAACAAGAAGACGACAACACGCCAATTGAGACTGTGTACAGGAAGCAGGGAAATAACAGAGATAACAAATTTTGAGCTGTCATGTGGGTGATGGGTGTTTGAAGGGTAATACATACCTCGAGACGTGCGATTAACGATTTTGTGAGTAGTGATTGGTTTCGTACATAAACCAGACGTAGGTACAGTTTTTGGTGTAATGCAATAGAACAAGTCAAAAAGAGAAGAGAATGGAAGGGAAGAGAAGCATCACAGATAGGGACTGCTGATCTTTGACTTTTGTTGGTGTCTGGTTTAATAGGAGTGTGTTTTATGATATTGCATGTTCTTTGCCTTGTGGGTGTTATAATATAGTGTTGAAAATCTAATTTCATAATATTTTCCTAGGTAAATTATCAAGTGATGGTTTTCAGGTCAAAATTGTGCTCGTTGTTAAGTAAAAAATTCTACATTAAATTCTACACTAAAAACAGGGAGACCAGGTTACACGTGGAAAACAACATGAACAAACTATCAAAGATATTGGGAAAGAAAAGCAAAGGAGAAAAATAAAATGAATTCCACAAAGAAATCGCAGTGATATGTACTCTACCAGAATCAGAAACCCAGGAATCAGAAGACTTAGAAGAAGAAGAAGATTTGTAGAAGCAGAAATACAAAAAGAGGAGCACAAACATTCCACAGCATGACACAATGCGGCCACGCATTTCACATATACCTACAGACATATACTCTACCAGAAGCAGAAACGAAAGAATCAGAAGACTCAGAAGAAGAAGAAGACAATCTGTAGAAGCAGAAACAAAAAAAGAGAAGCATAAACGAACACAATGCGGCAACGCATTTCAAAAACAACTACACTGCCCACCCCACACTTCTGTACCATGCGTCATGTGGCCCTCGTTGCTGACAAAACACGACCCAAATCCAACCCAGCATTGGAAACCGAGGAATCAGAAGAAAAAGAAAGCGAACCAAAAACACAAAAAAGGGAGCTTAAACGCTCCCTCACGGTACAACGCGGTAACGCATGTCACAAATATCTACACCTCCCATCCCACATTCCTTTACCATGCGCTATGTGGCACTCGCTGCTGGCAACAAGCATGACCCTAGTCCAACCCAGCGTGGACGTAGCAGGCCCAGCTGTATAATCCTTGGGAGTGGCGGAAATGCCTACCGCACGCTGGTAAATCAATCAATCAATCAATCAAACAGCAAACTAAAAATAGGGAGTCCATGTTACAAGTGGAAAAGAACAATCGAGAGGATCATGAACAAACTGAGAAAGGACCAAACATACTGGGAAAGAGAAGCGAGAGGAAAAAATGAATTTCCACAAAGAAATCGGAGCGATATATACTCTACCAGAATCAGAAACGGAGGAATCAGAGGTCTCAGAAGAAGAAGAAGACTTGTAGAAGCAGAAGTACAAAAATAGGAGCACATTCCTTTACCATGCGCCATGTGGCTCTCACTGCTGGCAACAAGCATGACCTTAGTCCAACCCAGCGTGGACGTAGCAGGCCCAGCTGTATAACATGGGAGTGGCAGCAATGCCTACACGCTGGTAAATCAATCAATCATTACAGTATTGTTCGCTTTACTAACAAGTTTGTTAAAAGACATGAATCTGTATACATCTAAACTTTTTTCTGCGGAGGAAGAGTTGTATAAAGCTAGAACAAATCGCTCTCCTACGTCTGCAATTTCTTCATGGCTAGCTTTTTCATTATCAAAAGTTTGCACGATGTCTTGTAAGTCATCTCTTTTATTAAGCACATTGATTGCATTAACCTTTCCTTTAGAAAAAAAACGCTGAGGTTGTGTCGCAACCATTAATGGCGTGTGCAAATAATATTGTTTCTTTACATTTTTTTTTTTAAGTTGAAAATTGTAAATTTCGGGAACTGTAAATCCTTTTGCTGGTATTACATTGTTTTTATGTTAAAAATTTAAAGTCTTTATTGGAGAGAGAGAGAGAGAGAGAGAGAGGGAGCAATAAGAAGGACTAGCAGGTCAATATCTTGCCCTACGACAACAGCTGTGTCACACTTATAACATTTTTCGATAGCAGTTTGTACTATTAATAAATCGGCGTCATCCGCAGCAACGAATAATTTGATTCCTTTTTTCCTACATTTTGTCACTAGTTCTGCAATCAAACGGTCTCTGTTAAACAAATTACTAAGGAACTTCTGCTAAGTTTCAGAAACAACAGTGTTTTCATCAAATAAAATTTCAGGACAGGTTCTTTGAAGTAACCGCCTTCGTTCTAGGCACTTCGTGCTGTTTGCATTCTCCAAATAACCATCGATCACGACAGTTACTTTATTACCGTAATGTTTTCTTATGTAACTAACATAAGCGCTGTAAATGTTATTAAATTCTCCTCTTTTTGGCCATATTACGCGGCGAAGCAAGTATCTTCCATCAATCACATACTCACTATTTTAGAAAATATGGTCTCGTTCTGGAACAGTATTAATAATCTGGTATAAAGATGCTTTTTTAGTTATTATTATTATTATTATTTCCTACGTTTATTATATTTTTAAGTGAAGTTTAGTAGCTACAGCTTTAGCGTCAAACATTGAACTTTAAGGTAGATTATAGCATTGATTAATTAATCAATGATTATAGTAAAGATTACAATTTATGCATGAAATGAAATGATAATTATTTTAAAAGTTATTAAAAAATTGAGCATGTTAGTAATAATATGCATTAACAATATCTAGAAGGATTAAAAAAAAATTGAATTAATAAGAAATTAGAGCAATAAGACTAAAAAAAAATGGCGCTTAAATTATTAAATGCGCTAATTTTTTGTTTGTAACTTTTTTAGTTTTCATTATAGAAGATCGTAATGCGTCTCAATCGAAAGGAGATTTTAATACCTTTAATTTTTACAAGAATAAAAATTTTTCTCACAGTTGTAGATTTTGAGTAATTTTAGATTTTAACATGGTATATTTTTCTGAACGTTTCGGCGCCATTTTGAAAATGCCATATTTCCAAAACTAAACATCGGAGAAAAAAAAAAGAAAAAACCATTCGATTTGTTTTCGTAAAAGCTTTAATTCTGTACCCTAGCATTTTTTTTTATTAAAGTCAACATTTTTCGAGTAATTCAAAAAAACGTCTAGGAATACTGATTTTAGGGGGTGAAAATTAAAATTTTCAGTTCGCAATATCTCGAAAAATATGCATTTTAGCAAAAAAGTGTATAAGACTTTTTTTTCTTATAATCCGATTCTCTATCAGATTATGTGTATTTTTTTTTGCGACAACCCTTAAGAAGGGGTGGGACCAAAAAGCGGGAAAAATTACAATATAGATTCTTATGTATATACTTTATGAAGCATGTTGAAGAAAAAAGTTCGGAAATTCATTACATCGTTTTCGGGCTGGGATTTAAAAGCTTCACTTACTGTAAAGTAGTATTACTATGAGAAGATGCCAGCAAAAAATATGCGCAGAAACGAGTTTCTGCGCTCTATCATTCTAAGCCAATGAGAAAGAATTACGTGACATTCAATGTCAACACCAGTGGCGGCGGTGCCCTGCAGTAGAGCGGCGGTGACGGTAATAATAATAATAAAACAACTTTATTAGGCAAAGTTTAGTAGAACTTACTATTCTTACACTTCTCCTGAACAAAGGTTACTCGTAACAGTTGGCAAGTTTTAATCTACTCCATTTTCACAGTTCCATGACCGCGAAACTTTTATTGCAATTACACATCCCTATACCCCAGATAAAGCTATGCCACTGGTAAAAATATTCGCGCATTTTGGCTCCGCCCTGGCATCTTCTCATAGTAATACTAGTCTACTACATCCACTAATACTTTAACTTACCAACAACTTGGCTGGATATTTTTCCATGTTTTCCACGTACATACAAATCTAATCCCGTTAAAATTAAAGCATGGTCCCAGTGCAGTGGTTCTCTATCGCCGGCCGGGTTTTTTGTCCTCTGCCAGTTGCAAAAATTAGACAGAAACCTGTCGATATCTGGAGGTCTGACTAAACCTGCGGCTTCTTCCTTTAGAATATCCAGTCTTTTCAGCACAAAATTTACCGGCCTACCTAAACTCGGATCGTGATAAAGTAGCTGCACCTACAAAAGTTATATATTTATATTTCTTTTATATTCAACCTAGTGTAGAGGTAAAGTAAAGCCTAGAAAGCTGTAATAATAAATTAATGCTACTAATTTTACTATACTAATGATACTAATTTTTTACATGTCAGAAATTACACAGCCCTACAAAAAAGTGGTTTGTCCAGCGGACCAAATCAATGTATTATGTATTTTGACTCGTTAAATCTGAATCCGAAGTCAGATTTTTCAGATTGGCTCGTTTTCACCCAAAAAACACCCCACAATTATAACTTGGGATTCAGATTCAGCAGGTCAAAATATATAAGGATACATTGGTCTGATCTGCCGGACAGACCACTTTTTTATTTTTGGGGTTAGTGATGAAAAACGAGCCAATATGAAAATTCTGACATCAGATTCGGATTTAGCGGGTCAAAATATATAAAGATACACTGGTCTGGTCCAGCGGACAAACCACTTTTTTTTGTGGGGCTGTGATCTGATCTCTCTCGAAACGAGGAGAGAATATGGCTATAAGTTTGCATCTGAGTCGCCTTGCGTTATCGTGGAATTCGAGAAAGCAAACTTACTGCCCAGATACGACTCCCTGTCAAATGATTACAAGGCACTTCAGGAAATTCAGGGAGCTGGTAATTTCGCCATGCATCAAACACTAGGTAAAGTTAGTTAAATACTAGTGAATAATTTTATCTGAATGCCATCTTTTGTAAATTTAATCAAAACTACCATGGTAATAAATATGGAAAATTATATTACCAAAATAAAACAACCTTATATAGATTCGGCTTAAAATGACGTGATCTCGACATCTTACTATAGTACCTCGATATTAGCTGATTTAATTGAAATTACACTATATTGTTTCATTTCATCATGAATTAATCACATTAAAAAATTTCAATTATCTTAGTGGTTTAATTAATTAAAAGTTCTTCTTTGGTAATTAACCATGGTTGTTAAAATCTGGGCACTGGTCAGTACCGTTAAGTAAACATTTAGTGGGCCCATAATCTGAATAGAGCAGCACCCAGCCGTTCTAGGCAGGTGGCGGCCTATCGGCTCTTCAGTCGTCTTCAGGAGTGGCATTTGTTTCCATTTTTCGTCATTTTTCAATAAGCAACTTTTTATTTAACGACTAACGAATGTCCTCTGCAGGAAGCCCAAATATAAATGTATTATGACCACATTAGTCCAGGAAATAAGTAGTTTCTGAAAAAAAGTTTGCCGAAATTTTGAAAATTAAGGAGCTTTTGTCGTGGTGCCATTTTGCGACAAAAATTGTTTGCCGTAACATCGAAAAAAACCTTAAAGAACACGCAAAACAATGAATTTTTTTGCAAATATCTCCGTTCCAGTACATTATTTTTAGAGTTCTTGGTGAGCTGAAACCAAATATGATGATAAAAAATGGTTTTAACCACCTGGTCACCTCAGTACAACCCCCAGGAGTGGTTGAAATTCCACTTGTTCTAAACACATGAAAAGTATGTATATTTTTAGGTTTTTTGGTGTGCTGGAACCAAATATGACGATTAAAAATGATTCTAATCACCCGGCCACTCCCTTACAAACCCCCCCGGTGGGGGGAAGGGCAGGGGTTGAAGTCGCACAATCGTATGTATTATAGATGAGGATAAAGTTAGAGGGATATCTTTTTTGGCGATAAATTTAAATTCATTTTTTTCCGAGTTTTTTTCTATGATATCGAACTCTCTTGCTTTCTAAATTTTAAGAGGGTGCTAGGGGTTGACTGGGTGGTTAACTCATTTGTTATCGTCATATTCGGTTTCAGCGCACCAAAAAAACCAAAAAATATAAATACTTTTCAAATCTTTAGAACAAGTGGAATTTTAGCCCCTCCTGGGGGTTGTAAGGGGATGCTAGGGGGTGAATGAGTGGTTGAAATCAGTTTTTATCGTCATATTCAATTTCAGCACACCGAAAACCTAAAAATGTACATTGCATTTTAAATTCTCATGAAAATTGAAATTTCACTCCCCCCCCAGGAGGGGGCTGTAAGGGGGTGATAGAGGGTGACTGGGTGGTTAAAATCATTAGTTATCGTCATATTTGATTTCACCGCACCAAAATACTTCAGAATATACATACATTTTCAATTTTCATAAGTGATATTTTAATCCCTCCTGGTAAGTGGGTGATTGGGTTGTTGAAATCAGTTTTTATCGTCATATTCGGTTTCAGCGCACCAAAAACCTGCTTTTTAAATGTTTAGAACAAGTGGAATTTCAACCCCTCTCCTTGCTGGGCTTGTAGGGGGTGCTTGGGGTGACTGGGTCAAATCAGTTTTAAACCTGAAATATACGTACTTTTCAAATTTTTAGAACAAGTGGAATTTCAATCCCCTAGGAGGGTTGTAAGGGGGTGCTATGGGAAAATTGGATAATTGAAACCTTTTTTTTATTGTCATATTCGGTTTCAGCGTCCCAAAATACATAGAGGTAGGGGGTCTACTCTCTGGATTTCGACTTTTTTTTCTTTTTGCGTGTCTGTGTTAATAATGTGTAACGTCTATGTAATATTCCACGGCGGTGCGCGGCGTCTTCAACTATGTTTTCAGCTTCCAAACAGTTCTATGAGGTATGTGAGTGAGGTGCTGCTAAAATATCTCATTGGAGACTTTGAGAATATTACTGTGCAACTCATTTGTGTTCCTAATTTTGTTTGCGCAACAAATAAAAATATTAAAAACAATAGTATATTTTGGGAAAAATAGCAGAATTAATGTAATAGTAATATATAGTTATTAATTATATTTCATGAATTCAAAATACTGACTCAAATTTGCGACGTTCTAGTAGCGAAATCGTCAACTCCAAAAAAAAAAAAAAACAATTGTGGAGAATGGCGCGTTTCTCTTTAATTTATGGATATATTTTTTTGAAAAGTGCACTAGAATGAAGATGATGTCGCAAAATGTGACCTTGAAAACTGCACCACAAGACCTATTGACGCTATCCATTTCCAAAACTCCTGCAAAGACCAGTGTTTTGAATACTTATTTCCTGTACCACATTCTTTTTTCTTGTGCACAATATGATAAGATTAATAATCTCGGCCAAAGTAGAAAATTTAGGAATAATTTATTATTATAGTTCTCAACTATTAGATTAAATCGTCATTTATTAACCTAATCTACACATAGTTGCTGTAAGACCCCTTATAACCCAAAAAACTTAAATTGTTACCTACTAGAGAATATGTAAATTTTTCGAAATTATTTAGACAAATCAAAAAGGTATCAGAATGAGTTGCATGCTTACCGCATTTATCATGGCCAAGACGAACCGTATCAATTCTCTCTCTGTGTCGACGGGGAAATTCGTTTTCATATGATCAAAGAGATCCCTGTCTACGAAAACAGCTGTTTCAACAAAAGCCGGTGCGCCGTCTGGAAAAGTTTCACGTTTACTTCGTTTGAGGACATTCAATTTATTCAAATTAACTTTGGTTTCACTAAAATCTTTGGTTTGTTGGGAGGGCAGTGATTCCGTTGAGTTACTTTCTAGTTGAGTATCAGGAGTATATGACGTCTTATTGATATAAAATTTTTTCGTGTTGCAATGTGGACAGGTCTGGGTAACATTTGCGAGATTTATTTTATGACTTTTGCGAATTAGTAGATGCGGGTTTGAACTTTCATTGTGGAATCTCTTTGGCAGTGGGTGAATTATAAAAAATTCTTCTTCGTTGGAATGCACGATTCCTCTCTGAAAACGATATAAAGTAAGATTATTAAGAATACTTATACAGAATGTTGAGAACTCTTCTTTTGCTCATTAGAATACAAATTTGAGTGTACTAAGTTGAAATAAAAATTATTCTATATCTAGAAGCAGTCAGTTAAAGATGTCCATAATATCTAAATTTGATACATTTGGCTATTTCGTTCTTAACGTCTGCTAATTGCAATAAGTCGTGGTAGATGGCTCTTTGTGCAAGTTGTTTGAATGATTTTGCCCAACTTACATAAGAGGGAAAAAAATTACTTGTTTGGACGTTACTTACCTGACGGCGGCTAAAGAGTCAAAAACTACAGTATACAGATGGTATAATTGCAGGATAAATATTTCTGCTGGGGTTTATTGCAATTAATTTGTTTGATATTGCGCTTTTTGAAATAACGTGCATTGTTCAATTAAATAAATTTTGCAATAATGTATCATTATTCAAATATGCTCTTAAAAAACTAGTACTTAGTAGTTATTTGATGTACCAAGTTCATCGTCGACCTTAAAAAAACCTACAGCTAATTACACCAATTGAATAATTCAAGCAACAAAACATGAATCCTGAAACGTCTTTTTGGTCAAGTTGTTCGAAGGTGACACAGATAATGAAATACTGAACTAACTTTATGCCGAACGTTTTGCGGAGAATAGTAATTTGTCGACAACTTTTCCTTTTCCATGTTTGCGGAAGTAAATACTGTTGTACGATCTTGCCAATCTTGTCAATATCACCAAGAGATCTATATCTTTTTATAAAGCAGTTCGATCAGGGCCGTATTATGATGGGTTAACAGATGTAATTGGCGAATAAAAGAACTTTCGCGACGATATAACTTCTAAACAATATTCGTATAAAAAAATGTGGGGAACAACAATCGAGAGGATCATGAACAAACTGGGAAAGGACCAAATATACTGGGAAAGAAAAGTGAGGGGAAAAATGAATTTCACAAAGAAATCACAGCGATATAAGGGTGGCTCAGCCGATAGGGATACTCTTGTAACCTTTGAATGTGCAAATGAATTTTTTCAAGTGTAGTGGTATGGAATGAAATTTCCAATTATATGATGTAAAAAACCAAAATGGTCAACTTCCGGTTTCGATGCAATTTACATGAAAATCAAATTTTTAAATGGGACAACCTGTATATTTTTGCATATTTGGATCCTGCTGGCCAAAATACCCTCAAATATTATTTTGATTTTCAAAAAAATATTAAAAAAAAATTATTATTTATTTAATTATAAATTTAGTACAAAGAGCATTATGCATATTGTTATGTGTTTCAACCCTCCAAAGACATGTAGAAGAATCTAGAACATTACAGACAGCCTGTGGAACCTTGTAGGGTGTGTTGGAATGTAGTGGAAAGATCTAGAACACATAACCTGGGTATATAAGGAATGACAAGCTGTGTGTAAGGACAGTTGAGTTGAGTTAGTACAGTTCTAAGTTGTAAGTTGTATAAGCAGTACAGACAATCAAGTTCAAGTTTAGACAGCAAGTCAGTAAGATCAGAAGAGAGTAAAGTGCTCAAGTAGTGAATTGTAGTACACACAGTAATACAAGTAAAGTAATTATTTGGTTATAAATAGTAAGTTAATAAATTAGTGTTTAGTGTTACCCTGGTGTTATAATTTCCGAACCCACGATACAGGGTGTTTACAAAAAGGGTGTAGGCACATCACAATTGGTGTCAGAAGCGGAATTGTAACAGAAGATTTCTGGACTGTTCAAGAAGGTTTCTACAGTGTTCTTCTCGGGAATTAGTGGTGACACTGAGAATTGACTTACGGAACATTGTTTAAGCACTATTTTTGGACTCAAAACTGTGAAAAAGTGCGTTTTCGGGAAAGTGACAGACAATGAAAAAGACTCATTGTGTTAGTGCGTGAAAATTTCTAGAACTTTTCTATTTGGACATTAGTGGATTAAATTCTCTGAACTGAATAGTGACAAAAGACTCTGGATAAGACTTTCTTGTGCTGCTTCGAGATTTTTCGGGAAAGTTCCATTACCGATATTGACGTGACAGTTAATTTATTTTATTTTAACATAATCTTATGCCCATAGAAACAAGAAGTATGGCAGCAGAAAAACAAATACGGGATCTTTTTGCGGAGCTTATTAGGACGATGGCCCAGCAACGCCAAGAGGAGAAAGAAGAACAAGAAAAGCGACGTCAGGAAGAAAAACAAAAGCAAGAAAGAAGACGTCAAGAGGAAGAAAAACGGCGTCAAGAAGAAAAAGAACAACGGTAAAAGCGACGTCGAGAAGAAAAAGAAGAAAAAGAGAGAAGACATCGAGAAGACATCGGGAAGACAAAGAAGAGAAAGAACGACAGGAAAGACAACGTCAAGAGGAAGAGAAGCGGCGCCGAGAAGAAAAAGAACAAGAAAGAAGACGGCAAGAGGAAACATAACAGCAAGAAAGAAGACGTCAAGAGGAGAAAGAAGAACAAGAAAGACGCCAGGAAGAACTAAGGAAAATCCTGAACGAACAAATGAAAATCCAACAAGATGCTATGAATTCAGTCGCTAACAAAATCAAGGAGGATATGGGAGTTATAAAGGCTGAAGTCAGTCAAATCAAAAGAAAGATGAGTGAGGTCGAAGGAGAAGTAGAGCGCCTTAAACGACAGCTGAGAGAGAAAGGAGGGCAGCTGATAACATCATCAGGTACTCGACTAAAACCTCCCTTGTTTGACGGCCAAAGCTCATGGACAACGTACAAGAGATAATTTGAAGCAGCTGCATCTGCGAATAACTGGGACAACGAGGAAAAGGCTATGGTATTAGTCCTAGCGCTAAGGGGCCAAGCCTCAGAGTTACTTCAGACCATCCCGGTGGAGAAACAGAGGGACTTCAAAGTTTTGGAAGCTGCATTAGACTTGAGATATGGCGACCAATAACCTCGCACAAGTATACCAGGCTCAACTGAAATCCCGGATGCAAAAGGCTGGGGAAAGCTTACAAGAATTCGAAGCTGCGATAGAGAGACTGGCACACCTGGCATATCCGAGTACACCCAGAGAATTCCAAGAACAATTAGCCATGGGAGCCTTTTTAGATGGCATAAGGGACGACGAGGTCAGGCAAGTTCTAATATTATCGCGACATCAAACTATTAGCGAGGCTTTGGTGCATGCCCTTGAAGTAGAGGCTGCCTTTAAAGACACCCCGTGGTCAGAAGTGCGTGCTGTGACAGTCGAAGAGGCACATTCAGATAAAAAGAATCTGGACACTAAGGACGTGCTTGAAATGTTCAGTAAATTATTGGACAAACTGGATTCTCTGGGGAAACAGGATAAACAAGAAGGTGGAGGTATCCGATGCTATCAGTGCGGCAAATTAGGGCACATTAAGCGAGACTGTCGACAGCAAAGACCCGAGGAGGTAAATGCCGCAGTTGTCGAAGACTCAAATTGGGACAAGAAGAATCTGGAGACTATACTGAGAGACTTACACAGAATGGTAAAGCAATTGCTGGAGAGTTCTTCAAGGAAGCAAAGCAAGCAACTAAGCAGTGGGAAGCCAAGGGGGTATTCAATGTTATAGCTGCGGAAAACTAGGCCATGTTAGACGAGATTATCGACAGTGGAACCCTGAGAGGGTACAGGCCACTGGGGCGGTGAAGGGCTAGAGAAGGCGATGCCCCAGGAAAAATAAAGGTTTGCCAGCTGCGAATAATCCCGAGTAGTCTACCATCACCAGGCTGTGTAAACGAAAGAAAAGAGATGTCAGAAAATTGGGCAAAGGAAGCTTTAAGACAAGAGCAGCTGAGTGATGCAGAAATTGGACCTATATTACGAGCAAAAGAAAAAGGAACCGGACCAGAATGGAAGGATGCCTCAAACAAAGGAGTAGGATTAAAGGCTTTGTGGTCGCAATGGGATTCACTTAGATTGTTAGGCGGGCTGTTGAGGAGAGCATGGGAAAGCCCGGATGGGAAGCAGGTTGCCATGCGTTTAGTGATTCCCAGGTGTCGTGTACCAGAAGTACTCCAGGAAGCGCATAATGAAACGTCCGGTAGACACCTCCTCGGCGTAAACAAGACGTTGAGTAAAGTACAGGAACGGTTCTATTGGGTTAATAGTCGACAAGATGTAGAGGCTTGGCGTCGCAAATGCAACAATTGTGCTGCTAATAAGGAACCACTTTCCGTAACTAACTATCCGAATGAAAGTCGAGAACAGCCGAAGAATGACCAAGAGCAGATGACTAAAGCTAGTAACCGAATGAAGGCTAGTTATGATCGGAGTGCCAGTACAGGGGGATTCAAGGTGGGGGATCTGGTTTGGCTGTACAACCCACAGCGGAAGGAATGGAGATCCCCGAAGCTTCAGCCACCTTGGGAAGGACCGTATTCCATCATCACCCGAATCAATGACGTTATCTATAGGATTCAAAGTAAAAAGTCGAAGATGAAAATCGTACACTTGGGTAGACTGGCGAAGTATGTGAAAGGGACTGAATTGCCTGACCGGGACGTTCAGACTTAAGAAGGGGGCAGTGTTATGTGTTTCAACCCTCCAAAGATATGTAGAAGAATCTATAACATTACAGACAGCCTGTGTAGACAGCCTCTTGTAGAATGAGTTGTAGTGGAAAGATCTAGAACACAAAACCTGGGTATATAAGGAATGACAAGCTGTGTGAAAGGACAGTTGAGTAAGCAGTACAGACAATCAAGTTCAAGTTTAGACAGCAAGTTAGTAAGATCAGAAGAGAGTAAAGTGATCAAGTAGTGAATTGCAGTACACAGAGTAATACAAGTAAAGTAATTATTTGGTTATAAATATAAGTTAATAAATTAGTGTTTACTGTTACCCTGGTGTTATAATTTCCGAACCCACGATACAGGGTGTTTACAAAAAGGGTGTAAGCACGTCACAATACCATTTCCTTCGTAATTCGAAGATCTAATTAAATAACAGGAGTTATATTAAAAAAAAATAGTTTTCGTTGAAAAACCAATATGACACTTAATGAAGGATAAATCGTGTTTAATATTAGTATCTGAAGAGATAATTTTTTAAAAGTATAGTAGTAAAACTTTCACTATGATTAAAACTAAAAATTAAAAAACATACATATTATTTTGATTTCCAAAACATATATTATATGCTTTGGAAATCAAAATGATATTTGAGGGTCAGATCATATCCAAATATGCAAAAATATATAGGTGGTCCCATTTAAAAATTTGATTTTCATGTCAATTGCATCAAAACCAGAAGTCGGCCATTTTGGTTTTTTACATCATATAATTGGAAACTTCATTCCATATGACTACAGCAAATTTGAGAAAAATCTATTCGCCCGTTCAAGAATTACAAGAGCATCCCTATCAGCTGAGCCATCCGGTATACTCTACCAGAATCAGAAGCGGAGGAATCAAAAGACAGAAGAAGAAGATTTGTAGAAGCAGGAATACAAAAAGAGGAGCACAAACAGCAGAAACACAAAAAGAGAGGAGCATAAACATTAAATATCACGAACACAATGCAGCAACGCAATTCACAAACACCTACACAGCCCCCCCCCCACTCCTGAACCATGCGTCATGTGGATCTTGCTGCTTACAACAAGCATGACCCTAATCCAACCCAGCATCGGAAACCGAGGAATCAGAAGACTCAGAAAGAGAAGATTCGAAGAAGCAGATACACAAAAAGAGGAGCTCCATATCACGACACATTTCAAAATAAGACTCAGAAGAGGCAGAAGTCCAGAACCAAAAACACAAAAAGTGAGTTTAAACGCTCCCTCACGTCACGATGCGGTAAGGCATCTCACAAATACATACACCTCCCATCCCACATTCCTTTGCCATGCGCCATGTGGCTCTCGCTGCTAGCAACAAGCCTGACCCTAATCCAACCCAGCGTGGGCGTAGCAGGCCCAGCTGTATAACCTTGGGAGTGGCAGCAATGCCTACCGCACGCTGGTAAATCAAATTAATCAAAAAATCAATCAAATGTGTCATACAAAAATTATCGAGAGTTTTGTCCTCTAAAAAATTCAAACTAAATACTTTTTCCGTAGGATCAACAGGAAACGAGTTATTCCAAAAAAACTGATTTTATCCCCCTTTATGATAAGGTGATGGAGATCTCCAGGAGTCGAAAACTTGGATCCTTAATGAGAACCCTGCCCCATACAATAGTATAAAAGAATCTCCTGTATTTAATATTTTTTCAGGGCCTACAAATCGACATATATTGACTGGGGTACTTGTTTTTCGTTACTATTTGATAGTAGCCTTACGTTTTTTTCGGTTTTTTAAAATGCAATTCAAAATTTAAACCAATCACACGTCATCGTGGATAACAAATAATCTTTTTTTTACGGCCGACCAGAAAGTACATCCTTTCTGGAGAAATTATCCGCCAGAAATTAACGTTTTCCTGGGCTAGACTGGAAAGTGACATTAGAGATCGGCAAAAGCTTTTCCAATCCCTGCTATTTTCGTTGCTATGGGAACGTATTTGTGTTAATTGTTGAGATAAATGTCAAATAGATAAACACACTTAACTTTTACGAGTTTTCAAAAGGCAATTCACAAGTTATGGAAAATATGGATTCAGATTTTTAAACGTTGCAAGCAGAAATTGAAGTTGTGTAATAGTGTCGGTCGTAAAAATATTTTATTTAATTAGTTATTATTGTTTGACGTTGCATTAGAAAATTTATTAAAAAAACAATACAAAATTGATTTTGTATGACAGTGTCGGCTGAAAAAAAAAACTACGTTACACGACCGAAAAACAGTGTTTTGCAGGTCTCCCTAAGCTTCCAGGACTCACCTTGGGTCGACCTGCAAAACACCACTTTCCGGTCTTGTAACGTAAATTACTATTTCATAGTACAACAAATTTTTAGGCCTTTTTTTGTTCATGTTGTTACCATGTAAATTTTAAAATATTGACTGTTTATACTGTAATAGTTTTACCTACAATTCAAGATTAGATGACTTTCGCACTAACTAGGTATTATTTATATCTAGTAAACATGTTGATTTCCGATTACCAAACAAGAGGGAATTCTTAAATGTCCGCCTCGTATTTTAATGCAATAGCGATGAGTAAATTGGAGTACTGTAATAATACACTGGCAGTGGACTGTTCCTACTTCTTTCCGTGTAGTGTAAGAGTGTGTTTTTGCGTTATTATGTGTTTGTAATATAATAACAAGTCAATAAGGCTGGTCGACAGTTTACATTGCACTTTTGTTTGTGGATAAGTAGGTCAAATAAACCTCGTGTGCAAATATCGAAGCGTTTCACTATAATTATGTTTGTTTTACAGATCGAGATCAATTATTGTAAATTAAAACACTTTAACTGATGAGTATATCGATAATATAGCTGCAACTGTGGAATATAATAACAACTTTCATGTTTTTATTATATGCTGTCTGACTGATAAAAATTTTTATATACATGAAAATTTAGATCAAAATCAGCCTCAACACGAAGAAAATGAATAGTAAGCTATCCCCACCGAACTTTGCGGCGATCGAAGGATCTATCCCTAAAAGCACACTTTTCCTGTTTTATTTTCTCGTTTTTATTTTTCGTAAATCTTAACTGATATGATAAAATGTCAAGTGATATGTTTTTAACCTACAAACTGCAATTGACTGATATACAGGGTGTCCTATATCACAAATGGACTTATATTTTAAATTTTTCACAAAAAGTTACTCATTATATAAGAAAAATTGCTTGCTAAAAAAACTACGATCTGTGTTAAGATATTTTTTTATACAGGGCGCTAAGAATATTAAAAAAATATGAATTTTAACTAAGAGTAAACCACCTTTTTAATTTTTTATGAAAATTCCTTTTTAAAAATTTACTTATAATTACTTTCTTAGTCATAATCCAAAATTTTTGAAAACAAAACAAATGTTTAAAAATATATTTTAATTAACAGCTAAACGTTTCAATTAACTAAGATTGTATTCAACATGAAAACCACCAATTTCCACGCACTTTTGTAATCGTGTTTTAAATTCATGGTAAACAGAAAAAAGCATCTCTTGATTTACTTAGGTATGCGATATATCTTCAATTATTATTCTTTCTTTTAAAATTTCAACGTCATGGGCTAAGTGATATTTATGGTCTTGTCTTTTCAAAATCCCAGAGAAAGTAATTGCATGCCGATATATCAGGGGACCGAGCCGGCCGGTGAATGGGGCCAAATCAACCTTTTTGAAAATAGACATCTGTATTCTAAATTATCTTCAAAAGTAAGTATTCAACATTTATTTTCTAAGTATGAATTTTGCCTTCCTAATCCTAAGAGGGCACCTACCTAGATTTTTTTCTCAAAAATTGTGAGAGAGTTCATCGCCCCCCATCTCAATAACTGAACATCCCGATAATTTGTTTTGAGAAGTTCAAGGTTATTGGATGTTTTTTATATACCGCAATAAGCAATATGCAAACAAAATACCTAAATAAAAATAAATTTTTTTTGGCAAATATAAATATATTTTTTTAAACTCGGACGTTTGGCTGTGAGTTAAACAAAATGATGTACTGACGCAATTATACACTATATTATATCTATCTGAAATAAAATTAAAAATGCGCCTGCGTCGCAAATGTTAACATTTTCAAGGTCACACGATTTAAAATGAAAAGTTAGGATTTCCAGTTAAAAAAGGATTGTCGTAAAAAAATTTGATTCATAATTTTTCAAATAATTCTCGTGTTTGTTACATCACAAGCGCGGACATAATAATGAAGCCGTCTAAGTAGGAAACTGTTATTTATTATAGAGAAAGAAAAGAAACTATTAGCCCTTATACTGTAGTGTTCAGAGGCAATGAGGATTTTTTTTAATTTTCTGCTTTTTTGCCGCCGGCACAACCGGGTAACACTGGGCGTTAGGGCGGCATAAACTCGTCACTATAGTGCCACCTACTTTATAGGTTATTTTATGCTCCGTTGATTAAATTTCCAGGAATAATTTGTATTTTTTCGAGATTCAATAAAGATTTATCGTTTTTAAATTCATCGGAAAACTGAGCACAGGTTATAACCATATTTTATAGTTATTTGTAGCTCTGCGGTTCATTTCATCGACATATGGGAAACTTTTCGTTCTATGGAAGAATTATTTATATTATTCGTCCGCAGAGAAATAGCGATAGACGAATATGACAAGGAAATAAGTTAATTCTCGGTCCTCCGAGCCTCGATACATCGATCGGTACTTTCTTCGTCACAAAATAATATATGGGCTAAAAATCGGGACATAAGTGCATCAAAAATTGGGACAGTTCCGGCGAAATCGGGACAGGTAGCAATCCTGGTATGAAACAATAATTCTATTTTTTTGTAATTGCACTTCATGCATTTACTCTTTTGGATTTTTGACAACTTATTACTGTAAAGGAGAATGTTAAAAAGTGGCTAATTTTGGCCTAAGCTGGACAACGGAAACTGAACACGGTTTTTGATAGCATTATTCCCGTAGAATGCAATGATGTATTCGGTTTTACGGAAAAACGGCGGGAAAATGTGGAGAAGAAAATAATTGAGAAGGTACAAAGTCCTGTCTAAGATATTCATAAGTTAAACTTTTAAGATCTATAATATTTTATTCTAGATTATGGTGGTTTATTTTAGTATTTTTTTCCTAGAATATGACACTCTACTTCGCTTTGCCGAAAAATGTCTAGAAAATGCGAAAATATTAAGAAAGTGCTTAAAAATTCACAAATTCGAGCCTGTAATATTCAAAATGTAAACTTTTTAAGATTCAGAGCTTATTATGCGAAATTCAGGTGGTTTCTTGTAATATTTTTCCCGTAGGATACGAAGGTCTACTCTCTTTTGCAGGAAAATGCGAAAAAATTAAGAAAATATTTGAAAACTTTCTGCGTCATTTCCAAGTAAAATATATTAAAAACCAACATTATTACCTTGAGATTATAGTGATTTTATCTAACTTGAAATTAAGCTAGATACTCTGGATCTTAATGTGTTTAACTTGTGGTTGTTACAGGCTAAATATTGTAAGTTATTATGCACTTTTTTAATTTTTCCGAATTTTCCTGGGGGTTTCCCGCACAGCCGTGTTAACCTTCTCTTTTCACTGAATAAGTACGAGAAACCACTAAAATCTCAAGTTATTAACGTTAATTCCCAATATATTTCATTTAGGAATGACGCAGACTAAATATGTTGAGTCATCGGACATTTTCTTGATTTTATACATTTTTCCGGCATTTTAACGCAAAACAGAGTAGACCATCGTATTCCAAAGGAAAAATACTATGAAAAACCACCTCAATCTTTAGTTATATACTCTGCATCTTAAAAGGTTAATTTTAACCTCTTGAGATGAAAGAGATCCATTTTAACACCGTAATATGTGCCCTGTTCAGATATACATTGCTTTCTGCCCTACTATGAACCATAAGGCCGCAAAAAAAATGTGAGAAAGGAGACTGGAGAACACATGACATAAATCGTTATTACACAATAAGTGTTGATACTACTAAAATACAAAAACACATTTTCTATGCGCAATGAATTGGACTTTTAGGATAAACAAAAACACTTACCAGAATTATACTGGTTTTGGTTTTTTTAATGCAACAATACCAAAATAGCCATTTTTGGCATATTTTGCTGTCTAGCTCCTAAACCAACGAATGTATTAAAATGAAACTAACGTAATTTTTCTTATATTAGGGTCGTACATACATGAAAAAAAAAATGAGCGAAAAAAATTAGGCTCACTTTTTTTTTTAAAAGGGGGTTTTCAAAATTTCAACATCCCGTATCATGGAAACCGCGCGGTATTCGATGAAAGTTTTTTCACAAATCATCATCCCTCCTTAGGGCATTAGTATGTGTAGTATTGTAGATTGGAAATAATAGCCCTTTGTCCTGTACAGAAGACCCCCAAATTCGGACAGCGCGACCTTTCCGGCCTCGTATAGCCAAAACCGTTTGTCCTACGGCAAATGTGTAATACATATATATTATGTAGAGGAGGGATGAATCTTCAAAAAGTGTAACTTGGTAAAGAGCCCTACGGGCAATAGGGAAACAGATATGGACACATAAGTAAAATTTCAAAGTTTCAACACCTAAAAATAGGGGACGCACATGGTGTAGCAGGGTGTAGTTTTCTGTGCTTGCTTATTATGTCCTCTTAAACAACTTCCTCAAAAAAAAGGCCGCAGTACGCAAAATTTTTTATTATGTCTAATTCGACTGAAGTAAGACGGGACTTTGTAAATTCTCAAGCATTTTCTTAACTCTTCCACATTTTCCCGCCATATTTTCGCAAAACCGAATACGTCATCGCATTCTACGGGAAAAATGCTATCAAAAACCGTGTTAATTTTCCGTTGTTCAGCTTTTCCTAATACTCTATGAATTTGAGATTTGCTTGGATCTTTTCCTCAACGATGTTATTGAGTCCAAAATAGCAATATTGCTATATCATCTTCATTGCGGGATTTTTAGACTTTCTTAGATTTTTTACATCTCCAATAATAAATTAAATTTTCGTATTAATTTTTTAAAACTGTGGATTAAAATTAACAGTAGGATACTTTCCTTGAAACAATTTAATAGCATGTCGATAGAATATGTCTCCTATAAATACCAAAACATTTAACTAAATAAAATAGTAGCGGCAAAGTAAGCATTATTCGAATATAAATTAACACATTAATTACGACAAGGACATTGACACTTCAAAAACTACAGAGTTATTTTCATTTTATTATTCCTTACTTATAGGAAGATAAAGAGACTGAGGCATCGAAAAGAAATCGATTTAAACAAGAAATAATTTAAATTATAAGCAACTTTTTCAAACGTAATTTTCATTAAACATAAAAAATAAAGTTAGTTTACTCATATTTTCGGAATATTCGAGCGCCCAGTATGAAAAATTAATTTACACTTTATAATGTTAAAATTTTAGAATTTAATAAATTCCAAAAAGTCTGCACAGTATATAGTAAATTAACAAAAATTATCTCGTATAAATATAAACTAAAAGTACCTATTTTCAAAACTGGAATTAAATTAAATGTTATTTCAAATGAAAAGTAAGGTAAGGATTTTTTTAATTCGAGGATATAACAGCCCCACGAAAAAGTGGTCTGTCCGGTGGATCAGACCAGTGTATCGTTATATATTTGGACCTGTTGAAACCGAATCCGAAGTCAGAATTGTAAGATTGGTTCATTTTTCACCCCTAACCCCAAAAAATCACTCCCAAAACAAAAAAAGTGGTCTGTCCGGCGGACCATACCAGTGTATCCTTATGTATTTTAACCTGCTGAATCCGAATCCCAAGTCAGAATTGTGAAGTTGGTAACCTAACCCCGAAAAACACCCCCGAATCCGAAGTCAGAATTGTCAAGTTGGTTCGTTTTTCTAACCCTAGAAAAACACCCCACCCGCCCCCCTCTCCCACAATGGTCTGTCTGACGGACCATGCCGGTGTATTCTTGTGTATTTGGACCCACTGAAACAGAATCTGATAATTCTGACTTCGGATTCGGTTTCAGCAGGTCCAAATACATAAGGATACACTGGCCTGGTCCGCCGGACAGACCATTTTTTTGGGGGTGTTTTTTGGAGATAGAGGTGAAAAGGTGAAAAACGAGCCAATCTGACAATTCTGACTACGGATTCGGTTTCAGCGGGTCCAAATACATAACTGGTGTGGTCCGCCGGACAGACCAATTTTGTTTTGTGGGGCTGTGAAATAAGTGTGTAATATAAATTATAAGTTTCCCTCTGTGTTTCTTTTTCATTTCTTTTGTATTGACAAGAGGTGCCTTGGCAATTTTGCAGTGTTATGCAAGACATCCCAAGTTTTTTACAAATAATTTTTCACATTTAATTTTGCATTTGCAAAAAATATTAGTTGCAAAATATGAGATGAAACAATGATTTCTCATGTTAATTGGAGCAAGTCTTTCTTGGCGTAAAGTCCATTCTTATTTTGTGACTGACAATTCAATTCCCATTAATTGAATCTGCAAGAAGAATTAATCGAAATTGTAAACTGAAAAATTGTCAATATCTTATTTGGATTAATATTTTACCTTATTATATAGGGGGTTACTGGTAACTTGACGTATTCATGCCAAGGGTTATTAAGGGCCCTAATCTGTAATCATTTCAACTCACATATTTTATATGCAAAGGTTTTTAGTTTCGACGTATTTCAATTTTTCATTTTATATTGAAAAACCCCAAATTTGTATATTTAAAGTTAAATTTAAAAATTACCATTAATTCAATAGCGCAGATTTTAATTTTCGTACATAGAATTCTTCAACAATGCATTACTAACAGTAAAATGTCAAAAAATACCCAATGGTCCAAAGATGCAACAAAAAATAATAAAAAACAAATTCGATTTTTTAATTTCTGTTTTAGATTTTTTGTTGCATCTTTGGACCGTTAGATATTTTTTGACATTTTACTGTTAGTAATACATTGTTAAAGAGTTATCTAAGTACAAAATTTATAATCAGTGCCATTGAACTAGTGGTAAAGGACCCCGCACAAAAGTATAGGTCAAAATTTTTGAAATTTTCGGTAAAAGTTCTCCTGGTTATTCTGAACAAAAGTTCTCATTTGTACAATGCTCAAAATTCAATAGTTCTGCCGACAGTGGCCTTTGAAAGCAAAATATAAAGCTCTTATACAGTCCCTTGAGGTAAAGCTTTGACCCTATTTCTGCGACTGGACCGCAAGATATCTACTCCCCCATTTTCGAGGGCGGGGAACACGATTATGTCAATATTTCCGACCTACCTTTCATTCACTACCCTTAAACCGGAAAAACCACCTTCTTTCTTCCGAGGTTTGTCGGATCGGGTTTTTTTGTCAACTCGAATAAAATAAGTAAATATTGGCCACGGGTGACCTAACCCACCCCGGGTGTTGAAACTACCTACACCCCCAATAACGAAATGACACGAAAACAACGAAAATCAGATGGAAAACGGTATATTCCTGTTTTTGAAGGCGGAGATCACAATGGTGATGATATTTCCCGATCTACCCTTCACTCACTACCCCTAAACCGAATACACACGCCTTTTAACGATTTTCGGATGCTAGGTTTGCGAGGCTTATCGTATCGGTTTTTTTTGTGTCAATTCAAATAAAACAAGTAAAAATTGACCACAGGTGACCTAACCCACCACCGGGGGTTGAAACTACTCCCACCCCAAATAACGAAAATGTGAGCTGTGAGTTGAAAATTGATTTATTGCAAATTAGGTCCTTTAACACCCCTTGACAGGAATACGTTGAGTTACCACTTATCCTGTACGTATGCGTCTCTACTTAGTGGTTAGATACCTAATTCAAATGTTTATTTGGCAACCTTTTTGGTGAAGAACTGGTATATATTTTATAGTAATTCCTCACCATCAGGGACCTTAACCGAAACCAAAAACCGGAATGAGAATTTCGGCAAATCGAATTCAAACTCCAAATGGAAATTTTGGCTCTTAGTACGAAAATCGAGATCGAAATTAAACTACAAAGTACAAAACAATACGTTGAAGTATGATGATTTGCATAAATTAATTATTTTAACGCTTTTAAAATTTAACAGACCAGTTCCCAGGTGTTGTTTGTCTCTTGCTTGTTTTCTTTTTAATTATGTACCCAACAGAGCATTTCAATTTCAATATTTAATCTTTTGCAACTGCAATCATCCAATAAAAACTTTATAGTATTTATTATAGTATTTAATTATTTAATTAATACCGAGTTGTTTTATAACTACCTAGTTCAATGCATTTTTTATGTCAATTATTACTTCAGTCGCTTTTCTCTTTAAATTACTGTTTATTTATAATAGGAGAGCCTATGATTCAAAGTCTCCCATTATAATCCAGAATCACATTTGACGTGTCAAGTTTTAATTCGACCCTGTCTAAACCCGAAGTGAGCCCAGTAGGCGGAAAATTCAACCAAGGCCGGAAAATAGGTCCGTCAAAAAACTATCATTACTGCGTCGTTCCAGAAAGATTAAAATGCCATTCTAAAGAGCTCGGTTTCTGCCACCGAAAACATGTTAGTATGGCGCCCCCTCCTCCCGCCACTGCCCCACGCGCCCCCGCTTATGAAGTGATTTTGCGAAGACTAACCCCCGCCATGACCCAGGAAGTCGGAATTTACGCCAAATAAAAGTTTTCGACTTCAATTTGACATCCACGCGTGGTGGAATTTAAAGGGGGGAAGGGGGAGTACAATCAAAAAATTTGTATATATTCCGATTGTCTTTTTCATAAAATCGCCAATATCTCATAAAATATGCGTTTTGAAGTAAAACATCAAATAGGTAAAAAGAAAAATCGAGAAAATTCCTGTCGAAATTTTCTAGTCCTATACTCATATTTTCCAACGGTATGCTCAGGAAAACGTATTAACCAATTTTTCCACGTATAAAAGTTTAAGTTTGAAAATTATTATTTTCATTCGGTTTTCCCGGAAAATAGGAAAAATTAATAAAATACGAATATTATTATCATCAACAAAGGATTAATTTTGATACATCGCACATAGGGGTATTTAAACGATTTACGCGGTCATAAGTCAATTTTTCAAAATGGAATAGCGTAAAAAGCAAACGGCTAGTTGGGATAGGAGACTAGTCCGAGAATAATACCCGACCTCTTCCACTTCTCTGCCGTGCACTCCGCCTATACAGGGTAAGTCGGATTGCGATCGTCTTGGTTGGTGTATGTGTCTGTTTTCGGCGTTTGTGTGAATTCATAAATTTTAACAGTGAATATTTTTAATTCTACTTTTATCTCGGAAGTGATAGTGATGGGTTTTGATATGGCAGGTAAAAATGCACTGACTATAATATAATTTCGATTATTTTTATAATTTTAAGGTTAGGTTTTAGTATTTGTTATACTTCCAAGTTAGATCCAGCTGTACTCTTTAATACAGTCGAAAGTTTGAAGTCTTTAGCAGTGACTAATCAAAAAATTAGCCGCGGAAAAGCGCGGATAAGTGCTATTAGGGTACTTTTTATTAGGGTAGATTCATTAAAAAAAAATTTTATATAAAGTCTTATGCATTTTAAAAGAATGTATTTTTGTTTTAGGTTCACAAGGTCCCTCGGGAGTAAGATGTGTGACCCGAAAACACTTGTTCGAACGTGAATATGAAAATATTTTGTCTGACGAATATTAGCATTTTTTTTGTTACTTTTTTACATTAAATACGCCTGAACCAAACACTAAGAGCTTTGTTTTATTCAGTAATATTGTTTAGAACAGATAAAGACCAAGAAATATTTTTGGCCGCGTAGATCATTCAAATACCCGTATGTGCATCGTTTAGAGAATATAGTTTTTGACCTAGAAACATAATAGATTTTTTATGAGTTTTCTGTAACGAGCGGACTTGAATGAAAATCTGAATTAAACCAAAGAAGACGTATTTTCCAAAACATATCCGTTCTAAAAAGAACTAAATTCAATGTTATATCATACACTATCTTCAATTTATCATTACATCGTTTATGTTAGGTCTTTATGTTCTGGGTTTTCACTTATTTTTTCTGGAAAATGGAAAAACATATACGTATACAAATTTCTGAAATTGTCATGAATTTTATTTAAGAAGAGTACGTTTGATATATTTGAATTTGATTTATTATAAATTTTAATTTATTATATACATTACAAAATAATATCATAATAATATCAAATCAATGTAAAAAATTGAATTTCAAGTATCAATACAAATTGAATGGAAAATATGAGTGTAGGACTAGAAAATTTCGATAGGACTTTTCTCGATTTTTCTTTTTACCTATTTGCTGTTTTACTTCAAAACGCATATTTTATGAGATATTGGCGATTTTATGAAAAAAAAATCGGAATATATAAAATTTTTGGACAGTACCCCCTTCCCCCACTAAATTGGGGATGAAAAGAGTAGTTTCGAGGGAGGCAAAATCCTTCTTTATACATATTCGTTCCCATCGCTGTAGACAAATTTTTTCGGTTTTATCAGATATTAACTTTTATTAAAATTTAAGGGGGGGTAGAAGAAAGGGATGAATAACCGTTGAATTATCATGTCTTCAAAAACATATAATCACAAACTAATCTACAGGATGAATGTTTTTTTATTAAAATCAATCAGTTTGCAGTGAAGATTCTCGTTTTCACCCCTTGTAGGGGTGGTTTCAGCGCTTTTTGAGGGTTAAGTGGAAGAGCAGAAGGTTACATTTAACTATTTCTTAACTTCGCCATTTGTAAAAGACATTTATTATTGTTATTATTATTATTATTAAGTACCGTAGAATAATCAAGAGGAGATGTGAGAGACGTTACGGTGAATAGACGCCTATTAGATAACGTTCCTTTTAAATCGGAAGAAAAACCGGTAATAAGCTGGCCCAAATAGGTCAAAACATTCGTTGTGAAGTGAAAAATTTTGCATGCGGTGGTAGTGTCCGAATAGCAACAATTAAGTGATAAGTGCTAATATTTAATTAATACGAGTGATTAAATCTTTCAGTGCAGCATAAAAAAGTGCAAACAGTCGACAAATATCGAGTAGGTACCCGACCCGAAGGAAGGAAAGACTATAAATCAATCAAGATAAGTCCACTTTACCCTTAAAATATTTATGTCTTAAGTACTCGCAGACAACTTAAAGAATTTCATAAACAGACCAGAAATGCAATAAATTAGAAATAAGTTAATAAACAATTCTCTTCCAGCAAATACTACCAGGGGCGTACCATTAGAGTTACAGTACACCGCGCCAAATTAAATCAATTCAAAAATAATAAAAACTTGGATAAAATTGTTGCCTCTTATTAGCTTGGTTTCAGTGCCATTAAAATTTAAAAAATCTCATGCATGCTATAAGAACATACTGACTGTCTACACTTCACATCTGGTACAGATCTGGTAAGGTTAAGGAATTTTATTAAAAACGTTTAGGTCCGTAAGAATACGCAAAAAGTAAGCAAGAAATAATAACTCTGCAGAGAACACAAAAATAATGTATCCACTACAAAACGTAACAAGAAGACACATCAGCTACTGGTACAAAAATCGAGCACTAAGCCATCAGTTAGAAAGAGAAAACATAACAACCCCGGCACACGCCAACACTATGAAAAGACCAGTAGAGGAGTTGCATAGGTAACCAAACGAGAGAGCTCCATCGAAATAAGGACGGAAAATATAAACGAAAACATAGCCACGGCAATCATACAAAATGATCAAGATCATTGATCATTGATCAATCAGACAGGACAGCAGGGAGGGTATTCATGCAACTGACTCAAAAAACCAGAAGAAACGAAAAAAGAAAAAATGGGGAAACCGCGTTACCCGTGGAAAACAACAACTAAGAGGATCATGAACAAACTGAGAAGCGACTAAACATACTGGAAAAGAAAGCGAGTGGAAAAAATTAACTCCACAAAGAAATCGCAGCGATATACCCTACCAGAACCAAAAACCGAGGCATCAGAAATCTCAGAAGGAGAAGAAGAAAATTTGTAGAAACAGAAACACAAAAAGAGGAGCATAAACATTAAATAACGAACACAATGCGACAATACATTGGACTTGTCATCTTGCTGTCGAGGCGACCAGACCTGCTTTATAATGCTCTGTCACCAATGGATACCCATAAAAATTTATAAAAGTTAAATAGTGACAACGTGTAAAAAATATAGTTAAAAAAAGTATAAGTGGATGTGTTTGTAAAATAATACATATCTCGGAACATTTTCAGTAGTTGATAAGAAATATTAGTTAGTGTTTAATTAGGTATACAAACCAAAACTTTACACAGTGCTTCCCCTCTAACGCAGTAAATAATGGTATATATAGTGCAGTGAAATCGTGCCAGGCGGCAAAGAGGAGAAAGAAATCAGTAATAACCGAAGAGAGGACTGTCTATATGGAGCACTAAGCCATTAGTTAGAAAAAGAAAACCGGCACACACTAACGCTATGAAAAATCAAGAAAAATGTCCATTATACTATTAGGAGACTTCAATGCACATATACTTTACACATGGTCTAACGAAAATGGAAACGCGCACCTAGCACACCTAGCACACATGACTTAATAATAAGAAATACATGAAGCAAAAGTCAAACCTGTATTGACGACACCTGGAGTAATGGAAGCTCAATCACACAAATAGACCATACCCTGGTAAGCAGAGAGACAAGGGCAAGGATCAAGACGGTTAAAGCAAAAAGGACAATAGAAGAAAGCGCTAACACTAAACAGCAGCAAACTAAAAATAGAGAGACCATGTTACACGTGGAAAACAACAATCGAGAGGATAAAAAAAACTAGGAAAGAAAAGCGAGGAAAAAACATGCGTCATGTGGCTCTCGCTGCTGACAACAAGCATGACCCAAATCCAACGCAGCATCGGAAACCGAGGAATCAGAAGACTGAGCAAAAGAAGATTCGAAGAAGCAGAAACACAAAAAGAGGAGCATAAACACTCCATATCAAGACACAGCACATATTTCACACGAAGATTCAGAAGAGGCAGATGCCCAGAACCAAAAACACAAAAAAGGGAGCTTAAACGCTCCCTCACGACACAATGCGGTAACGCATCTCATAAATACCTACACCTCCCATCCCATATTCCTTTACCATGCGCCATGTGGCTCTCGCTGCGGGCAACAAGCATGACCTTAGTCCAACCCAGCGTGGACGTAGCAGGCCCAGCTGTATAACCCTGGGAGTGGCAGCAATGCCTACCGCACGCTGGTAAATCAATCAATCAATCAAGTACCGTTGAATAATCAAGAATAAAATGACACTAAAGATTTCTGCTCAAAAAAATGGTCGAAATTGCAATAGACGGCAATATAGTTAACGTCACTACGATTCACCCCCAATGGGGTAGTTTTGGGGGGTTGATTTTAATAAAAATTCTCGCTGATGATAATATAATATTTTATAGAGTGTTTGGAGTAAGTAAAAATTTAGGCGATAGTTTTTAGCTTGAATTCCTTGTTTGACGACATTTACAGTGTAAACCTGTATTTTATGCTCATAATTGCCCCAATAACTCTTCCTGCCCTCTTTCAAAATTTCCGCCAATTGTATTTCTTTCATTTTTTGGACAATTGAAAACATTTGCCACGAACTTTGGCCGGTTTGATTACAATGCGATTCGGGTTTTTTTCCTGACTGCGCGCACCGCAACGCTCAATGAGAAAACTCTCGCCGACTGTATCAATGCAATCCTTTCACCTACAACTGCAGTCAAACCGAAGAACCTAGTGGTTTGATTACGATGAAATGCGTTCCATTTTTTCACAGGCCCGCAATATAAATTGCCGGCCCTTAAGGCCCATATTCACAACAGACAAGTTTGCTTGTTTGGACGAATACTATCATCAAACCACTTCGGTTAGTGGTTTGATAAATTTTTCACTTTTCGACACTAGCTCCTAGAATATTATATATACTATGTAGACTTTATCTACTTACCAAGATCTTTCAATATATTAAATTCCAAACTTCTGACAGTAACCTTAAGTATTATATTATATCAATCGATTGCAAATTTTATATGCTAAAAATAGTTTACTCACATTTTTCGTAGCAATTAGGGTTTATAAAAAAAATCTGAAAGGTGCATTTTTGAGGGTAGTTTTGGGATAATTCGCACCACCGAAAAATCGGCAGGGTTTCACAGAACGTAAAATACACCAGTGATAAGCGATCCTGTAATTTGCAGCTTGCTGTTATTTTTTCCGGTTTAAACCTTTCTTGACTGAGCTATAGGTAATTAACGGCGAAATTTGTAATAAATGTTGGAAGGGAAACTATTAGGGGTTAGTTATTATGGATACAATAAGGTGATGGAGAGGAAATAATTCTTAGAAACACTTGAACACGACACTTGCATATTATACTCGACATGCGTTTTGCCAACCAAGTTACTTGCCATTCATCTGGAAATGTTTAAGGCTCTAAAAATTGAAACAGTACTAATCATCTGATTTTTGATACATTTTTCGATGCAAAAAGTCACTCTCATTCGATTTATTTAATCTTTAAACTATTTTCCTTGAATTCTCATTGGTAGAAAAAAAATTAAAAAACCTCAACTCTGCCCCTAACTACGTTTATCTAAAGAAAACAGTAAATAGGATGTTCAAAAGGTTCAGAAGAAAATTTAAAAAATTGTGGAATATATAGTGAAGGATAGAAACATAATGAATAATACATACCACTCCATTGCATAAGCTAACAGCTGTCTGTTGACCCCTGAAATAGCAATTTTTATCCTCATCGTGAAGAACAAGGGGATAAGATCCATTGGCGAAGGTTTCTAATATAACAACATTATTTGCTAGGAGATTTGGACTTTGTTCTAATTCTAAAGTAAAATTTTGGCCTAATTCCGGTGCTTTTATTTGCAGTCGATGCACCGATAATTTTTCTAAATCATTTTCTTCAACTGAATTTACGTCGTCCGCTGGGGTATAATTTGGATATGTAATTGTGAAGTTTCCAACTGAAACAAAGAGATATAGAGATTATTAAAAGAGTATTATTATGGTGTAATAAAATAAGTAAAAACACATTTTTGAAAATATTTAAACTGTAACCAAAAAAATTATTTTGAGACATACATGATTACAAATAGAAACGTACCATCAGGGGTTCAATTCTCGAAATTACTCCAATGAGAAATTGGTATTTTGTCTTATTTTATTTCATTACGTTTCCTATTTATTTCTCATACCTTTTTGTTACTAAGTCTACTCCTTCAAGTCGAGAATTGAGCCGCAGCTGCATCACATAACGCAACAGGTTGTCAGGGAACAAAGGTAGTCACGATATCCTGGAAATGCATTGAGATGTGATGTCTACCATGACCAATTACGAGCTGCCTTGTAATACCCTTTTTCGTGGAAGAGGTGAATGGGATGAGGATAAGATGAATTTACAAAGGGCAGATGCTGTTGGTTCACAGATAGCTTCAAAACTCCTGAAGGAACTACAGTCGAAGTATACCGTTGCAACCCAAAGGTAAGAATAACTTCGAGCCTGGGTAATCGTGCGACTGTCCTTCAGGCTGAAATGTATGCCACTGAATTGTATGTACGGAGGCTGGAACAGACGCAGATCAATAGAAATCTTCCCAGAGGGTCAAGCAGCTCTTAAAGTTTTTGGATTGCATCGCTGTAATTCTTAATCGATTTGGAACTACCAGAAGGCTCTAACCCGATTGGGCAACGAAATAGCCGACTCTTTAACCAGGGAAGGTGCGGTATCGAAAACTATCAGACCAGAACTAGTACTTGCTTGAGGACGTACACGGTTTCCACCCAATAAGATTATCTGTTTCATCAAAAAGCTGAAATTATTGGATGAAATATAATCGGGAGTGAACCAGAATCCGCCAAATGGTTGCAGTGGAGAGCCAGATTATAATCCCACTCATATATCAACTTCACCTAGTATATTATATACACTTTTGATGAGAGCCTCACTCTTTAAATTGTATTTTCATATCTTAGTGCAGTTTAAAAAAAAGGCGTTTCAATTTTTTTTTCACTTTATTCTTGTTCAAGATATTTAATTCAAACTCGGAACAACCATCAAAAACCCTGGATAATGAGTCTAGCGTTTTCATGAAATGCTCGATTTGTCCATTTTGCACTCGTGGGTGGACGAGTTTGTAATATATCGCAAATCTGATATTAAAATCGAATTGATTCGGAATGTTGACCTACTTTCATAAAAAAAATTAATTTTTCACAAATCAGTTACCATAGTATTGTATTGTTATGGTGATTGGATGTGTGCGAACAATTTGTAAGACGTTAAGTGCACGGGAAAACAAATAAGTGACCAAAAGAAAACAGAGAGAGTTAGTTAAATAAAAATGTGTAACAAGACGCAGCTCCATTTTAAAATGCTTGTTTACAACTTTACAACTTTATGTGTCACTCTTAAAATGTACAATTAAATAAAATAGTTCCTTTAAAATTGCAAACCTAAGCTACAGAGAGCAAACATTATTTTTTTTATAAATAATTTTTGTGCATATAATGATGATATATTATTAGATACCTATATTAAAATATTAATTTATTAAATTAATATTACCTATTGATGTATTTTTTTACGTATTTATTGAAACGAATGCCTAAAAGTCAATAACAACTGTTTAATTAATTAATTCCTCGGATATCACGTCCGTCATATCAGAGACGGACTCCTTACTTAATGCGATATTATATAAACGTAAAAAACCTGTAAATAAATTGCATCTTTCTATCTACTATATGTGTTCCCATAACTTTTGTTATATGATATGTTTAATACCAGTACTTGTATAACTAAATTTTTTATTATTACAATGTTTTTAAAGAGGTCTACAGACGATCCAACTTGCTGAAACCAACCCTGCCGATACGCTTTGAAAATTGCTGGAATTCCAGCAGACCAGCTCACTTTTACGAATGAGTTCAAAGCATGCCGACAATGTTGGCTCCAGTAAGTTGGATCGTCTGTAGACCCTTTAAATAAACTGTGAATATACATTATTTTTCAGAACGTCTACAAAGAATTACTCGACCATGTTTTTCCTTTCTAATCCTTTTTTGCCGCCTAGTTCTTTTGGTGCTGGACTGATCATGACTTGAATGTGCACTAATTTAATCACTTCAGTCGTAGGTAAATATCAGATCTCGATCAGCACCATCACTTGCGACATTACAAAATTGTCTACCGGAATTTTCAAGATTGGTGTTAGACGGCAGTGTGTTACGTTATTCATTTTGTAATCGGACACTTGCAAATTGGAATTTGTAAAACATTATTCTCGCGGGTGTCCCGTCAATTGGACGCGGTAAAATAGGACGTGTTACATTGGATGCGTTTATTAAAAATAATCATATTGCATAGCCTTGTCATGATTACAAACAGTGGTTGCTGATTATGCGAACAGACAAGAGCGGATCTAGAAATTTCAATATTTTTTGGTCTGTGGCGCATGGGACCCATACGAAATATGGGAAATAACATCTAGAGAAGCACTCCTCTAACGACCCCTAAAAAATTTTGAAGAAGCAGTTTGCGAAAAATTTTTTCAAAATTCGAGTGCCCCCCCCCCCCCGAGCCAAGGGACTCCCGTTTAAAATTATTCTTTTTTGTCATATACATTTTACTTTTCATAACGAATTGAAATTTTGTAAATTGTTAAATTGTAAATTACAAAATTTCAGTTCATTGTATTTCAGTTAATAATGAAAATATTTTCATAAACTCCAAAACCTATTGTTAGATTTTGATAAAAAGTAAAATGTATATGACAAAAAAGAATAATTTTAAACGGGAGTCCCTTGGCTCGGGGGGGCACTCGAATTTTGAAAAATTTTTTCGCAAACTGCTTTTTCAAAATTTCTTAGGGGTCGTTAGAGGAGTGCTTCTCTAGATGTTATTTCCCATGTTTCGTATGGGTCCCATGCGCCACAGACGAGAAAAAAATTATTGAAATTTCTAGATCCGCCCTTGCGAACAGAAGCATTTGGGACTACTTGCGAGGAATTGTCCAACTGCAAGTGTAAATAAATTATATTTTATAATTTTTATATTTTGATGATTATTTTCTTATGTTAACCATATTTTTAGTGTAACCTATTTTTCATGGTGAGTCTGTTTCTATGTTGTATTTGTAATTATTATTATTATTATTTAGGTTGGGTTAGGTTAGGTTAAAGTGTGTATACAAGATTTTTTTTAAAACACGTCCAATGTTACACGTCCTGTTTTACCGCGTCCAATTTGCCGCGCCCAATTGTCGCGCGTCCAATTGACGTAGATCCGTTCTCACGATAATCATAAAACCAGATGAGTATAGTGCTTCGGAAAGACAAAATAAATTTAATAGTGAATTACTTAATGTTATGTCTGATTCGATATAATATGCCATGGACACAACAGGCCCGTTCAGCATTTTTTAAAATTATTTTAGAAATCGAAAGTAGAACACTTTTTAAGGCAATTTCCAAATGTTTAGATTTTTATTCAGCCGTTTAAGCCCCCAAAGTTGGACCGCGCGAAAAAGGGGGGAGCTTCGCGTGACGTCACTTTGCAGATGTTGATAAGGTGACAGTCGAGATTTAATAAGCGTGTGGCGAGTATTATTGTGTTTCTGTCGGAAGTTTGCGCAGTTTCCAAATCCGAACGCGTCAAAAGCAACTGCGCCGTAGTGTTTATCCAAAATGACGTCACGACTCAGCAAAGCGCTTTATACTGAAACCCAATCTTTATCATTGAATATCTAAGGACTGGATATACTTGTGAAGCTGAAATTTTCACATCTTATCTAGATGATCGAATTCTATTGAATATCATAAAAAAATAACGAAAAAAAAAAATCATTAACAAGCCCATTGGACAACCCTATTTTTAAAGAGTTTATTTAAAAGTGTGTGAGCGGTGAATTTGGTGACGTGAAGGTGCCCACAGAATCTACACTGCGAAAAATCTATTTACCCCGGGCTGATGCTACGGCAAAATCTAGTGTTTGGTATAATTTGCAAGACAAGTACTTATAGGTATGTGTCGATGAACCACGAACCACAAATGCCCCTGGTAAATTATCTTATTTAGGAAAACGCACCTTTAAAGATAAACCAATGCTTGAACTTTTTATATTTAACCTGTCGTACCAGAGTCTGTTTTTTACATATGTCGGCCGTGATATCCGAGGTATTAGTGGAAGACCAGACCCTCTGAATTCGACACCCTCTATACAACTCGCGAACACCCACCTAAAAAATAGGTAATCTGATGTAAAATAACCTGCTAAACTTGATTTTTGAATTCGCCCATTGATTTGAGATTGCCAAAATGACCAAATTGGCAATTTTCTAAAAAAAATTAAAGTTATGTGTTAGTTTTTGTTTTTCATATAACACGTCATATATTTTTTATTTTACTTCAGAATTTTTTAGTTTTTTTACATAATATTCTCTAACTATTCTTTGATATGTTGAAAGTAAAAAACTTTACCTAAAAAATAATTAGTTGGCAAAAAAAATAACTTTTCTTTGACGCAAAATCTTTAAAATTTGCAGAGTAAAATGTCCGATCGAGGTATCTTTTTAATTTTTAAAGTTAGGTGCCTACTATAACAGAAGAAAATGTTCCGAATGAACTAAATAAAATCTTTTATAAGAAGTTTTTTTTTGAAATTTTGCTCCCTTATCAAAATATTCATTGATTGTTTCAGCGTCCGAACGAATGGGCGCTACTATGAATCGGCCGCAATCGCATCTAGAGCTAAACGCACACGTGCTGGATGATTATTATTTTCCCGTGTCCATTTATGTTAAGTTGAAAGTGCTTTTTGTCTCAGTCCTTATATTTAGTGCGTTATAAACACGTAGTTTGGCATAATAAATTATAATTACTCGGATAGGAAATCAAAGGAAACAAGCTAAAAACGTACTCTTCGCCTGTTCACTGGATTTTTATATAATTGAAGACATAAGTGGATAAAGGTGTTATGTCACACTTTTAAAGTTTTGAGTAAATTAAACAAAACGGTTTTGAGTTGTAACTTATTTATTTTGTCTTCGATTCAAATGAATAATACCTCATAAAATAGATAATTTTGGGTTATGTCCTTTTGTTTACACTAATATTAAAGAACAATATCAAGCTGTTATAAAACTAGATTTTTCTGTCCAAAACTGTGTACATCCACTAAAATTACTGGTTGTATGTATGACATGGCGCCTTTATAATTAAAAAGTTTCTATAAAATATTACAAATTTAGAATTCACCGTTTATTGGGTGTTAAATCTATATCAGGGGTGTTCAAAAATTGCATAAAGTAATTTTTTTTAAAAATGCGACACCTTTATCCACTTAGGTCTTCAATTGTTATACATTCAATAGGATACTTTTCGCAGTTTTTTGTAAATAACGTTACTTTTAGACATTTTTAATTTTATAGTACGATCTTAGTTGGTAAAAGACTTGGTAAAAAAAACTATACCAAACCCCATTTGGGTTTCGATTCCGAGTCAAAAGAACTACACCACCAGCTTACACGTAAAAGAATGTAAATTTTTACATTATAAGACACGAGCTAAAATCATATTTTCACGGTTGTATATTACATTATGAAATGTATATTTGTAAAATATATAAATATTTAGGTTTTAAAATGAAATATCATTTCACCAGATTTCTATTCAATTACAAAAACATAAAAATTTTAAAAATTTTTTTTCGAATTTAAATCATTAAGTAATAACATTTTTATTTACCGATCGATTTTGTTCAAATAGGGTTCTTCCTCTAGCTAACACTAATTTACTGTCCAAATTTCAGTGCAATCGGAATTTTCTTTCTTCAGTTATCGTGCTTACAAGAAACGTGACGGACGGACAGACAGACGGACATTTTGAAAGTTGTTCAAAATTCGTTCACTAACACAATGGTATGAAAATTTTTTGTCTGCGAGCGATATTTACGGTTTTAGAAATGTACCGATCAAATGCAAAATCCGATGACATTTCTGTGGCTCTAAAACAATATTTAGAACAGAAAAATTTATTTTTATCACTAAATCCAGTTTACCATGCACAATGTAGAAGATCGTATACCCGAACTGCTTATAAAAGAAAATCAGAAATTGTAAATCCTAGTACAGAGAATACAAGTAAAAAGGGCATTTCTGCAATGTGCTATTTACAAGACAGCCTACCAAATTAAGCCCAGAATGCCAAATGTTTTAGATTTTGGATGGTACCTAAAGGAGAAAATCTTATTTCCAAAAATGATTTCAAAAAGCCCAAAACCCAATTCTATTGAGTTAATTCCATTTTGTAAATGTAAATTATATAACGGTACTATACAAGCTGCAAGTGTAGCAAAGCAAACGTGCAATGTAACATAAGTTGTTTATGCGAAGGAAAATGTAATCTTTAGTACCCACTTGCTGTTATAATTAATGAAAATATATCTTTTAATAATGTGTATGTTTCGAGATTATCTACATAATTTTATAACATTTAATTGCAAATAGAAACTAAATAATTCGTAGACGTAGACTCACTTGATCGCTTAAACGACACCACAGATGGGCGACGTTAACAGAAGTTATGCTTTAAATTAATGCGGACGAGTTGCGCGGCCGCATTCAATAGCATCATCTCGTTACATGAGCCGAATTTCAAAAAAGTCTCTTTATAAAAAAGTTTGTTTAAAGTATATGGAACATTTTTCTCGTTTATACTATAACTCTCTCTTTAAAAATAAAAAAGTTACCTCGATCGGGTATTTTTCAATGCAAATTTTAAAAAACTGCGGCAATAGAGAGTAATTATATTTTTTTAGGCACTATATTATTAGTTACACTATATTCTTTGCCGTCAGCCTGTCCAAGAATATTGGAGGGATAATGTGTAAAATATTGGTCTAAATCGGAATTAAAATAAAAAAGATATGATGTGTTATGTGAAAAACAAAAATTAACACATAATTTTAAAATTTTTCAAAAAATTTGTGAATTGACCGATTTGGCAATCTCAAATTAACGGGCGAACTCAAAAATCAAATCCAGAAGATCATTTTACATAATATCATCTGTTTTTTAGGTGGGTGTTCGCGAGTTGTATAGACTACTTTTAAAATGCTTCCTACAGATTGGCTGCTCTCCGACTATATATTAATTATCATAAAGCATACTTAAAAAATGGTATTACTAGGTAATAAATAATGATTTAGGTTTCATGTAAGTAACACAGGCACACAAAATAAAAAAGTGGTCTGTTTCTGGAACGCCATTGGGTGACCCCCATGTATTTCGACGTGCTGAACACGAATCAGGTGTCCATTTACCTCCGTCACTATTTTTTTTTATAAATCGCGGAAATAACCTAAAAAAAAACCTCATAATTAGGTTATTTTCGCAATTTACTAAAAATTGGTGGGTGATGGAGCTAAACGGACACCTGATTCATATTCAGCATGTCGAAATACATAGGGGTTACCAAATGGGGTCCCAAAAAGAGCACATTTTTACTTTATTTGTGGGTATGTGTATTATATTTGCATACACGGTTTTCTAGAAAATGACGGAGGATCCGGTGATATTCATATTACACAGGCATACAAGCAAAAAAATGATCTGTTTCTGGAACTCCATTGGGCAAACCCGAATAACTTTTTCATGAAAAAACTCTTCCTTTTTATAATGTAAGATCTTTGACTAATAACTTCGCTGATTTTAAGACATTTGTTTTACAGGAGAATTATGATTTAATAGGAGTAAGTGAGTTAACCGAGCAAGTCGATAATGATGTCATTCATATTAATGGATATACTTTCTTTAGAAAAGATAGAGGTGCATGAGGTGAGGGAGTTGGGATTTACGTGAAATCGTCCATTGATGTTGAATGGGTCTTTCCCACGTTTTTTTTTATTGAATATTTGAAAAGTTCTCTTTAAAAAAACTCACCCGTATTTTTTCTTTTTTACGAAATTTCCTTCTTTTCTACAGAAAAAATTGTTATGTTATATGAATTTAAAATTGGCGGCAATATTTCTGCACTAATGACGAAATGGGGGGAATGACCAATCAGTATACTCTAGCACCCTTGGTAGAGGTTACATATGAGCAGATTGTACGTATAAGTGTCTGTCTCTTTCTATCTTTACCGAATTGACAGACATGAACTAAGTTTTTCTGATTCGGTCGAGCAACTTTGGGTGAAAGTATATATAAATAAACTGTCATATATTTTTTGGGGTGCTCTGTAGACCTCCTAGTAAGAACATTACCAATTTTTTGGACAATCTTGAAGATAACTTGTCAAAGTTCATTTTGCTAAGTAACAAATTAATATGTGGGAGTGACATTAATATTGATCTCATGGATAGTGAATGCTCAAGCTCAACTAATTTTCATAACACTATACAGTTATTTGGCATGCAACAAATTATTACATCCCCCACCAGGATAACTAAAAATAGTGTTACACTCTTGGATATTATACTTATATCTGATGAGATCAAATTCTTCTCCAGTGGTGTGGCGGAAATTTTTTATGTATCTGATCACCTTTTAACCTTTTGTAAAATTAATCTTAATGTGGAAAAAGAGCCAGGTGTTAATTTAGAATTTAGAAACTTAAAAAATATTGATGATATAAATGGTAAAGTGGGATTCTTTAATACCTTGATTCTGAACATTGTTGATACATTAGCTCCAATTCAAGAAATTTAAAAAAAATAGATACAGAGACCTCCATGGCTCACTGATAATATTAAATTGGTGATGAAGCTTCGTGACAAAGCACTAGCTAAGTTCAAACGACAAAAAATCCACATCACTGGGAATATTATAAAGGTCTAAAAAATATTACAATTAATGCTGTCAGAAGTGAAAAAAAGGGTATATGGAGTACTGTATTCAAAATCATGCTAACAATAATAAAGTAATTTGGCAAAACTTAAAAGAACTAAACATACATGCTAAATCCCCGTCAGTCACTATACCTGACAACTTTAGCAATCCCAATTTAATTAATGACCATTTTTTGTTGCCATCTTCTAATATGGCGGAACCTAATGCTAATTTGGTACATACTTACAATAGTAATTTTAAAGAAAATATTAACTCTCTCTTCTCATTTACAGCTGTAGATGATATTGTTTTGTATAAATATTTGAAGACCTAAGTGGATAAAGGTGTTATGTCGCATTTTTAAAAAAAATCACTTTATGCAATTTTTGAACACCCCTGATATAGATTTAACACCCAATAAACGGTGAATTCTAAATTTGTAATATTTTATAGAAACTGTTTAATTATAAAGGCGCCATGTCATACATACAACCAGTTATTTTAGTGGATGTACACAGTTTTGGACAGAAAAATCTAGTTTCATAACAGCTTAATATTGTTCTTTAATATTAGTGTAAACAAAAGAACATAACCCAAAATTATCTATTTTATGAGGTATTATTTATTTGAATCGAAGACAAAATAAATAAGTTCCAACTCAAAACCGTTTTATTTAATTTACTCAAAACTTTAAAAGTATGACATAACACCTGTATCCACTTAGCTCTTCATTTGTTAGAAATTAAGTCGGCGGCCATCGGGGCCAACAAAATTAATATACATATGTTGCTTCTATGTTGTCCTTACATTTTACCATTTATGACACATATTATTAATAGCTGTATAATTAGCGGTGTTTTTCCTGATCCCTGGAAGCTTTCTAAAATACTCCCCTTACCAAAAAAAATCTATAACCAGTCAAGGGGAACTTCGCCCCATTTGAATTTTACCTATCTTGTCCAAGGTATTAGAAAAGATTATGAAATTTAAAATTTGTTTACATATAAATGAATATAAAATACTTCCCATGAGGCAATCTGGATTCAGGCCAGGTCACAGCTGTACCACTACTTTGCTAGATGTTACTGATGATATACTTAAGGACATTGATAATGGTATGTCGGTAGCTTTAAGTTTACTTGACTACTCTAAAGCTTTTCATACCATTAATCATACAATTTTATTATCAATTTTACACTATATAGGGTGCTCCACAAATGCCGTAAAACTTTTCAAAAGTTTCTTGACCTGTCGTAAACAATAACAACATCAAAGGGCACAATTGATACGAAATCTATGGGTTGTGGAGTGCCTCAGGGTTCTGTGCTTGGTCCTATTCTTTTTTCGTTGTATACATGTGATTTTATTAAATGTAGAAACCATGGCCGGACCTACTTATATGCTGATGATACGCAAATAAAATTCTCCTTTGACCATCGTAACTATATTCTAGTCAATGAACAGATTAATCAGGATCTTAAACGGCTTGTCACTGAATCTAGTGCTCATCAACTTCATATTAATCCGATAAAATCTAATGTACCTTCGTAATGTATCTTCGGAAAATTTCATCAATTTATTCAGGATCAGTTAAAAGTAAGCATCAATGGTAATGTTTTGCCATGTACACTCGTTGCTAGAAATCTAGGCCTTGAGCTGTGGTTTAAGAATCATGTTAATAAATGTTTGAAGAGAGCATACAGCAATCTTAAAATGCTTTATCCGAAACGTCATATTATTCCACGTTCCTCTAAAATATTATTAACGAATTTACTAGTTCTAAGTCATTTTAATTTTTGTGATGCAGTATATGGTCCTTGCCTAGACTTTGAAGATTCTAATAGAATACGAGTGCAAAAGTCGTGTTTAAGATGTATTCATGGTATTCGTAAATTTGATAGGATTTCACACAAGCTTAAAGATGACAACTGGCTAGATATGAAAGCTCGCCGGGAACTTCATGCTGCTACACTATACCATAGTATTATGCGGTTCAAAACTCCTCCATACCTTTCTCAGAACGTTACTTACAGAAGTGATATTCATAATGTCAATGTACGGTATCGAGGATTGATCTCACCTCCAACTCACCACACCGCCATGTTTAGAAGGTCCTTCACTTAGTCCATTTCTGCGCTCTACAATAATATTCCTGCAAATTTAAAATCCTCGTCTTTGTGTAACTTTAAAAGATCTTACAAAAAATTTGGTTTGATAGGTTATTCAACTAGTTATTTAAGTTTTTATTTCGTGTATACATTCTCCTATATGTTTATCTTCTTACTCTTTCTTATTATATATACCTTACTTATTGTTTTTCTTGATTAAAAATTAGGTTAAGTGTTCTAGTGTCAGGGGCTGGCACATTCCATCAGTTTTAACTGTTTGTCAGCTCTTTTTTGTAATTTATAACCTTATTCTCTTTATTTTTTATATTAGGTTGTGTAGTGTAGCTAAGTTCTTTGTTATAAGTTGCAAATAAATTTTTTATTATTATTTTTTTTTTCGCGTGCGCGATGCTGGACAGTTCTCCCGTGTCTCCGACATTCTCACGGGAAAAGCGCCAGCGAAGTATCCACAGCCACTCCCCGCATCCCGCAGGGTTAGTGACTGTAGATTCCAGATTCGTGTGCCCTAAGAAGACGGAGGGACCCCAGGATAACTGCCTTTTGTATTTGGCCTGCCAACCACTCGGCTGATATTTGGCAGGCTGGTATGGCCTTTAATTCTGAGAGCAGCGTAGGCCTCAAGACTCAAGAGTCCTCGGCCCCCCCGTTGGCGTGGGAGGTACACTCGAGGAACGGACGACCTAGGATGGATGTGAACTCCTGTGAACATGCATCATCTTGCGGGTATCCCTATCCAATTGGCGCAACTCGTCTAGCGTCCACTTAACTTCTCCGAAGGAGTAGAGCAGAATCGGAACGGCAAGCATATTAGTTGCAGGCACCTTGTTCTTCCCCGAAAGTTCAGAAGACCAAATCTTTCGAAGCCGGTATCTGTACTTGCCGCGGAGAGTATCCTTAACTTGTTTCACATCCTGGATGTGATTTTGTTCCACACCCAGGTACGTGTAGGTCTCTCCGGCATCCAGATGTCGTAGGATTCTTCCGTGTGCAAGCTGCGCATCTTCAAGGAATATCCCGCTTCGTCCTCTCTTGAAGTGGACGACTGCACACTTGTCCAGCCCGAATTCCATGCCAATGGCCCACGTATACTCTTGGACCACCCTTAGAGAGTTTTGAAGTTCGCACTCTCCGGAGGCATAAAGTTTTAGGTCATCCATATAAAATAGATGGGTGACCTTATGCCTCCGATTGCTGGGTGGACCACATTGGTATCCGCGGGTTTGGCGCAGCCTGACAGATAACGGCAGCAGTGAGATGCAAAATAGGAGAGGACTCAGGGAGTCACCCTGGAAGACTCCTCTCCTAAAAGTTACCAACTCTGTCGATACCCGCTGAGCACCAGATGTTATGGTGAAGCGGGTTCTCCAGAGTGGCATCAGTTGTTCAATGCATCTCACTAGTGGGGCAGGTACCACAAGGCATTGCAGCAAGTGTAATAGTAGTGCATGAGATGTTATATCAAATGCCTTGCGGTAATCGATCCACGCCATTGATAGATTACGCTTGTATTGCACAGAATCCGGTCTATCAATAGGTTCTATTTGCAGCCTGCCACACCTTTCTTTATTATTATTATTATTATGTATGTCGACATGCTGATTACGAATCAGGGTCCGTTTAGCTCCATCCCCACCAATTTTGTAAATCCCGAAGATAACCTAAATTACGCGTTTTTTTAGATTATTTTCGCTATTTACAAAAAAAATGGTGGGTGATGGAGTTAATCGAACCTCGATTCGTGTTCAGCACGTCGAAATACATAGAGGTCACCCAATGGAGTTCCAAGAACATACCACTTTTTGTGTCCTTGTGAAATTAAACATGATTACTCATTTTTAGATCAATTGGTAAAAGATTTAGAAACTTTTAATAATTTGAAAATATTGCTTCGATCGTAATGAAAATACTGTCGGGAGGGTTTTCGGAGTCGTTGATTGTGAAAATTAGAAATTCAAGGTGGCGGATTTAAAATGGTGGACTACTTTTAAAAAAGCAGTGTAAGGCAGTCTAAAGCAGTGGTTCCCAAATTTGTGTAAAGCGGGACCCCCTTTTGACAAGAATTTTGTTGACGCCTTTTCGTGTAAAATGTGTTTTGCCAGAATATTTTTTATTTGGTTAGTTTGGAACCTTCTCGTGACTCCCCCCCCCCCCCCCCACACTCTGGGAACCGACCCACACCCTGGGAACCACTGGTCTAAAGACATATGAAATTGTAGCATTTAATGTAATTTTGTATATTTCTTATTAACTACATATAACTATAACACAAACATAAATTGTTGTACAGGGTGGACCAAATTCGATGGGATTTGGGGTTTTCTCTAAACTGTGGCAGATGGACAAAACCAATATATCTATCTTGTTCAACTACCGAGCTACAGAGCGTTTTTGGAAAATTGGCATTTTCGAATGACCTCTATATATCAATTACCAAGTGTCGAATCGAAAATCGAGTAACGCATTCTTGAGGCACTTTTTTGAGTAGAATCCGTTGCTGATAAGAAGAAAACTATCCATGCCTCAGTTTTCGAGATATAGACATAACTTGTGTTTTTTTAAATTAAACACCCTGTAAATTATTTCATTATTCAATCATAACTTAAATTAGCTATCCGACATTATATCATTGGATTTATCTCTAGAAAAGGTGGTTAATCTTCGAAAAATTTAATATATTTGTAAGGAAGCCATGGAAAACTACTAACAACAACAAAACTTCTTGTAATATAAAATAATTTTGCCAAAAATAGGAAAAACTAAACTACAATAAATGTTCGAATTGTCTTCCATTGACATCTATGCATTTTTTACACGTTCTTACAGCATTTTTTGCATTTCAAATCATGGAGTTATTGTCCGAAACGCAGCTAACGTTTTGTTTTCCAATTCTTCTATGTTATTAGAATGTTCTCTATATATAATATTTTTTAAATAACCCCAAAGCCAAAAGTCGGCAAGGGTTATATCGGGAGATCTAGCTGGCCACAAAATAGGACCATTATTTAAAACTAAACAATATCTAAACTACTTTGTTGTTTATTAATGTCCAGGTTAGCTAAATTAATTGTTAGTTATCAATTTAGTTAATTTAGCTAACTAGACATTTATAAACTAGTCCTGAGTGATATAGATACCTATCCAATCCTCCCCAAATTGACCACTACTATAAGGAATTACATATTAAAATATTAATAAACTGCGTAAAGAACATCTAAAAAATGAAATTTGTCATTGATATAAAGTTTTACCAAAACACCAATTTATTCACTTTTTATTAGGTAATTATTGGTATTTTTGAATGACGATGTTTTGAACAATCATTACCTTCCTTATTCATTAAATATGTTTCCACTGATGCAAATAGTGAGTTATTTAAATAACTGATTTATCTCTGTATGACTTATTTTTATCGTACCAAGTAATGATATCGGAATAAATAGTTTGTAAAATCAGCAGTACCTCTCATCATGCATCTGCCACAAACATGGTAAACAAAGTTATAGTTTCGTTACTCTCGGTAAAAGCGATCTGGTAAAAAGTTTCCAAAGAAACTTTTCGATACACTTCATACCAGGAAAATTTTTAATATTGGCGGTATGGAATTATTGAAAAGAAGAATAACATGATCCATCTTATATTCAGGGCCTATAAATGGATTTTATTAAATAAAGCTTCTAAGTTTCTCTTTCAGATATTTTCATATATATATACCGGGTGTCAACGGAATCATTAGGCAGGCCATAGTTTCCAGAGTTAAAGTCTTAAATTTGGCAGAAGTAATATATAACAAAAACGTCAAATTTTTCATAATTTGACATTTCCATCACTCCTGATTTCCCCGGAAATGATTCCAACTTTGAAGTTTTAAATGGAACACCCTGTATATTTTTCCATTTTTGGATTCAGGAGACGATTTTAAGTATGACTGCGTAGTTTTAAAAAATATTTGAAATTACTTGATTTCTTTTGCATCTAGAGTACAGTGAATACACTCAAATCAATTAAAAGGACAAAAACAATAAGAGGAAATGTAAACGTGAGATTTTTCGAATTGGTTTAGTAGCTATGACAAAACAAAATTTCCTAAGTGACTAATTTGTGATTATATCAGCTTTTCAAATGGCAACCTCTTTTAGACACCTAGTAGTTAATTACTAATTTTCACGATAAATCCATTAATACCGTCAAATCGAAAATCGGTTTGATGTTAACCCAAATACACAAGTCCACCAACATTAATTTTGTCAACAAAACAACGCGGCAAATAAAAGAAGTATGCTGTGGAAACTAAAAGAAGTTTTCTTTTATCTCTTGAATATTTTGCCGGTGGTTTAGACCCACTGTTTCCCATTTGTTATCGAGCTCCTGAAACTTCCGTTCGCATTCGCTTTTACCATTCTCTTTGCGGCTTTTCGGATCAGTTTTATTTGTAGGCCGTTTACTTAAATTTAGCATCACATGGCTTTCTGACTTTGTAGAAGCATTAACAATTATTGGAGTAGAAGTGTTAAGAATTACTGGAGGAAAACATTTCTTCTGAATTGTTGGCCTTACTTGTACTGTTAGAATATGTTACGCTACTAAAGACGCATGTCTCCGTTTCAAAGGATTGTATTTTTTAGTTTCCTACTCTTTGTTTCGGTGTTTATCTTCTTTTGCAAAGAAACCCACAGAAAATAAGAAACAAGTCAAGAGTAAGGAGATCGTCTTAAGTAGCGTAGGTAACATATTCTAACAGTACAAGTAAGGCCAACAATTTACAAAAATTGTTTCCTCCAGTAATTCTTAACACTTCTACTCCAATAATTGTTAATGCTTCTACAAAGTCAGAAAGCCATGTAATGCTAGATTTAAGTAAATGGCTTACAAATAAAACTGATCCGAAAAGCCGCAAAGAGAATGGTAAAAGCGAATGCGAACGGAGGTTTGTGGAGCTCGACAACAAATGGGAAACAGTGGGTCTAAACCACCGGCAAAATATTCAAGAGATAAAAGAAAACCTCAAGAACGAGGTGTTTCACATCAAAGAAAACGAAAAAGAGTTAACATTAAGGAGGCAGAGAATAAAGCTTCTTAGAGATAAATATGTGAACTGTCTAAAACTAGGTAGAGAAAAATATTTGTTTCAACTTCGAAGACTGAGGGATGAACGAAAAAGAAGTTTAACAGATAATAAGAAGTTTAACAGATAATATTACGTGTGTTTTGTTAACTTAATAAGTTTGCTCTTTATCTTTTCTGTTGTTTGTTAATTATTGTTATTATTGTTTAACATGTATACAAGGGATGAAAAAGTGGACATGTTATTAATTTTTGGAGAATGCCAGAAAAATCCAAAAGCGCCGCAGATTTGTATGCCCAAAGGTATCAGAACAAACATCATCCATGTTTTCAATATTTTCCAATTGTGAAGAAATAAATCAGGAGAGGAATTGATCCTCAGGCTTTTAGTGACAGAAATTAGCATGTTGGCTTTCGTAGAAGTGAATCCTACTACTTCTACTAGAGAAATTGGCCATGAGGTGCAAATTCATGAAATCATGAATCAGTAAGAAAGATTCCCAAAAAATATGGTTACCGCTCGTTTAAATATCAAGTGCACCAGCATTTGTACGAAGATGATAGTAACCGAAGATTAGGTTATTGTGACTGGTTTCTCCACAGCAATACCGCTAACCCGAATTTCGTTTCTTTAATATTGTTTTCTGATGGGTCGAACAAAGGAATGTTCAATAAACAAAACAGAAAAATTAACTCAGAAAAATTAACATTTAATGAGGCAAGGTAATTTTCAGGAAAGATTTGGAGTAAATGTGCGGGCTAGGATGATTGAAACAAGAATTATTTGATATATTTTCTTTCAAGGACAGGGAAGAGATATGTAGATTTCCTACAAAATTATATTGAAGAAATGTTGATGGACTTACCTATCACTTGCAGTTTCTGAACAAATGTATTTCCATAATGCCTCATAATGCCGCTAGAGTTATGGCCCATTTAGTGAACCGGTAATATGGGCGAATTGGGTTGTTGACGAATTTTCAAAAATGGTGAAATATGGTAGTGGAGGACTTAATTTAGTTATATATTTAATTTGGAAGAAAAATTCTTAGCGCAACATCTTTTAAAAAATTGTTAAACTTCGACTATTTGAATGTGCCGCGAAAACGGTAGTGACATCATAACGGCAGTTAGATGTGAACTTATAAGCAGAACAGATGAAGACGAATAAGTTGACATTGCCGACAAAAGTAAATTTGACGTTTAGCTAGCAGTGATTGATGTTTGCAGTTATTGTTAATATTTTTTTACAAAACAACTAAGGCAGTATATCTGTAAAAGCTAATTCTGACATTCTACTTGCGGTAGATATATTTATGGTCAGCGAATTTTTAAAAAGAGACGATCGTTTTGACATTGCAATGGTTGGAAGTGCAAAAGCTGCAAGGTACTTACGTTACAGCTGCTATAGACAGTACAAACTATTGTAATTTCTGCAAGAACTTCCTTTATCTTATCTTATTAATATTACATAATATGTCTAATATGTATTTTATTATTTAATTTAGACGAATTTGTTAACTATACTTTGTATTTTATTAAATATTTCCTTTTCATTGTTTTATTTCCTATTAACTATATACATACGTATCTAACTGAAAACAACAAAATAAGTTTATCTACTAAAGAAATTATTTATTATCCATTGATACTCACTTCTAAGAAGAGTCAGAATGAGACTTACGAAGATATCAAGAAAGGTCTGTATTATAACAAAAAATAATAAATAGGTAAGTACTTTATGCTAGTATCTATCTAAGCAATAAACAATGATATGTATTTATAACACACATAATTCAAAGGGCATTTATAACTACAATCCAACGCATTCGTAGCCATTTACGACTGATTGTGTTCACCGACTTTAGAGTTTAGACGACTTTCACAGATTGTTTCATATAGTTTTTCAATGGCGAGTTTTTAAATTTCCTTTCTTAATTTATTGATCATCCTAGTATTATGGGGCGTCTAGGGAGCTTCATAAATAATCAATAGCTAACAAAAACAACTGCACTTTATTCCAACATAAACTAGATAAAATACATAAAAGCAGATTAAAGCCATTTCCCTCCTTTTAGGAAGTCAAAGCATGAATAACATTCTAATCTAGAGCCGTTAAGAATACAGTAATACACCCTGTTTTATCCACCGGTTTGGCGGGTAATTTAAATTTGTAACAGCTAGAACGCCACACAAGTCTTGTAATGCGGCCGTTTTTCCTACAACATAAACCCATATTAAAAATCAAATTCCTACATTAAGATACAACTTACCACAAATAAAACGCTTAGAATACATTGTAATTTGTTACTTTACTTGACATTGAAATGGTCTCCACAATAAGAAGACTTGGTCCTTCTCTGGTGGCTTTGAATCATTCATTATTATGTTCAGCGTTTATTATTGGAACACAACAGTTTTTCTGGTGAATTGGTGGTATTATTTACACAGTACGGCAGAAAACACTATCTGTACTTATATTTATTCATAACTAGATGCTGTTAAACTATACCGAATTGTAACCTATGAACGTCAGTTGAGTTTGACGTTAAATATAATGTCAGATTAAACTATCGTGATTGTCTTTTTTCTCCGTCGCTATCAGCGAGTTTCTAAATTAGTACTAGGGATTGCAATTTACCGGAAGTTTTAATAACCGGTAAATCGGTAAATAAAAATGTAAATAACCGGTTAACCGGTATTTACCGGTAATTTTTAGAATGAATGATTAGGGTGGCGAAAATGGCAATTACCTTTTTCCATGTACAAAATTATCTAAATTTGACAAAAAAAAATATTGCCCACGACTATTAAATAATGTACTCATTATGTATGTGTTTCCTCAAGGATAATGCTATCCATTATTCCCTGCAGTGAATAATGATTTCAGTATTCACTAGTGAATAATAAGGATAGTCAGTTGTTTATAAGAAGTCACGGACAAGTATTTTTTCACTTCGAGTGCAATCTCGTAACTTTTTAGTAGAATTTATGGCTACTTTCTGAAACCTTAAATATAATTATTCGTTAACTGTCATAGCTACAATTGTGTGAACAATTTTACTGTTATCAAATTTATGAATAGATAATTTTATTTAGCGTTTCAGAAACAGACCCTCTTTTATCATACAATTTCGTTTTTAAATTTGATTAAGTAGGCCGTTATGTGTCAAAGAACGGCTTGTCAAATTAAATTTAAACGTCAACGTTATTTACAATAATTTTACATATTACTCAAAAAGAATAATATAAATAATTCATTAATGAATTTCTTCAGTAAACAATTTAACAAAAATATCTAATAGTCGTGGACAAAGTATAGTATTCTACTCGCATATAATGGCTACTCTGGTGATTTACGACATTCGTCTAAGGTTCGTGTCTTAAACTTCACCCTCGTGAATAATAGCCATCATTATATGCTCGTTGAATAATATACTAATATACACGTATATTTAATATAATGAACAAACCAAAGGTTTTTTTTTATCAAAAGGAAAAAATATAAATAAAATAAATTGAAATAATTTAAATATTCTGTAAATAACAAAAATATCAATTTAAATAACAAAAATTATAAACATAAAGTCAAATAGGGCATTTACTGAATACCTAATCTAAAAATACAATATTTTTTAAAAACGGTTAGTTTTTCAAAGCTATATCTGTTAGTCGTCTGATATTTGTGCATAGAATACCACCAGCTGAAGATGTCCTTCCTCAATCGATATTGGTGGGTCGATAAGTTAATAAGAATTGGTAATAACATACTTCTTAATGTATTCCACGGATATTTGCGGCAGTGAAATATTCAAATTTCCTATCGCACGATATTTTCAATGTCTCTCTTACTTGTATTTCTTAGGACTTGGTGTCTGGGTTTTACTTTTTATAATATTATTTATTTATTGTTAAAAGTGCTCAGTGTTGGGACAGTCACTCTGTATTTAGTGAATACTAGTCACTGGCATAAATAGAAACGTTGAATACGTGACATATCGTAAGTTCAGAATTTACCGAAATAACCGGTAAAAAATTAAAATAACCGGTAATTATCGTCATGTGTTTTTTGTCCTAATAACCGGTTAACCGGTTAACCGGTATTGCAATCCCTAATTAGTACCCATTTCTCATCGTTTTATAACTAACTTCTCTACAGACTGCCGTTATTATGTCATCTCCGTTTTAAATGCATGTATTTTTGTATTGAATATTATAATATTATAAGACTTTCTTTTCAACTTCTACATGTTTCTAATGATTTTATATGAATAATTGTTATTGTTTAACATAGATTCTCCTCAAATTTTAACTTAGTGCAACAGCAACATATGGACCCGCGTTGGCCTGCCCGTTCACCAGAACTAAGCATTTAGATTTTTTTTGTGTGGGGTGATGTAAAAAAACAAGTTTCTTATACACCCCCTCAAACACTTCAAATTTTACAAAATCGTATCTGCGAAGTTTTTGCAAGTATAATTCCTGCTATGTTGCGAAATGTTATATGAAACACCATTGTCCCAGCCAGAAAATGTCAAGAAGAAGGGGATGCACTTTGAACCTTTGCTACCATTTTTTATTGTTAAAATAAATTTCGGACAGCACACTTCTTTTATTTGCAGCGTTGTTTTGTTAACAAAATTATTGTTTTGAATCTAGTTTTATTCAATTTCCACGGCATACTTATAGTACAGTACCTAGAGGTAAAAAATATGCAAAACTTCGGAGTAATGACATATTGAGCGGATTTCGTTCATTTTTGGCAGTATAATAGTAAATGCTTCACAGAAAAGTTTCTATATTGTGCGGCGGTTTGCTAATTGCCACCCCCTTCTCAGGGGGTGACACTTAAAAAATATATATATATATTTATTGGGGCTGAAAAAGAATCAAATTTTAAGAAGAAAATGTTCTATGCCATTTTTCACGTAAATTGATAGTTTTTATTTATTTTTATAAGGTATTTCCAAACGGCTTTCGTCAAGTATCTCAAAAAGTATTGCTTTATCGAAAAAATGTTCTATGCCATTTTTCACGTAAATTGATAGTTTTTATTTATTTTTATAAGGTATTTCCAAACGGCTTTCGTCAAGTATCTCAAAAAGTATTGCTTTATCGAAAAAATGTTACAGATCAATTACAGAAAGTACAAACTGGGAATTAATTATATTTTGTGTTTACTAATGTAGGATTAATCATTTCGGAGATATTTAAGTTTACATTTGGCATCCAAATGTTCATAAGATAATTATTTAGAGTGAGAGTTAAATATCTCAGAAACTGTGGCACCTACGTCAAGAATGCTAATAGGTAGAATAATAGATTATTAATTAAGCTTTCACCTGTTTCTTTAATTCTTTAATTCTTTAATTTGTTTCTGTAGCATAAAAAACAAAAAAGTTATGACCGAAGCAATGTGCGCCTTCACATTTTTTTAATAACAAAGTCGCCATTCTGTTACTGTAATTAGTCAGTAAATACAGAAAAGGAATTTCAAACACTGTTTCTCATTAATATATAGCATGTCGTAGATGCTTAAATTTGTTCGTTTGTATACAGCGTTTGCTTTAGAAAATATTACAGTTTAAACTATAAAAGTATTTTCGATAAAACGTAATTTTTTTTTCCTTTTCCAAATATCTCAATAAATATTTTTTTTTTTTTGAAAAATGGGCAGAGAACAAAAATAAAGCTCATAAACTGATAATGAATTTCAATTTTTTATTTATTTACATATATCAAATAGTTTCGGAGATATGAAAGTTTACAAATGGCGTCCGAACGTTTAAGAGACGAAAAATGCAGTTAAAGTGTTAAATATCTCAGAAATTGTGACACCTACGTCACGCATGCTAAAAAATGAAATTAAAGACAATTAATTGCGCTTTCAAATTATTTTTTACTCGTTTCTGTAGCATAAGAGATAAAGAAGTTATGACGGAAAAATATGCGTATTTATATTTTTTTATATAAAAAGGTCGTCATTTTCTTACTCTAATTAGCTAATAATTTAAAAAAAATAAACTCAAATACAGTTTTTCGTTAAAATGTAACATTACCTAGATGCCAAAATTTTTTTGCTCATTTAAAGCACTTGCTTTAAAAAAAAATGCATTTTAAACTTTAAAGGTAATTTCGAAACACTTGGATGCAAAGTATAAACTTAAATATCTCCGAAATTATTAATCCTACATCAATAAACAAAATATATAATTAATTCCCAGTTTGTACTTTCTGTAATTGGTCTGTAACATTATTTCGATAAAGTAATACTTTTCAAGATACTTGACGAAAGCCGTTTGGAAATACTTTTTTTTTAAGCTAAAATCGCAATTTTGAAGTCGTTATAACTTAAAAACTACCAATTTATGTGAAAAATTGCATAGAACCTTTTCTTCTTAAAATTTGATTCGTTCTCAGCTCCAATAAAGATATTTTTTAAGTGCCACCCCCTTGAGAAGGGGTGGCATCCACCCCCTATAAATTAGCAAGCCCCCGTACAATATAGAAACTTTTCTGAGAAGCATTTACTATAATACTGCCAAAAATGAACGAAATCCGTTCAATATGACATTATTCCGAAGTTAAAACCTCTAGTTACTGTACTATTACTTAATAAGCGTATTTTTTCGATATTTTAATTATTATCCACCAAACAACTTATGTACTTGGGTTAATACCAAATTTCGATTTGAGGGTGCCAATAGATTTGTCGTGAAAATTAGTATTTAAGTACTAGGTGTCTAAAAGTTGCTGCCATTTGGAAAAAATGACCAATTCAAAAAATCTCAAGTTTACATTTTTCTCTTATTGTTTTGGTCCATTTGATAGATTTGAGTGCATTCACTGTACTCTAGATGCAAAAATAAAAATAGCCCTAAGAAAATCAAGTGGTCTCAAAAAATCCTTAAAACTACGCAAAAATGTAAAAATGTACAGGGTGTTCCATTGAAAATTTCAAAGTCGGAGTCATTTCCGGGGAAACCGGAAGTGATGGAGAAGGGTCAAACTATGAAGAATTTGCCGTTTGTGGTATATATTGTCCCTACCAAATTTAAGACTTATATCTTGAAAACCCTGGAAACTATGGCTTGTCTAATGATTCCGTTGACACCCGGTATATATAGCCATTAAATATTTATATATTTACAAAATAAAATATAGAAATTATGCTAAATTCAGTATTTCCGCTTGCAGTTTTCGGTTAAGAGGCGTCGGTATATAATTACTACAATAAAAATGCGGAAGAGCAAGTCCAATTAACATTGCATCTGTTTAATTAACAAAAGAATTGACTAATAGATAAGAAGAGCAATTTAACGGAAACAAATAAATTTGCAATTATTTCCTCTCATAGAATTACGATAGGAACAATGTCGTTCTCCAACTAAATTGCTCTATAGATGTGTTTAATTTACTTCCTTATTAGCAACATTTTGTAGTCTACATTTCTGGATAATGGCTGAAAATTTCAGAAAATGTCTGAGTGCTGCAATACAGACAACAAGTAACTAGGTATTTAATACTACATTATATACCGAGGTGGAAAGTGTTTCATTGTTGTCGAGAGATAAGATAGTTGACCGAGGCGCGCAGCGGCGAGGTCAACTAATTCTCGAGACAGCAATGAAACTTTCCACTAAGGTTTGTATACTATTTTATTCACAATCATCTCCCTTAAAGAACAAAAAGCCAAAAAAATCGTTTACTAAATTTTTAAATGGCATTTTCTGTTTTTTTTCCGGTTGGCAAATGCTCACTTTCCAACCCGAAAACTGGTAAGAAAGTGGCTACTTTCCAACCTGAAATGTCACTTATGTCACTTTCCAACCTAAAATGTCACATTTCAGTTCATTTGTCGAATGAAGTAACTTTTGACATGTAAGACAATTTGATTATTTCTGTATGATAGTGAATAAAATGATTTTCAAGTAAATTCGAAACACTGAATTTTAATAAAACGTCCTTAAATAATATTTTTAAACCAACCAATTCAAACAATAAATGTCTGATGTGGCCAACAGTTAACTTTTCTAAAGTGTGTCTAAAAAACGGACACACGTGCAACTGACTTTTGTTTGAAAAAATGGAAATAGAATAAAATTTATAATTTCGCAAAAAAAGTTTTGCTTTTATCTTTTTCTCAGTTTGATTGTGTGATCTAATCTTGAAACAAACCACCTAGAAAACCTTCACATGGAACCAGAGATGGGCACAACTTCAAGTAAAAGTAGTATAAATTGTACTTCAGTTGCTTTTTATTACTTGAAGTATTTTACTTCAAATACCCGAAGAAATGAGTACTTGGTACTTGATACTTGCAGATATTTTAGAATAGTACTTAGTACTTGTTAAACGAAATTACAGTACTTAAAGTACTTTACAATTTACTTCAAGTATTTAAAGTACTTGATCACTACTTCAAGTACCTTAGGCACTGCAAGTAAGTTTACAATCCAGTTAAAACTTGCAGAGACTGGTAAGAGCAGTTATTCGTTCTTGCTAAACAGAGAATTTGCTTTTAGTTTGTATTAGACAGACATAGTGTGAAGGTAATAAACATGTAGTCCTATATTGAGAGTGTATATCCCTCTATGGCCCTGCGTTACTTTCAAGTAACACACTACTATATTGTAATTTTCAAATAGCTATGTTAAATTTTAGTCCGCTGTAGATCAATGTGTCTTTGAAGTAACTTTGTTTTAGTCTAATAATAGCAGATTTGACGCCATCTAAACGATTATTAGAGAATTGCGCGCGAAATTGTTTAATGGCGGATTGTGGCTGAAGATGCTTGTATGAAGTAGTGTTTTGAAAGTGTTTTCATCAGTGTTTTAACAATAAAAGTGACAAATATAAATAACAGTGTGGTATTCTATTTATTCAGAGACTAGTGTATTGAAAATATTTGGATTTATTTTGAGATACTCCATAAATACAACAAAAAGTAGGTATGTTACTTCAAAGTTACATTGGGCTATAGTGATTCTAAGATATGTATGTCTATTTACAGCATTCAAAATGAACACTTCAATGTTTTATGGCCGTAGTGCTAAAAAAAATTACCCTGAGATTTTGACAAGGATAATTGAAGACAGGAATAAATCAGAAGATTCCATGTTGAGTGATAGCAGCGATGATGGTGACAGTAGAAGTATATCTGATTTTTTGGAAGAAAAAATAATTTCTTCTCAAATGGATCCAGAGATCGATGAAAATAAATAGGGGTTCTGTGAAATTGAAGATGAGGATAATATTCAAGATAATGAGGTCGTAAATAATGCAGATATTTGGGATAGTGAGGACGAACTACCTCTTGCAGAGTTGACAAACCGGCCGGAGAACAATTCTGCGAAACCTAAAAAAGATGGGATAAAACTTCAAATTCCAAAAAACAAATAAGTCTGTTGCAGTTCAAAACGGATTTAGCGAACACACTTTGTGGTGTAGGCAAAGACCCAATAAATTTCCGAAAAAGAGGACGCCCCAGTACTTCGTCTCCATTACAGCAACAGATGGAAAATAAGATACATAAGGGACCAACAGTCGTAATGCCTACTGGAGATATTCGAACAGATAAAACTGGACACTGGCCTGCATTTAGCAACAAAAGAAGAAGATGCAAAATTCCAGGGTGTATTGGAATACCAAAAGTTCTATGTATGAAATGTAATGTTTTCTTGTGTTTTACTCCAACATCAAATTGTTTTCTAAAATTTCATACACAATAGTGCCCACTGTTACCTCAAAGTAACGTACCCCTAGATGTACCAAGGGATGCAGGTATGCATTTTATAACAAAAAATTACATTTAATAAAGTATTTTTAAGTACTAACCACATGTTCAATTTTTTTTACTGAATAAGAAAAAATCTGGCTTTAGAGGGTTAAATTATGTGTCAATGTGTTCAGGTATTCTTTGGTACAGAAACTACAATTTTGAGGTGCTAACAGCACCAGTTTTGGCCAAAAGTCCAATTTTTGATCAAGAATCTGGAAAATGGGCAAGCAGAAAATGTTGGCATGTGGTTTTCCAGCAATGAGCATTGACAACAAACATTTTCCGCCTGGTCAGAAAGTGTTATACTATTACTACGTTCCAATTTTGGCCATAACTGATGTCGCCAGTGCTGCCAATTGCACGGATAAAACATGTTGGCATATATCGAATGTTGATAGGCAAGATACCCTCTTCAACTAGCACCAAGCCCCAAAGTGTTATACTCCACAATTGAATATTTTCGGGGGCAGGGGAGGTCTAACTCGATAGAATATAGAATATTCAGAAAAATATTCGCTAAAACATAACAGCAATGCCAACATGTTATATCCCAGGCCATATATCGAGCTATCTCCAAGAAATTTTGTCAAATCCGAAAAATTATTTAATAATTTTTACTTTTAGTTATTTTAGAATATATTCATGAAACGGCATTTTTTTAGGAGCAAAATTTTCTCATTCGGTAAATAAATAAAACAAATTCAAACAACTGTATTTAAATATACCCTAAATATGAAAAATATGTCAATGTACAGAAATATTTACATATAAAGATTGGTTTAGGTAAAAATAAAAAATTTAACTTACTTGAAGTAGTTAAGTGTACTTTTAAGCAGGGACCGAAACTGAACCGAAACCGTAATCGAAAACCACTCCGTAATTACGATTTTTTTCTAACCGCAACCGAAACCGAAAACCGAAATGAGAGATTTTGGAAAACGGAAACCGAAACCGAAAACCAAATTAACGCTGCTCTGAAAACCGAAACCGTAACCGAAAATGGTGTACGTTAGGTAACCGAAACCGAGCCGAAAGAAATTTCGTTTTCAGTCCCTGCAAGCATGAATTTAATTTTAACCGAAACCTTAATCGAAAACCGCACCGTAATTACAAATTTTTCCTAACCATAACCAAAACCAAATTGACGCTGCTTTGAAAACCGAAACCTAAACCGAAACCGAAAACCAAATTAACACTGCTCTGAAAACCGAAACCGTAACCGAAAACCGAAAATGGTGTACGTCAGTTCACCGTAATCGAAACCGAACCGAAATAAATTTCGGTTTTGGTCCCTGCTTGTAAGTGTTTTACTTTTAAACAGTGCTTGATACTTGATACAACAAGAAAATACGAAGTATTTAAATGTACTTGTTAGAATTAAATGACTAATTGAAGTAGTACAAGTAGTACTTACACCCAAAATTGCGAGTACTACCTACTACCTCGAAGTACTTGATACTTGAAATATTCTGCTTTTTGAAAAGTAATTGATACTTAACCCAGCTAACTATTTGTTACTTGATACTTGAAGTAGTTTAAATAAGTACTTTGCTCATCTCTGCATAGAACTACTAAAAAGCTTCTAGAAAATTATTTATTCCAGTATGTTGACTGCAAAATAATGGATTAAAGAATCATCAACAGTATTTCACGAGGAAAATAAACATTAACATATCACATATAACAACCCCCAAATCCAAAGCTAAGTCTGTCTGGCAGGAGTTACAAATTTAGAAAAATGCAGACTTTCATCTATGCCCACCGAAAATTTTAAATGAGTTTTATAAATCACCACCATTTCATAGATCACAAAACAACATCTATAAGAATAAAATTATTATTATTTATTATTAACCGACTTCAAAAAAAATATTTTAATGAAACTTTCAGTAAACAAATATAGGAAGGTTTTAGACATACCAAGTCAGGAGTTCTCAATTTTTTGACACTAAACAAGTTTAAAAATTGAACGTTTTTCAGAGAATTGTAAAATGAAGTGTCACCTAGTCATTCAGTTAACTGAACCTTATTGCCTATAGCATTTCATTTAGAGTGTGAGCTAATGTTTACTTTATTGAAGTGATGATTTTTCGTCAGCAATTTTAGTAGTTTCTACGAGGTAGTTACTATTAGTGGAACATTAAAAGATTTCGCAAGTAAGGACTGTTAAGTAATGGGAACCATCCTTCTACCAAGCATTTACCAACATGAGGGATAGCAATTATGTAGCAAGTTACTATTCCGGTATTTCTATCGTTACCGTGTTGACAACTAGGTTATTACGTAAACGGGATGTAACTAAGTAGTAGAAATGACTTTAACTTTTGGAACAGATCAGCTGGCAGGAATGAAAGTGCAAACTATATATTTGGCTCTCTCTTATTCGAATAGCAAATTAATGACTTATTAAGTTTGAGCACATAATATGTTCAAGATCCAAGTTAAGGTGATTATGTACAACATAAGTATATATTATAAGTCATGATGTCTTGCGTTTACCTATATTAAAACCACCACTTGTTTTCTGTAAAATGCTATCATGATACTTTGATAAAAAAGACGCGCCTTTGGGAAAATTGTTTTTTTCATAAAAAATTATATGCACAAATGAAACTGCAAAATGTGTTATGGAAAACGTTTTTTAAAATTTTATATAGTAACATGTTTGCAAATGACCATAATATTTTTTTATAAAATTATATTTTTAACTCTGTCAATATGGCCAATAACAGAAAAATGGCGATTTGAAATGGCGTCACTTTGTAGTAAAAATCACTTTAAAGCCCCTTTTATTCGTAGAAATAACCAAATTTTTACTCAAGATGTCACTATTAAGTTAGACAACTTTCAAGTTCCAAAAAATTTCCCAACAACGTACCAGGGACTTTAAATTGAACACTTGCAGCTATCATTACTTTGAAGTGGTCCTTTGGTAATGCTGTGCGGTCAGCATTACTACCAATATTCACTTTACAGTTGAATATGCTTCAAAGTAATGCAGAGTAGTATCCACGACGTTGTGCATCCTGCAGCAGCTACTTGAAAATGTTATAACTATACAATACCTGAATTCAGTAGAATCTACATAATTGTTACTACAAAGGCATACCAAAAAGTGAATTTTACAAGGTCGCAAATTTAGTAACAGTTATGTCATGCCTACTATATTAAAGTTCCGATGGCTCCGATGCCAGTTCCCATCACTATGAATGCTGCTTGGGTTGTCTCGCAATAAAACTGACTGCTCGCGTTGGGTCTCCCTACTTTGTGAACCTGCTTATCTTTACATCGCGGACCATAAGCGCCTATTTTAGGCCCTTTATACGTACCATAAATAACTAGTAGAAGTCAACTTGACGTTATAAAAGAAACACCCATGTTTAGGTCATGTATTTTTAAAATAATTTCCTAATTTATTATTTAAAATATACTTACTCCCTCAAAACCTCCGTTCTTAATTTCGAATTTCACACACAAGGGACCACGATAAAAATTATATAGAAAATCATATCGTAACTTAAGGAATCTTTATAGCGTATGCAAGTGTAGAGAACGAGCAACGTGAGCACGGGACCCGTTCCTTAAAGCAAAGTGCCATAAGGCCTTGTTAGTTGCCGTTACGGCATATAATAAGCCATGTATTACTTCCACATCCAGTGGAAGTATAGTAACGACAAAAAAATTTTAAAAAATCTTTATTGCTCAAATAGGCTTAGAATGTCATGAAACGTCGAGATTTTAAGTTTGAGAGAAAAAAATTTCTGTCTGTCGGTCTGTCTGTAACTTTTTTTGTGCGCACGATTACTCTGGAACCGTTTAAGATATTGACTTGAAATTTGGTACACGTATGTATTTTAATGAGATCTGGAACTAGATTAAGATTTTCATCTTATTTCGTTGAAGGGTTGGGGGGTAAATTTGGGTAAATGGGGGTAAATAGGTAAATCAAGTAGGTAAGAGTCCATAAAATTGATATTTAGTATATACAAAAAAAAAGTTAAGGTCTCAAAATTTTTTTGGCATTAGCCACCCCCATTACTACCCCCACCTCATTATTAAAGGGGGTGAAAAAAATAAAGTTTTAATTTAGTAATATTAGTGTCTACAAGAAACCAAGGCCTCAATTTTTTTTTACTTCATTCATCTCCACTACCAACCCTCTACCACCCCCACCCCCACTACCGATGTGGCATATCGTTTTATAGGTTTTTGGGGTAGACCATTTCAAATATTATGTTGTTAAAGTTACTTCGAATAGTATGGATGCACAATGGCTTTGTTCGTGGATGCGCAGTAGGTTTCCCCGAGTATTACGGATGCGCAGTGGCTTTCCTTGAGTATTTTGGATGCGCAGTGACTTTTCTCGAGAATTACAGATCGCAGTAGGTTATCTCAAGTAGTATGGATGCGCAGTGGGTTACTTTAAGTAATATGGATGCGCAATGGCTTTCCTCGAGTACAATGGATGCGCAGTAGGTTACCACGAGTAGTACGGATGCGCAGTGGCTTTTCTCCAGTACTATAGATGCGCAGTGGGTCACCTCAAGTGGTATGGATGCGCAGTGGGTTTCCTCGAGTAAAATGGATGCGCAGTGGGTTACTTTAAGAAGTATGAATGCGCAGTGACTTTTCTCGAGTATTACAGATCGCAGTAGGTTACCTCAAGTAGTTATGGATGCGCAGTGGGTTACTTTAAGTAACACGGATGCGCAATGGCTTTCCTCGGGTACAATGGATGCTCAGTAGTACGGATGCGCAGTGGCTTTTCTCCAGTACTATAGATGCGCAGTGGGTTACCTCAATGCGCAGTGGGTTTCCTCGAGTAAAATGGATGCGCAGTGAGTTGGTTTAAGAAGTATGAATTGCAGTGGCTTTCCTCGAGTGGGTTACTTTAGGTAGTATGGACGCGTAGTGGGTTTCTTTTTTTTTTTAACTATTTAACGTCGGCCTATTTCCGCTACCAGGGCCTATCACCGCTACCAGGGCCTATCACCGACGCCAGGAGACGAGCTACCCTCAACCTGGAAATTTTGCCGAACCTCTTCCCTTAAGAAGAGTAGGGATCTTTTACTTGCCTAACATTTAATAGACAAGGGACCACCTGCTTTACATCCCCTCCGAAGGATGGTATATCCACTACGTAATCCTCGTCTGAAATTACGTAACTTCTGCGTATACACTGAAATACAAGCCGCTAGAAGGTGGGACGAGAACGCTGTATTTCCCGAGATGGGACCCCATCCAAGTACTAACCGCGCTCGACGGTAGTAGGTTTCCTCGAAGAAAATACTTAAAGTAGAGGCTTTACTCCTATCGTGTAGTTTACGGCACATAACGATTTTTTATATCTTTGTCATGTCATTTTCTGCGTATTACTTCCACATCCAGTTGAATTATATTAACGCAAAAAATTGGAAATTTTCATTGTTTAAATGTCATGAAACGTCAATATTTTAAGTTTGAACAAAAAAAAATTGTCTGTCACGTCGGTCTGTCTGTTTGTCTTGTATCTTTTTGGTGCTCACGATTACTCTGGAACTGTTTAACATATTGACTTAAAATATGGCATATAAGTATTTTAACGACATCTGGGACTAAATTGTATTTTGATCTTATTCTTTTGCAGAGTTAAACAGTAAATTGGGGTAAATGGGGGTAAATAGGTAAATCAAGCAAGTAATAGTCCATGAAATTGGTATTTAGTAAATATAAGAGGAGCCAAGGTCTCAAAAAAAATTTGGCATTAGCCACACCTATTACTACCCCCACCCCATTATTAAAGGTGGTGAAAAAATAGTGTGATTTAGTGTGTATACAAGAGTCAAAGTCATTAAGAATTTTTTTCACTTCATTCATCCCCACCACCTATGTGGCATATAATTTTATGGTTTTTTTTGGGTACATGATTTCAATTATTATACTATTAAAGTTCCATAAACAATTATTTTCAGATAGTGGAATGCAAATATAGTATTTTTGTTGTAAGAGACTTGGATGTGGAAGTAGTGATTCCTTGGGCAGCGGTTTTTTTATATTAGGGAAAGCAAAACAGCCATAAATTAAACACTTAAAAGAGCCAACACAATATGTTAACCAATTATTACATAACACAGTAATACTAACCCATTAAATAATTATTAACCCACCACAACATATCAGAATCACCGATATCCGTAGAACAAGCTATTCAAGATTTATGAAAAAACAACCCGAGGAAAGCATCTGCATAAGGATAGGTACCTGGGGAATGATTTATCAATGGGTTATACAACAAAACAGATTGCTGAATATCTGAACCTAAAAAATCCTGAAGAATTTACTGGACACGACTTAAGACGATCTTCAGCATCTATGTTGGTCGAAGGCGGAGGGGATTTGCTTACTCTAAAAAGACATGGAGGTTGGCATTCCTCGACCGTGGCTGAAGGCTACATCGAAGAATCGGTAAGGGGAAAGATTGAAATTTCTCATAAATTGTTTAGTCATTCAAGAATATGAAACACAACATCAACACCAGAAAACATTTTAATTGCGGAAAACCAAGAAATAAATTCTAATATAGTACCTTCGACTTCATCAACTACAATTCTACAAAATGAAGTGCCTGTTAGAGAATGGCATATTTACAATAACACAAATTGTTGGGGCGAGCGTAGATGCGTCTTCACTGTGTAAGTATCTCGATACTTCCAATGAAGCAACGTGCAGCGCGGTTAGTACTTAGATGGGTGACCCGTCTAGGGAAACACAGCGATCTCGTCCCACCTTCTAGCGGCTTGTATATCAGTGTATACGCGGAAGCTATGTAATTTCAGACGAGGATTACGTAGTGGATATACCATCCTCCGGAAGGGATGTAAAGCAGGCGGTCCCTTGTCTATTAAATGTTAGGCAAGTAAAAGTACTCTTCTTAAGGGAAGAGGTTCGGCAAAATTTCCAGGTTGGGGTAGCTCGTCTCCTGTCGTCGGTGATAGGCCCTGGTAGCGGAAATAGGCCGACGTTAAATAAATAGATAAAAAAAAACACAAATTGTAACATAAATATTTCATTTAGTAAAAATTAAAGATATAGGTTTTTGTTCGTTCATTAAAAGTAAAGTTTCTAAAAATGTAGATTTGTTTGCCTTATTTCTCGTTTTCAGAGAGGTATAATGAAAAATATCGTTCATTACACAACATCCACAAATGCTTTTCCAAAAAATCAAATCAAAACAAATTTATTAGTATTAGGGATTACAATAATGCGCCTGGGTCAGATCTCGGTTCAGAGCCAACCGCACAACCACGTCGCGTAGCGTCGTGGTGAATATGCGGTCGGATGAAGCGGGTCTGGTCTCGACTATGACAACGGATCAAATGGAAGTTAGGACTCCTGTTTAAGATATAAAAACTTAAACCTAACAATTTGTAAATATAACCATGAAAAAGTTTTAAAATACTTAAGACTACTTAAAGTTAAAACTGAGTTCCTATTAGGGCGCGCACACGCACACTGTTTTTTTAAAAAGATCGGGTTGCTGGTACGGGGGAAAACTCAACGAAAAAACCCGTTCGAACCAATGACGACATTTATCCGATGGTCTGTCTGCCTTCGGAAAGGTGGGGTGGAAGGGAAATTATGATTTAAACGGTTTTGATTTGCAAGAAGTTATTGGTCGAGAGGGGATTTAGAAATGGGACAAAAAGGACAAAAGACAAAAATTAACAAAATTAACAAAAATGAGACGAATAGAGAGAATAGAAAGGGGTTTAAGGGTAAACGGTGGTGAAAAGTAAAAGGTGGTGAAAGGGAAATTGTGGTATAGGAAAGTAGGGCTAAGGAAGTTGCCGAAAGATAGGCAACGCCTGGTATGGTAATGGGTGTTTCAAGTTGAAAAGCATGGCAACAAATGCTTTTCCCGTGCTTGCATGACTTCTCGTGTTCGGCTACGCCTATTTTCTGGACTCCTAATGAAATATACTATTCCACCAGTAAACTTATGGATAGATTTCGCTTAAAAGAAATTGAGACTATTATTATCACTGTTATCATTATTTATGACTCTTATTATTATTCAATATAATTTCCAGTCTTTTCTGGATTCTCTTAAGCTATTTCAAGTATCCTCAAACCTTAACCGGCGTCTCTTGTCTTTCCTTTTAGTATTTCCTCAATATTATAAACAAAATAATATTCGGAAAGCTGATCCCAGAATGCTTGGAGACAACTACTTACTTCTATTACAAAACATGATTTATTGGACACTAAAATATACATTCAACATTATTATTAAGACAAGAGGACCAATTAATATGTCATCCATTTCGTTTTACACTATGACGGATCTTTGCCATAAAAAAGCATAATAAATATTAGTAAGTATTATAAATAAATAACTAGGTAAATTGATTAATAAATAGACGATATGGGCATTTATTGTGCAATATTATATGCTGCATAAACTATATTGGATTCAAATAAATATTAATATTAATTCAGTTCAAGACTACTCATCACTTGATATCATTTTTTCACAACAAACTTGTGCAAATTACTAGAAAAAACCTGACGATAATTTTAAAATTTAAATATGTTACGTATACATGACAGAATGAGACATTGAATTGAGTTATGGCGTATATGCAATATTTTTGAACTTTCGTGATTGCTCAACAAAAACTATTGAATAATGAATATGAATTCTTGTGATTGGTTCTATCCCATAGATAATGAATTAATACTCACGGCCGTGGATATTGAGCTAAATTCATTGTTTGAAAAAGTAACTATAAAATAAACGAATTATTCAATAATCATACAAAAAAATTTATACGCTGTGTGTATTATTTCTCAACTTATATATCAAAAACATTCCCGTATTTTTGAAAACTTAATATTTTACAGTAAAGTAATTCAGTTTTTATCATCTTTTTCAACCTAAATTTTGTAAATAATTAGTTTTTTTTTTATATAATGGCATTTAGGCGATTGATCCACAGCCAGGCACTAAACTGTTAACTATGTTAATATACCTAATTCTAACCTATTTGACGAGCTAAAATCATTTCGTAACACAAAGGGATATATAGACGGGGACACACGCTTCTCGCCCAGGGGTCGATAGTTTAAGTTTATGCCCTTTAAACAGGAACTCTAACCCCCTCATTAATTATTGTTTAGTCGAACCGGACCTGCCTCGCCCAGCCCTACACTCACCAAGACGCTGCGCGCCGTGGTTGTCTGGCTGGCTCCGGGACAGTTTCCGGGGAGACACATATTTATAATTTAATTTAAATAAAGTATTGTTTGATTTTTGATTTGGGGTCGATCAGGGCATTTTTTTTTTTTTCGTTACACATACATATAGTAGACCACGGGTATGCAGGGTCGCTAGAACAATAGGACAGACATAAGGTGACAAAGCTAAACCTACTCTAGATATTTACATTTGTTGTATTTATGAATAAAATTATGCAATCCATTATGGGTTTTGTATTTAAAGCCAGAAGGTTCTGTAAATTAAATGGGGCTTCTACTTTGTGTTTAATTAAATTTTTATATAGTTCATTACTTTCTTCAGCGTATTTTTGACAATTAAAAAATATATGATCTAGGTCCCCTATTTCATTACACTGCTCACACATATTTGATGGCAATATGCCTATTTTATGCAGGTGGTAAGGATAACAGCCATGGCCAAATTTAAGTCTGCTTATATGTGTTATGCTCCTTCTTGAATAATTAACTTCGTTATACCAATGTTCTTTTGGGATTTCTTGTTGGATAAGTGTATACCTTGTTGGATTAGTGAAACAATATTCATTCCATTGTTGAGACCACTGTTTTTTTAATAAAGTTTTACATTTACCAATGCCATCTTCTAGACACGGTACGTTATATAAGGGTATTCCCGAAGAGGTACTTTCTTTAGCCAGTGGTCTACCTTTTCATTATTCTCAAGACCGATGTGAGCTTTGACCCAAACAAATTTTATTATGTAATCTCTCTTAGTCAAGTTACTAAACATGGATTTAATTTTGAAAATGTACGGGTTACAAAAAGGGGAATTGATATAAATAATTAGTTGAGACTCATAGAATAAGTAAAGCACCTCACTCATTTCTTATGGAGAGTGGCCCCCGGTGAATTTGGCTGAATTTTTAATATATATGTTGTAGATATCGACTTTCCGATCAAAAGCTCTCATGGGTCCAACTCGATCCATTGTCTACTTTCCTAGATACAGATATAAATTCTTTTAAAATTCTGTATTTTCTCGATCTTTTAATTTATTGATGGGGTATCGGAGGTCAAAGGATCCATTTCCGAAAGTTTATTAACTAAAGTTTATTGATCAGTAATACTTGCCTTCGCCAAAATATAATAATAATATATTATTAAAACGTATCTCAATATAAAATGTATGAAAAAAAAATCATGAATTCGAAATTTTTTTAATTGTACAAGAGGTCATTCTAGACGGAGGATCGAGTTGGGCCCATGAGAGCTTTTGATCAGAAAGTCGAAATCTACAATATATCAAAAATTCAGCCAATTTCACCGGGGGCCACTGCCCATAAGAAATAAGCGGATTCCTTTTATTTAATAAATTAAGAAATTATTTATGAAATACAGCACCTAAGGTTGTGTGTTAGGGTGATCCAAGTTTGTATGAAAAATTTTTTGCTTTTTTTTTCTTGCTCCACAGGGCTTAGCTTGTTCGTTTATCCAAAAAAAGTATATGTACCAAAAATGAGCCCTTTCCGACCACGTTTAGAGGTCGCTATGATTTGCAAGTAAAATTATTTTTCGAAGTCACCACCAAGTATGACGGTATTCAATTTTCACAATATTAGCGCGCGCGGTTTGTTCTGTTGCTATGTAGCTAGTGAGTCTCAATTGCTGAAGCCAAGTTTCGTGCACCCATGGCCTTCATCAAGCTCGCTGGATGTATCTATTTCAGGACCAAATCACACTGACTGCAGCAGAAAAATGATCTGTTACAGAATTATATTTGTTTGTAAGTCTTATTTATGGGCCATATTGGAACGAAGCCCCGCCGATGCAAATTTCCTAGCACAGGTCAAAGACTATCCTAATCAGAAGATCGGCACCAGTGCCCTGAAAGCATTTCGCCGCCACCTTTGGTACTTTTCAGAGCATTTGATTGGTCTTTATTTATTCGATCAGTCCCGAGACCAAAAGAACAATGGTTCAAAACCTTCAGAAACTACCAACAAAAAGGCTTTGAAAAGACCAGATGGAAAAACTTTTGACATACAAGAACCGTTGCTGTTACAGAATTTTTTCACGCAACGAACAAAAACTCTTTTTGACTTGCTAATCAATAATGGTCAAGAAAAGTCAGAAGCATTTTTAGTACATACTGATGAAATTTATAGGCGAAGGATTGCTTTAATACAAAAATTCAATTCCAGCATTGCCAAAAATGAACGACAAAAACAATATCTTATCCATGTGGTCGATCTTCACAGAAAGAAATACCCAGTGACCCAGTTGATAAATATTACACTAACTTTAATTTAAATGCGATATTGTTTTTTATTTGATTTTTACTTCAATGTCAATGTTAATTTAAATTTTTAATATTTTATTAAAATATACTGCCTACAAAAAATGCCTCTTTATACTCAAAAAAGTGTCAAATTATAGCGACTCCTAAATATTATTAGATTTCGTTCAAATTTTGCAGAGTGATATTTGAGGTGATATGGAACAAAAAAAGCCTTGTGGAGAAAGAAAAATCCAAATTATTATTTTTTAGACCACCCTAGTGTGTTTCACTTTTACAATCGAATTTGGAAATTTAATTGAAACACCGATGTTTTTTTTAATTTTTTCTTTTTGAATAACTAAATAATAATTGAACAAATGTTATTCTAAAGTGATTTAATTTCTCGTATATCGAGTATGATATAAATAAACAGAGAAAGTCAAATATTTAATCAAAAAGTGTTCTTATTGCCATGTAGAGTTTTATGCATTTTAGCTATTAGCAATTTTAAATTTGTTTATTAACATTGCAAAGTTACGTAAGTGTGTGTGGATATTTATATTAATATTTTAGTTACCTAAGTACCTAATACATTTATTATAAAATCGCTTTTAATTCTGTATAAGTAAACACAATTCGTGCAAAAAGTTGCAAGTGATATTAAAAGTATGTAATTTGTTTTAAAATGTCACAGAAATATTACTTTTACTATTAAAAATCTGCTTTCTATCAAATAAAAATATTTACGCTGACATTTTAATCTAAACCTAATGAAAATTATCTATTTTAATTGTTATGATTATACCGCAAGTTAATAAAAAACAAAATTCCGCTCCCGGTAAACGGAAAACAATCAAAATATCTACTGGTATCTATATTCATTTCTTAGAACTATAAATATTGTAATTTAGTACTGGAAAAACATAAATGTATATATAGAATAGTTAGGTTTTCCATTTGAACGGGAAGAATTTAAATTCAAACTTGACATTAATTGCTCTATTTTTACCTTGGAAGCAATCTCCATCTTCAAAGCCTTAAGCTATATCAAAGATACAAACTTTAGAGAAATTATAATTTTATCGGACTCCCTTTCCGTTCTTACAGCTGTTAGAAATACTGACTCCTTTTCATATAAAACAAACCCATATATTTTAAAAATTAAGGACGCTGTGTACTACATTGTACAATCTGGTAAAATTGTCACATTTATCTGGGTCAAAGCTCATATAGGTTTAACACATAACGAACATGTTGATATTTTGGCCAAAGACGCCGCCATTAACGGTTCTCCATTAAACAATAAAATATGCTTAGCTGATTCTTATAATCTGTGTAAATTTGAAGGAAAAAATAAATGGACATATACCTGGGATCAATATGTTTTAAATCATTCAACTAAATATTGCCAAATTCAACCAACTATCCCGCTACAATACTGGCACGACCGTATCAATTTACCACGAAAATACATTGCTACTATTATCAGATTAAGATTTGGTCACGCCTGCTTTCCCGCCCATTTGTATAAAATTGGAACGGTATCGTCACAACTTTGCGATTCGTGTTATGTTATAGGCGATCTTGACCACATTTTCTTCGCTTGTGATAAACATAAAACTGCCACAGATGAATTAATTAAGAATATTTCTTCATACTGTAATACGATGGCCCCATTTAACATGGTCAACGTACTCCATATAGGTACTAAAAAAATCTACGAAATGATTATCGGCTTTTTGTTAAACACCAATATTAAATTATAGGTTAGCTTTGTTTTCCTCTTGTTTTAACCCTACGTTTTTACCCATCTTTCCGTGGTCTTTTTTTTGTGATGTCAAAATTTAATGCCCTGATAGACCCCTGGGCGAGAAGCGTGTTTCCCTGTATTTCCCGTTGTTGATCTTCTTTACATTACTCCATTTTGTTTTAGGTATAGTTTTCTTAGTTCATTAACATATTAACAGATAGCGACTGGCTGTATGGTCTTTGACCCAAAGCAAAAAAAAAAAAAAAAATAGTTAGGTTAATTTAGATATAATACAGAATTGTAATTTTATTAAGGTAGGCTAAGATATTCATTGAGAAAAAAAATACATATATTAAAAATAATAATAGTAATAATAATAGTACTAATAAATAATAATAATAATAATAATAATAATAATGATAAGCAAAAGAAAAGAGTCAATATTAAAGACAAAAGTATATATACATAAATAATAAAAAAAAGAAAAAGATAACAATTTTAAAGAATATATACGGGTACATACGTGCAGATAAAAATAATTAAAACATGAGTACTA